>JAKSZT010054303.1:5398225-5613181 GCA_026826555.1 Tolypeutes matacus
ATTCTCACAATACATACAAACATTTGCAAAATGATATATAAATATATGTGCATATATGTGTATTTGCTTACAAAAATGTTATTTATATATATATATATACATATATTTTAAGAGGTGCTTAGAGATTTTTGATGACAGATTCATCTCCTTAATTGTGATCGGTTTGTTAAGTTCTTGTATTTCTTGTTGTGTCAGTGTAGGTTGGTTATGAGTTTCTAGAAATTTGTCCATTTCATCCAGGTTGTCTAGTTTGTTGGCATATAGTTTCTCATAATATCCTCTTATGATTCTTTTTATTTCTGTGAAGTCATTTGTAATTTCTCCCCTTTCATTTCTGATTGTATTTATTTGCATCTTCTCTCTTTTTTTCTTTGTTAGTCTAGCGAGGGGTTTGTCAATTTTATTGATCTTCTCAAAGAACCAGCTTTTGGTTTTGTTGATTTTCTCTATTGCTTTTTTGTTCTCATTTTCATTGATTTCCGCTCTAATCTTTATTATTTCTTTCCTTCTTTTTGCTTTGGGATAGGTTTGCTGTTCTTTTTCTAGTTTCTCAAGTTGTTCAGTTAAATCTTTGAGTTTAGCTCTTTCTTGTTTCTTAATATAGGCATTTAGGGCTATAAATTTCCCTCTCAAGACTGTCTTCGCTGTATCCCATAAGTTTTGATATGTTGTGTTCTCATTTTCATTTGTCTCAATATATTTACTGATTTCACTTGCAATTTCTTCTTTGACCCACTGAATATTTAGGAGTGTGTTGTTCAGTCTCCACACATTTGCAAATTTCCTTTTTTCCTGTCTGTTATTGATTTCTAGTTTCATTCCATTATGATCTGAGAAGGTGCTTTGTATAATTTCAATCTTTTTATATTTATTAAGAGCTGTATTGTGACCTAACATGTGGTCTATCCTGGAGAAAGATCCATGGGCACTTGAGAAGAATGTATAATCTGCTGAGTTTGGATGCAGTGTTCTGTATATGTCTGTTAGGTCTAACTTGTTTATCATATTGTTCAAGTTCTCTGTTTCCATGTTGATCTTCTGTCTAGTTGTTCTATCTATTGATGTGAGAGTGGTGTTGAAGTCCCCGACTGTTGGAGGCAGCCAGAAAGAGGTGAAGCTAAAATGGCCGACCAACAACAAAGAACAAGCCTGATCCTATATTTAGCCTTCTTTGAGGGAGTAGCTCACCCTGCTCCCGCGCGCGCGAAACCTTCCCGCCTTCCACAAATAGCAAACCCTCCCTAGCAACCAACTGTGCCTAGTCCCAGCCTGCCACATATGCCTTACACGTACTTCCCCTTTCTCATGATATATATGCCACCACCTCCCTCAATAAAGAAGAAGCATGTAGAAAGTCTCTCCTGTGTGTGTGTGTGTGTGTCAATTGTCTCTACATCCCTCTCTCTGCATCGGCGCAAGCTCCAGTTGACTGTCCCGCGGGCCGGGACACCCGACGATTATTGTAGAAATGTCTATTTCTCCCTTCAGTTTTGCCAGAGTTTGTCTCATATATTTTGGGGCACCCTGGTTAGGTGCATAGATATTTATGACTGTTATATCTTCCTGGAGGATCGTCCCTTTTATTAATATGTAATGGCCTTCCGCATCTTTATCACTTTTTTGCATTTGAATTCTGTTTTGTCTGATATTAGTATAGCTACCCCTGCTCTTTTCTGTTTACTATTCATGTGGATTATCTTTTTCCAACCTTTTACTTTCAGCCGGCTTGTGTCCTTGTGTCTGAGGTGAGTTTCTTGTAAGCAGCATATGGATGCCTCATGTTTTTTTATCCATTCTGTCAGCCTGTATCTTTTGATTGGGGAATTTAATCCATTCACATTCAATGATATTACTGAAAATGCACTATTTATTTCCTCCATTTTATTCTTTGGTTTTCATATGTCATCTTATTTTTGTCTTTCTTTTTACTCTTTTGGTTATCCTTTCTGCTTTTCTTTCTTCTATACTCTCCTCCAAGCCTCTCTCTCCTGTCTTTTTCTTTCAGGTTCTAAGGCTTCCTTTAATATTTCCTGCAAAGGTGGATTCTTTTTTGCAAATTCTCTTAGTTTTTGTTTGTTTGTTAATACTTTATATTCACCTTCATATTTGAAGGACAGTTTTGCTGGGTAAAGGATTCTTGGCTGGCAGTTTTTCTCTTTCAGTTTCCTAATTGTATCACAGCACTGTCTTCTCGCCTCCATGGTTTCTGAAGAGAAATCTGCACAAAGTCTTACTGGACGTCCTTTGTACGTGATCGTTTGCTTCTCTCTTGCTGCTCTGAGAATTTTCTCTTTATCTTTTACATTTGACATTCTGAATAATATGTGTCTTGGCATAGGTCTATTTGGATTTATTCTTATTGGGGTACGGTGTGCTTCTTGGGCATGAAAGTTCATTTCTTTCCTGAGAGTTGGGAAATTTTCAGCTATTATTTCCTCAAATACTCTTTCTTCCCCTTTTCCTTTCTCTTCTCCTTCTGGAACTCCAATGACATGTATGTTCTTGCATTTTTGTGTTGTCATTCAACTCTCTGAGCCCTTGCTCAATTTTTTCCATTCTTTTCTCTCTCTGTTCTTTTCCTCTCTTCAATTTTAGCTGCTCTGTCTTCAGTATCACTTATTCTTTCTTCTATCATTTCAAGTCTGCTGTTGTATGCTTCAAATGTATTTTTTACTTCACCTATTGTGTCTTTCATTCCCATGAACTTCGTTACTTTTCTGTTCATGATTTCAAATTCTTCTTTACGTTCGCGCAATGACTTCTTGATGTCATTGATCTCTTTAACTATATTCTCTTTCATCTCATTAATTTGATTTTGGAAATGTGTGCTCATCTCACTGATTAGTTCTCTCAAATTCTGCATCTCTTCTGGGACTTTGCTGTATTCCTTTTCTTGGGCCATGTCTTCTATTCTCTTAGTATGGCCTGTAATTTTTTGTTGGTGCTTAGGCATCTGGTTAGTTTGTATTTTACTTAGATGCTCTATCTCTTTCTCTTTTCTGGGGTTTTAGTGACAGGCGGCTGCGAGTTACCACCGCTCTTTGACTTTTGGCTCAACCTTGATTGTTAGGATTTATCTGCTGGTTGCTCAAAACTGGGCACTGGACCCAGTAATTGGTTGTAGAGTCGTTTCCTAGGGCCTTGGGCAGGGAGGCTATAGAGGCCAGGCAAAGACTCTCTTACTTATTAATTTTCTTATGTGTACTTCCTTGGTCTGCCAGGAGATGGCACTTGTTGGCAGCTCTCTATTCAATGCCTGGTCGGAGCGTATTTGTTGTGACACAGACCAGATCAATGTGATAGAGCTTCCTGTCTGGGGGCTAAGAGCCCTGTGATTCAAACTTTCTGAGACAGTTCTCCAGACTTCTCTCATAGCGCCCCCCTTTTCCCAGCTAGGAAATATTTCCACTCCCTTCTGAATCCTCAACTATCAGTCCCTGTTAGTAGAGGAGGAGATTGGGAGGTTTGTATTTCTTTAGCCCCTTGCAGGCTCGAAGGCAAACAATGGCGCAACCCCACCCAGCCTGGAAGGGCTCTCGGGACAGGGCAGACCAAACCTGGGAGTCCAGAGCATGGTCAGCCCCCGGCTCTCTCTCCCCTCTCCCGTGGAGTCCTCAACAATTTGTCCAGGCTAGAAGAGAGGGAGGTTGCGAGGGTCAGATTTCTCCAGTCCTTTCTAGGCTCCCAGGGCAAACCGCTGTGTGGAAGGGTCCTTGGGGCTCCGCAGCCTAAATTTCAGGTCATAACATGAGTCAGCCTAAGGCTGTGTCCCTCTCTCTCCCCTTTCTGGGAGTGGCAGATCCCTGAAGCCCCCTTTGTCTGTGGTCGCAGGCCCAGGGGCCCGAGAATTCTGAAGAGTGGGGGGGAGGGTGCCGGCAGCAGCAGAAGCTGCTACTTGCAACTCACAGTTCTGTAGTCGCGATTTCCCTCTTCTGTCCCTCTCTCTTCTGGGTGGTGTGCAGCCTTCACCTGGTGACCTAAACCCTAGAAGATCTTTTTCGGGGCTGTTTCAGCTTGTCCTCTAGCTGTTTTTCTGGAGAAGAGATTCCCGTGTCTTACTAGTCCGCCATCTTTCCGGAAGTCTGATCAAGATTTTTTTTAATTAAAAAAAATTTTATTTATCTCCCTCTCCCCCAGATGGTTCTGTCATCTGTCTGCTCATTGTTTGCTCATCTTTTCCAGGGGGCACCGGGAGCTGAACATGGGACCTTCACATGGGAGGCGAGTGCCTAACAGCTTGAGCTACATCCACTCCCCACAGGCTGTGGTGTCTCCTGGTTTGTGGCATCTGCTCATTTAGGTGTCTAGCGCATTGTGGTGGGTACGGCATCTGCTCATCTTCTTTAGGAGGCACCAGGACCCCCAACCCAGGACCTCCCTTGTGGTAGGCAGGCACCCAACTGGTTGAGCCACATCCGCTTCACACTAGTAAGATTTTAATGGAGAAATATGTGTAAAATTCTTTGAAATGTGCCTGATAAATAGCACACTCAATAACAGTTAACATTGATTGCTATTATTTTTATTAACACAACTCATACAGGACATGGAAGAAACATCTGCTATTTAGCTTATACATTATTGTGGGTAAGAGAAAGTCATCAAAAGGAAGATTTGGACAGAACCATAAAATTGTCCAATTTTCTATAATTCCACACTGCCTCACTAAATGTTGAGCACTACCAAGACTAGACTCCAGGTCTCTTGGTTCTCAACCTTCCACTCATTCCATTAACTATATTACTTGTACCATCCAAGTCTTCCAGCTCCTAGGCAAGCGCTTTCATTAATTTACTAATTACTATTACAACTACTATTACTATTAATTCTTGACCTACAACTATTATTATTACCACTGATATTACTACAACCATAATTAATACTGCTGCAGCTATCCTTACTACTAGAAACCATTTATGATACACCAGCCATGTGTCAAACACTAAAAAAAAGCACTATCTCTAATCATTACAACAACCCTGTAAGAATTGTATTTTTTTTCCCTGTTTTACAGATGAGGAAAATGAAGCTCAGCCTGGTTAAATAAATTGCTCACTACTCACAGTTGGTGTGCAGAGAGGTTAGGATTCAAACCTAGATCCATCTGGCTTCCAAAACACATGACTTTTCCATGTCACCAATCAGCCTCTCCACCTAAAACTTATTTGAACACAACAAAACAGATTTTTACCAGAGTTTTACAGTTGTTTCTCACAGCCTGCAAAACAGATTGCTCCCAGTTGCTGAGCCTGAAGATCAGTGCCAATTTGTCAAAATGCCAGTGACGTTTTAATGATTTAGAAAAAGCATAGGCTGATGGCTTTTTCTACACCCAGCAGATGCCCCTGTTCCAAGAACTGGGACAGCATCAAAGTGGAGTGTACCCACTGACTTGCAGTATTTCCCATAATTGACAACTTGGTGGCCGTCATCTTGGGACCCGGGGCAAGGATGAGCTCTGGCATGCTTATCTGCCAGGAGAAAAGGAACAAAAATGACCAAGATAAAACCCCCATGAGGCCTTGAGTCTGGCAGCAAATGGACTGAAGATTAGCTTAAGCTAAGTCCCATTTGTCTTCTGGTATTTGGAAAGCCTTGCCACTTCTCCAGCGTTCTCACTTTGGCTCCTTCATTCCAGCTCTTTGCATTGATTTTTTTGATGAAGTGCATCCCTAAGTGATGGCCTCACTGGAGTCAAATTGACAAAAATGCAAGCCAGTAAAGACAAGAAGAAAACCATGTGGAAGGGAAGTCGCAGATAAATGGGGCTACTACTTGCAAGGCGGGGTGAAAAACAGGAGAGTAATAGCAGCCATTTTGCAAGGTGCTTAACTTATGGACTCATAAGTCTTTTAGAACTTGGCAAACATGCTTCAAAACGATGGAGAAAAATGAGAAAGTGACTGCAAAACAAATATTACCCACCTGTCAGGGAACAGGAGGCGGGAGTGTGTGCTCATGTCTCATGGGGTATTTCTGGGCAATACTCATCATCCAGGCTGGGAGATTCACAGGCCTCTGAAAGCTCTGCAGAGCTTCAGAGGCAGAATATGCTTTGAATTCAGAGTTATTACAACTCATCTAAACTCTCATTTTTCCAGGGCTGTTAGACATTACCAGGAGTGTGTTTACAAAGGCAGGCCCAAACATCTGAGCACACAAGGGAACAAGGAGACATTCTAAGTAGGTTCTCGGAAGACAAAGAAAATAATGAGAGTGGAAGAGGGGTAAACTTCCAGGTATAGACAACTTGAAGTTGTCTGTCAGCTCGTTAACAGCCCATGTGATGATGTTGATGATAATCCAATGATGATGATGATAAAATAATAGCAGCTACCACCTCCAGAACATTTGCTCTCTGCCAAACCCATGCTAAGAAGCTCCATATGTGACAGATCTCATAATTCCACAGGTGTCATATGTTTTTCTCCTACTTCCTGTCCTCCCTCTGCCTCCATCCCACATCCTTTTTATTCAGTCTCTTCATTCAGGATAGACCTCAGTAACAACTTCCACATCTAGTGGATTCACTTACAAAAGTCTTGCTCATGCTACGTGTCCAACATGGGTCAGCAGGAGTCTGTTCATCATCATCACTCAGGGACACAGCTGATGAAGCCTCCATCCTGACATGTGCTTGCAACAATTACCAAGAGAGAAAGAGATGGAGGCATTTCAAATGCTGACTCCTAATGTTTCGACCAAGAAGTGACACACATCACTTCCACTTATATTTCATTGGCCAATGTGATCATGTGGCCATGCCTGTATTCAAAGGGACAATCCTACCATGTGTCTGGAAGAAGGAAAGATGAAATGTTTGGGGAAGAGCACTAACAACCACCACTCATGCCTAGCACTTAGAGACAACACAAAGGAAGCTGGGAACCTCAAATGTTCTGAGTTTGTGTTTCTTACACAGGGGACGCAATAAAAATCAATTTCCTATAAAACTAAGTTAACTGTATTCATAAAAACACCTGAGTTTCAAGTGAGATTTGCAAATGCTACACATAAATTATCACATAATTATGAAAACACTTCCAGATGAGTATTTCAATCCCCATTTTATCAAGAAGTAATTTGCATGAGGACACATCTAATAAATGGTAAACCTGAGATCTTAACCATTATCTGCTTGGTTCCAAAAACTCTTCTAACTTCAAAGCACATCCTCTTGTTCATTCATACAGCAGTCATCTATTGAGAGGCAGCTATGCACTAAGCACTGTTAGGGAGGTGGGAATAGAGACATTAACAAGACAAACAAGGTCCCTCCTACATGGAGCTTAAATGTTAAGGGAGCAGGAGGAGAAGACCCAGAAAAAAAGGTAAACAAATATATAAACAAGAAAATATTAGGTAACAATAAGAACTACAATAAAAAGAAATGGGGTTATATGATAGAGTGGCTACTTCAAGGAGATGACATTTGAGTTGTCACTTGAATGACAAGGAATAGCCGCCCAGGCGAATGTCTGAGGGAAAAGTCCTGTGGACAAGAGGAACAGATAGTTCCAAGGCTCCAAGTGTGGGACCAGCTTGGCGCACTTGAGAAATAAAAGGAGGCTAAGGTGGCTAGAGTGAGGAATGGTTAGAAGGTTATGAGATGAGACCAGAGAAATGGGCAGGAGCTGAATGACATAAGGTTCTATAGACAAGGGTAAGGAGTCCAAATTTAATTCTAGGTGTGCTGAAAAAAAAGTTGGAAATTTTAAGAAAGAGAGCAACATGGCCATGATCAGTCTTGTTACTCAATGAAAAACAGGTTTAGAAGGTGGAAGTCAAAGCAGGACCGGTTAGGAGGCTATTACATTTGCACAGTTATGGTGACGTAGAGTAGGAAGAGAACAGTAGGTGGTAACAGCGGAGAGAGGAGAAGTAAAGGAACTTGGAATATGATCAATAGGACTTGTTGACAGAGTGGATGGGAATCGATGCTATTGGGTTTTTGTTCGAGCAATTGGGTAATCATGGTAGCAATAAAAGGGATAGGGGAGACTGGTGACAAGCAGATACAAAAAGTAGAGGGTAAATGATAAAGAATTTGTTTTGAACATGTTACCTTTCAGATGTCCACTGACATCCACAGAAAGACATCAGATAAATGGCTGGATATTGTGTCTATAGCTTGAGAAATTGACCGAACAGAAGGTGGTTGGAGGATTCGTTCTGAGAAGGAAGTGCCAGCAAAGGGCACTGAGAAGGAGCAGCCAGTGAGGTGGGAGGAAAACCAGAGGAGTGTGACGTCTAGGAATCCAAGGAAAAAGGGAGAACATGCCCAATTGTGTTGAATTCTGCTGGGGGGTGGTTAGTAGGGATAGGACAGTATAGTGACCACTAGGTATGGATGTTCAGCAGAAATGGAGTGAAGAAGACCCAGTGAAGTGGACTGCTAAGAATAAAGGATTCTCAGGAGTAGAGAGAGAACCACAGGCAATTGTTTCAAGATGTATTGTTGAGAGGGGATGCCCTGAAATGAGACAATAACTAGGGGGGTAGGGTTATGGAATCATGGAAGTTTCTTTTGTTTCTTTTGTTGGTTTTGTTGTATGTTATGGTGAGATACAGTGAGAGCATGTCAGTGTGTTTATGGGAGTGTTTATCATTAGTTGTTTTCTATACAGAGAACCTAGAAAGGGAGAAGCAGGGAAGGTAATTTTTAAGACCCTAGACTGTGATCTAAACAATATGTGAATTTCTAAAAAAAGAATTACACTTCTTAGACCAGGAGGGTTGATTCTAAGACCATCAGCTCCAGCTGACAAAACATCCAAGGGTTATTTACCCCACCCAAATGGCAGCCCCTCAATCAGCTCTCCTTTCATCCTGTACACCTGGGAAGTCCATAGTTCAAGCCTCCACTCCTGGTCGTTTCCTCTTTGAAGCTTTCCTGATTCTCTCCCAGAATATTCCTCAATTAGAATTACCATGCCATTGTTTGAGCCAGCCCTGCAAAGACTTACACAGATTTCAGTTGTAAATACCCTGAAGTCAAGAAACTTACCTTTTACCCCCTTTTTGTCCCCAGCAAAATGCCAGGCATTTAATAGTTGCCTAAAAAGTTTTGCTGGATGAATGACAAGTGAATAAATTACTCTCCCAGAAAAAAATGGATCACATCTGCCTGGTCCCTTACAGAATTTTGCTTGAATATCAAATTTTCAATATTATGGCCTTGGCCTTGCATGGAGGTTGATGTAAGTCTAACCATTAGAACAAACACAACTCTTAGGTTGTATTTATAAAACGATTTTATTTTTGTTTCCCCCGTCCCTTTAAACATATTTGGTGAGCTAGTTCTTCCTTATCCTGAGACCATTCTAGACCACCAGCTTCCAGCCAACCTGCTCACTGGCCACAGACAGATGAGTGAACACAGGGGAGCTCAGGGGAGCCCAATCCAGATCAGAAGGCCCACTCAGCAAACCCACAGATTCTTGAAAAATAATAACCTGTTGTTTCAAGCTACCAAGTTTTGGGATGCATAGTTATGCAACATTATCATAGCAGTAGATAACTAATACAAAGTCCTAACCAATATTACTTATAGAATTACCATGACTGGAATAACAGTTATATGAGTATAATGTATTATACAAGCGTCCGAACTTGTTTCTATTTGATTTCCATGCCTACAGGAAGAGGCATGGTTTGAATTCTAGTGCCAGCTTACCTACATTTCAGGCATAGGTCTCACCCCCTGAAGATCTAATTTTGCAAGCCTAAATCCACAACTGGTGGCAAATTGTTGTTTCCCTTGAGGAATTGAGATGTTTCATTTTATCAGTTAAAGAGAATTATATAACAAAGCCTGTCCCTCGGGATGGTGCCTTGACCATTGCTCCCATTATCTAATGCAAACAACCCCAAAACAATTGACCTAAAACAGTAATCTATGGGCTCAGCGGAGCATTTTCACTCAGGGTCTCCCATGCAGTTGCAATCGGACATCGGCTGAGGCTGCAGTCACATGAAGGCTCCCCGGGGCTGGTGGCTCATCTGGCCGGCAGCTGATGCTGGCTACCAGCTAGAAGCTCAACTGGGGCTCCGCCAGAGCACCTAAATGTGGCCTCTCCAGGCGGTCTCTGTGTCTCACAGCATGACGGAGGGGTTCTGAGAGGAGGCAGCTAAGAACCAAAACTCCTAAGAGGCAGAAAGCAGTACCTAGTCTAGAGGAGCACAGAATCACTTCTATAATATTCTGTTGGTTAACACAATCACAGGATCTTCCCATATTCAAGGGGGTAGAGAATGAATCTCTGCCTACTGATGAGAGTGGGTTTAGGTCACATTGCAGAAGGTAAGAACAATGGTGGGAGATATAGTGGGGCCATCTTTGGAAAACACAATCTGCCACAACTGTTCTATTCAAACCGTTACTATCCTTCGCAGCTGGACTCTTGGTTTCCTCTTCCTTTAGTAATTCATATGTTCTATTTATATTTATGATCCCTACTATGTATGTGTTTAGGGATGTGTGTGTGTGTGTGTTGCTTGCTATAAGTCTCCCAAAATCTTTGGAAGGTGTTGGGGTGTGAACCAATCTACAATATTTTGCCCTGGGTTAGTGCTGTAGCCTTCACTTCGATCTGTAAGTTTCACTGTGCTTTCTGTCAGATTGAATTTCAAACTTCTTTCCCAGCAGCATGCAAAGATTGAGCTAAAGCTTTGACAACTTCTGAGTTCCTGCTGTGGCTGAGACTGAAAAATTGTAATTAATCTTCAAGCTGTTGCTGGCTATTGCTGCTCCTCTTTCCTTCAAGGCCCCAGGACCAATCCAGCCCAAACCCAGAGGGAGACCACAGGAATTGAGCAGAGATGACAGCAACCCACAGACCTGAAAGGACGGAGCCTATCCCGAGCATTGGGAAGGAAAACGTAGGCAAGTCTCCTGTGCCTTCTGATCCTGCCAAAGGAAGCTATTCCCTAGCTGTTTGCTGGGAATCTGAGATTTAAGGCTTTCTGGTGGATAATGTAAAGACCACTGACTCATGGGTATTCCATCATCATCCGAGGCAATGAATAGGGAAAAACTCTGAAAAATGTAACAAATATAAGATAGCAGAGATTAACATGGATGGTTAGAGTTGGACCAAAATGGTCTTCTAGATCAACTATTAACAACTCTTTCTGACACATCCCTGTGGACATCAATCAGTTCTGCCGGAATCCCTGCACTGACAGGGAACTCACTACCATATGAACGTGTTCAGGATCCAGCTATCATGTGAGATTGCTTGCTCTCTGTCCAGATAATTTAGTGGCAGGCTTGGGGTGGGGAAAAGTCATCCCTGAGAAATCAAAATCCCATGCCTTTGTCATTCATGGATGTAAGAATTAACCATACACTACATACGTGATGCGAAACCCAAGTTGAGAATCCAAAAATAAAATTAGCTCAAGATGTCTGAAATCCCAGGGTTCAAACTGAAATAAATGTAAAACCACCCTAAAGGAACATTTTTGCAATACAGAGGTCATATTCTTTCTTCCCAACCCAAAATGAAAAGGAAAAGCAAACAAATCCTGCTAAAGTTGAGTTTATAGGGAAAAAAATAACAGAACACATGAGTAAATGAACTATCACAAGAACATGTGTTAACAGGAGAATTATCCCTCCCAAGCTTATAAAAGCCATAAATGTATTTAAAATGAATAATGTAATAAGAAATAAAAATACTAATACATAGGAAACTAGAAAGAGAACAAGCTGTTTATAATTAAGGATAATAGCAATGAGTAGACCTTCTAGAAAAAAAAACCCACCACAGCCATTGAAATTAAAGCATCAGTGGTTAGGTTAAAATCAGATTTGCTGCAATTAAGCAGAGAATAATAAACTGAGGAAATGGCACAAAATGCAACAAAAGGAAATAAAAAGAGAAAATAAGTGATTAGTCAGCCAAAGGAGTGCTGATGCAAAATACCAGAAATCAGTTGGCTTTTATAAAGGGTATTTATTTAGGGTAGAGGCTTACAGTTACCAGGCCATAAAGCATAAGTTACTTCCCTCACCAAAGTCTATTGCCATGTGTTGGAACAAGATGGCTGCCGACGTCTGCAAGGGTTCAGGCTTCCTGGGTTCCTCTGTTCCCAGGCTTGCTTGTCTCCAGGCTCAGCTCACTGCTATCTCCACAAGGTCAGCTGTAGACTATGAGGCTCTCTAAGCTTTGCCTCTCTCCACAAGGCCAGCTGGAGACTATCAGGCCAATGGCTCGTATCTTTTCCTGGGGCCTTATCTCCCTCCTCATGACAAAGCTCCTCAAAGCTCTTCCTGGGGCTTCAGCTCAAAACTCAGCATCAGAACTCCAACATCAAAACTCCAACTCATTCCTCTGCTCTGCCATGTAGTTTTATCTCTGAGTCCCCACCCACCAAGGGGAAGGGACTCGACGTCCTACTGATGTGGCCCAATCAAAGCCCTAATCATAACTTAATCACAGCGAGAGGAACAGACCAGTTTACAAGCATAATCCATTATCTATTTTTAGAATTCATAACTATATCAAACTGCTACAATAAGAAAAAGAAATGAATAGGTACAGAGAATAGAATGAGAGGGTCCAAAAATATATCTTGACCTATTAAGCATTTAACCAAAGAGGCTCGAGGTATGTAAAGCAAAAATTGACAAAATTACAAAGAAAAAGCAAAAAAATCCACAATTATAGAGATTTGAAGATATTTCCCTTAGAAACTGTTAGATTGAACAAACCAAATATTAGTAGGATTTAGAATATTTAAACAGTGAAAGAGCAAGCTTGAGCTAATGGACAAATAGAGAAATACACTACCAAAGAGGATATATATTTGTTTTCTAGATCATGTGGAACAATTACAAAAACTGACCACATACTAGCCCTTAAACAAAATCTTAGCAAGTACAAGAGAATAAACATTTTGCATTTTCATAAAATTAAAAATCAATAACAAAAATGCAATCCACTAAAGCCACACTTGCTTGATAACTGAAAGCACAAGTCTTTATGATTCATGGTTTGAAGAAAAAATTATATTAAGAATTTGAAATATTTAGAATTGTATAACAATAAAAACAGTACATACAGAAACCTTTATGATATTACTAACATAGTACTTTGCTGGAAATTTATAGCCTTAAATTCATACATCAGGAAACAAGAAAAACTGAAAAACTTTAGGGAGCTGTTCAACTCAAGAAGATGAAATAGAAACAATAGAATAAACTCAAAGTATAGAATGGAAGAAATAATAAGCATAAGAACTGGAAGTAATGAAATAGAAAACAAAGAAACAATAACATCAATCAAATCAAAAGTTGTATCTTGAAAATACTCAGAAATTAAGCAAACTCTAGGAATATCAATCGAGAAAAAAGAGAATAGGCAAAAATAACCATATTAGGAATGAAAAAAAAAGTGGGTAGATGTGCAGATTTGGCAGAGTTTTTTAAACTATAACAGAACTTTACAGTGTATTTAACATTCTTGTTGTTCTATTTATTCTGGAATTTGGGTAGAGAAGGATACACCTAGTAAAATTGCTAGGTCACGCCTTCTACTTAAATAGATATTGACAACTGGCTTTCCAAAGCCATTAGAACAATTCACATGCCCACCAGCATATGTGAGCGTGACCTCATCTATTTGCCAACATTTCGTACTAACCTATTTTTCTTAATTTTGCCAATCTGACGAGTGTGAAATGTTATATTACAGAAGTTTTAATTTGCAGTTCCCTGGTTATTAGAAAGTTGCCCCAGATTTCCATATTCTCTTTTGTAAATTGCCTGTTCATATCTTTTACACATTTTACTATAGAATTGCTTTTCTTTTAGATTTATAGAAGCTCATTATAAATTCTAGACACTAATCTTGTCAGTTAAATGCCATAGCAAATTTCTTCTGATATGGGGCTTGATTTTTAAATTTTTTATTTTTTTGTTGTTGCTGTTACGTAGGAGTTTTTACGTTAAACAAAGTCAAATTTATCAATTTGATATATGTTATACTGTTTGGGTCTGAGTAGCAATTTTTTCCCTAACCCTCCTTATTAATGGTATTTTAAATTTTTTTTTCCAAAATTTACAGACTAAACTTGAGAATTGATATCTTTATGATCTTGTGTCTTTCTGATGATAAACATATGTTTCTCCATTTTTATAGTTTTTTCTGCATATTAACATTTTCAGTTTTATACATACAGCTTTTATATGAGGTTTTGTTGATTGTTAATTAACATTTTAATAAGATTAGTTTACATAAAATAATATAATTTCACATGTCTTAAGCATTCAGTTTGATGAGTTTTGAAAGTTACACATACCTGTGTAACCATCACCTAAAACAAGATACTGCACATTTCCATCACTCCAGGAAGTTCCCTCATGCTCCTTTTCAGTCACCCACCCACCCAGCCCCCAAGGCAACCACTTTCTGATCTCTCTTTATATAGATTGTTTTCCTGTTCTTAGTCTTCACATAAATGAAGTCATCATTCAGTATGTATTCTTTCATGTCTGGCTTCTTTTGCTCAACATGATGTCCATGTTTTATGTGTTTCAGTAATTTGCCCCTTTTTAGTTGCTGGGTAGAATTCAATTGTAGGAATATATGAGAACTTATTAATCTTCTTTCCTGCTGGTGAATTATTTTCAGTTTTGGGTCATTGTAAATAAGGCTTCCGTGCATATTCTTGTTCAAATCTTTCAGTAAACATGTTTTAATTTCTACTGAGCAAATCCTTAGGAATGGAATGGCTGGGTCACAGTTTAGAAATGTATTCAACTTTCTAGAAACTACCAAACCATTCTCCAAAATGCTTGTATCATTTTACACCTCCACCGCCAATGTATCAGCATTCCAGTTACTGCACATCCTTTCCAGTATTTGGGTTTTTTAATTTGCTTTTTATTTTGTTTTTTAATAAGTAGACTTTGTTTTTATAGCAGTTTTAGGTTTACAGAAAAATTGAACCCAAAGTACAGAGAGTTCCCATATACCCTCCTCCCCTCCCCCAGTTTTCCCTATTACTAACATCTTGCATTAGTGTGGTACATTTGTTACACGTGATGAACCAATATCAACACATTATTTTTTTAAAAAAGGTTTATTTTATTTATTTATGCCCCCCGCCTTGCAGTTTGTGCTCGCTTTGTCCATTTGCTGTGCGTTTTTCTGTGTCTGTTTGTCTCCCTTTTTTGTGTCACCTTGCTGCGCCAGCTCCCCGTGCCGTGCGCCATCAGCTCCTCGTGCCTCACTGGCCGGCTTGCCTTCAGCAAAAGGCCCCGGGAATTGAACCTGGGGCCTCCCATATGGTAAACGGGAGCCCTACCACTTGAGCCACAGCTGCTTCTCAACACATTATTATAACTAAGAAGCAAAGATCACATTAGGATTCATTGACTTTTCACACTGTACAGTTCTATGGGTTTTGACAAATGGGTGATGTCATGTATCTACCAATATGGTAGCATGCAGAAGAGTTTCACTGCCCCAAAAATGCCCTGTGCTCCACCTACTCATCCCTCCCTCCCTCCACCTGACCCCAAGCTGCCATACTTATCTTTGTACTGTCTATAGTTTTGCCTTTTCCAGAATGTCATATAGTTGGAATCATGCAGTTTGCTACTTTTTTAAGACTGGCATCTTTCACATAGCAATATGTATTTAAATTTCCTCGATGTCATTTCATGGCTTGATAGCTCATTTCTTTTAATCACTGAGTAAGATTCCATTATATGGATGCACCAAGTTTGTTTACCCATTCATCTATTGAAGAACATTTTGGTTGCTTCCAATTTGGGGCAATTATGAATAAAGCTGCTATAACCATTTGTGTGCAGGTTTTTGTGTGGACATACGATTTTAACTTATTTGGGTAAATACTTAAGAGTTCAATTGCTGAGTTCTATGGTAAGCCTATGTTTTAGTTTTGTAAGAAACTGCCAAACGCTCTTCCAAAGTGGCTGCACTATTTTGTATTCAATGAATGTGAGTTTCTTTGCTTTACATCCTTATCAGCATGTGGTATTTTAGTGTTTTGTATTTTAGCTATTTCAGCAGATATATAATAGTAACTCAGTATTGTTTTGATTTGCAATACCCTAATGACTTGTGTTGTTGAAGATATTTTTATATGCTTATTTGTCATCTGTATATTTTCTCTGGCAAAGTGTCTGTTCAGGTCTTTTGCCCTCTTTTTAATTGGGTTGTTTATTATTGTTTAGTTTTAAGTGTTTTTTTTTTTTTTTTTGTATATTTAAGATACAAATCCTTTGTCAGATATGTATTCTACAAATATTTTCTCCCAATCTCTGGCTTGTCTCCATTCTCTTACCAGTGCCTTTTGCAGAACAGAAGTTTTTTAATTTTAATGAACTACAGCTTATCAATATTTTCTTTCATGGATCATACTTATGAGGTTGTATATAAAGGTCCTCATCCAACCCAAGGTCACTTAGATTTTCTCTGATGTTATCTTCTGTAAGTTTTATAGCTTTGCATTTTATAATTTGGTTTATGATATATTTTGTATTATTATTTTTTTTATTTATTTATTTTAAAGATTTTATTTATTTATTCATTTATCCCCCCCTTGCTGCTTGTGCTCGCTGGGTCAGCCAACCACGCCGTGCGGGCGGGTCTGCCTTCACCAGGAGGCCCCGGGAACCGAACCCGGGGCCTCCCATATGGTAAACGGGAGCCCCACTGATTGAGCCACAGCCGCTTCCCTTGTATTAATTTTTGTAAAACAAGTAAAGTCAGTGCCTAGATTCTTTTTTTTTTTTGCATATGGATATCCAGTTGTTCCAGCACCATTTGTTGAAAAGACTATCACTTTTTGATTGAATTGCCTTTGCTCCTTTGTGAAGGATCACTTTACTATATATGCATATATTTCTGGGCTTTCTATTCTGTAGCATTGATATATGTGGTGGTTTGAAGCTATATGTACCCCAGAAAAGTATGTTCTTATTCCATTCCTGAGGGGGTGGACTCATTTTAAGTAGGATCTTCTGGTGAGAAGGATCTTAATTTAAGATGTGACCCATGTCATTCAGGGTTGGTCCTAATCCTCTTACTGGAGTCCTTTATAAGAGAATGAAATTCAGACAAAAAGAGAAAAAGCCATGGAAGCATTGAAATCTGGAAGGGAAGAGAGAGACCAGCAGATGCCTCCATGTGCCTTGCCATGTGACAGAAGAGTTCATGATCACCGGCAGCCAGTCTTCGGGAAGAAGGTATCATCTTCGTGATGCCTTGTTTTGGACATTTTCACAGCCTTGGAACTATGAGCTTATAAGCTAATAAAAAACCATTGTAGGGAAGCGGCTGTGGCTCAATCAGTAGGGCTCCCGTTTACCATATGGGAGGCCCCGGGTTCGGTTCCCGGGGCCTCCTGGTGAAGGCAAGCCCGCCCGCACGGCGTGGTTGGCTGACCCAGCGAGCACAAGCAGCAAGGGGGGGATAAATGAATAAATAAATAAAATCTTTAAAAACAAAAACAAAAACAAAAAAAAAACCATTGTAAAAGCCAAGGCATTCTGTGGTATCTGCTTTGAGCAGCTTAGCAAACTAGAATGATCTATTTGCCTATTCTTTTCCAATACCACACTGTCTTGATTACTGTAGCTTTAGAGTAAGTCTTGAAGTTGAGTAGTCAGTCCTCCGACTGTTCTTATTCAATATCATGTTGGCTCCTATGAGTCTTTTGCCTTTCCATATCAAATTTAGAATTAATTTCCACAAAGTAACTTGCTGGGATTTTAACTGAGGTTTTGTTGGATCTATAGATCAAGTTGCAAAGAATTTTTATCCTGATAAAATTGAGTCTTCCTATTTGTGATCATAAAGTGTCTTTCCATTTATTTATGTCTTCTTTGATTTCTTTGGTCAGAAATTCTGTAGTTTTACTCATAGAGATTTTGTACATTTTGTTAAATGTGTATCTGTTTTGTTTTTTGGTGCTAATGTAAATGGCATTGTGTTTTTAATTTAAAATTACAAGTGTTCATTGCTGGTATGTAGGAAAGTAATTGACTTTCACTTACTAGTTCTAGGTAGTTTTTTTGTTAGTTCTATGGGATTTTTCTCACAGGAAACATGCCATCTGTGAAACAAAGACAGTTTTATTTCTTCCTACCCAATCGGTATTCCCTTTATTTCCTTCTCTTTTCTTATTATTTTGGCTAGGACTTGGAGTACAATGTAGAGTACTGGTGGTGAAAGGGGACATCCTTGTCTTGTTCCCAATGTCAAGAGAAAAACATCTAGTTTCTCACCAGTAAGTATGATGCTAGTTGTAGGTTTATTGTAGATCATCATGAAGTTGAAGAAGTTCCCCTCTATTCTTAGTTTGCCAAGACTTTTATCATAAATGGATGTTAGGTTTTGTCAAATGCATATTTTGCATGTATTAGTACAATCATGCATTTTCTTCTTTAGTTTGTTGATGTGCTGGATTACATTAATTCATTTTCAAATGTTGAACATTTCATACCTGGAATAAATTTCAATTGATCATGGTGCATGATTCATTTTATACATTGATGGATTTGATTTGCTAATATTTTGTTAAGGATTTTGGCATCTATGTACATGAGAGATATTGGTCTATACTTTTCCTTTCTTGTAATATCTTTATCTGGTTGTGGACTCATAGAATGAGTTAAGAAATGTCCCTGCTCCTTCTATTTTCTGGAACAGATTGTAGAGAATTGGTATCATTTCTTCCTTAAATATTTAATAGAATTCACCAGTAAAATCATCTGATTCTGGTATTCTGTTTTGGAAGGTTATTAATTATTGGTTCAATTTCTTTAATAGATATAAGCCTATTCATGTTATGTACTTTTCCTTAGGTAGGTTTTGGTAAATTGTGTCTTTTAAGGAATTGGTCCATTTCATTTAAGTTATCAAATTTGTGGACACAGAGCTGTTCATAATATTCCATTATTATCTTTTTTATATTCATGAAATCAGTAGAGATGCTCCTTTTTCATTTCTGATTTTAGTACTTTGTGCCTTCTCTGTTTTCTTTGTTCACCTGACTAGAGGTTTATCAGTTTTATTGATATTTTCAAAGAACTAGCTTTTGCTACATTTGATTTTGCCTGTCTGTTTTTACTTTAGTCATCCTAATGGGTGCTACATTTCCGTGAAGATTAACAATATTGAACATCTTTTCATTTTCGTATTGCCCATTTTTATACCTTTTTAAAAGTATCTATTCTAGTGTTTGACCATTTTATTGGATGCTTACCTTTTTCTTATTGATTTGAAGGAGTTCTTCATATTCTTATATTCACGTATGAATGCTTTGCCAGATACATGTGTTGCAAATATGTTTTCTCACTCTATGGTCTGACTGTTCATTTCCTTAATATCTTTTTATGAGCAGAATTCTTAAAATTGTGAAGTTCATTTTATCTATTTTTGTTTTATGATTATGCTTTCTGTGTCCTTTCTAAGAAATCTTTGCCTAACTCAAGGCCATGGAGATATTCTTCTATGTTTTTTTAGAATTTTATAGTTCTTGGTTTTGTATTTAGGTCTATGATCCATGACAAATTAGTTTCTTTGATTGGCATCAGGTAAAGATAAAAGTTCATTTTTCCAAACTAATATTCAGTTGGTCCTGGACCATTTCTTAAAAATACTTTCCTTGATCCTTTGGATTGACTTAGTTCCTTGGCCAAAAATTAATTGACCGTATATGTGTGGCTATGTCTCTGGACTCTTATATTCCATTAATCTATTTGTTTCTTCTTACGTCAGTAACACTTTACCTTGATTAATGTAGATTTATGGGAAGTCTTGAAATCAGATTGTGTAAGTTCTCCGGATCTTTCCTTGGTTTTCAATATTATTTGGCTCTTCAAGTGTCCTTGCGTTACCATACAAATTTTAGAATAAGCTTGCCAATTGAATTTTAATTGATATTGCATTGAATTTATACATCCATTTAGAGATAATGGACATTTTTATGTATTGATTATATATCCATCAACTTTGATGAACTCTTTCTCATCCTTTAATAACTCACTCTAGGTCCAGACACTTCTTATTTTCTGTTCGTTCTGTATCTGAACTCTTATATTCTCCACCTCATTGTCCAATTAACCTCAGGTTTGCTCCAACACTATCTCTTTTACTTCTTTCACTGCCTTTTACTTCTCCTCTAATCACTTCCTGGGTGAGTGGTGCTCAAACTCTCTGTTCAGTATTATAGCCTTTCTGGCATGGCATCAAGGCATTCTCTCATTTCCTGCTTCCACTGGCTTCCCGGGAGGGTATGGCCTGTATTGCTAGGAACAGCTACCTTGACAAGTCCCTAGAGAGCTTCATGTGACATACAGGCCCCTGCACTATCAGGCTCCTGCATACCTCACTAGCCTCGCCACTTCAGCTCTCTACCTTGCACTCCTGGAACAGCCCTAAGGAGCTATTCCTAGTTTCTTAAACACACATGCTTTCTCACATCTGAACCTTTGCACATCCTATTCCTGCTGCCTGAAATACCTTCTCCAAGAAACTCCCACTCCCCATCCCTTTAGCGTAAACTTTCCCTGATTTTTCAAAGCTGTTTGAATTGTCCCTTCTCTCTACTCATAACAATAGCTTGCAATTCCTCAATGCAACACTTATCAAACCGTGCCCCTTGAAGACAGGGACTAGGTTGTTTTCACTGTCGAATACCCAGAGTTTAGCACAATGTTTGCCGCATACAAATCTTTCCATAAATATTTACCGAAAGAGTAAATGATTAAGTGAATATATGAAAGAAAGAATAAGAGGACCCTGTCAGCATATCCATAGTACACTTCTAGGGTGTAGGAACCCTGACTCACCGAAGACCCCTGGTAGTTAGGTACCTGTGGTGGACACAGGTGATTCATTCTGCTTCCAGCATTTGTTAAAAATATCCTTAATCCAAATTCAATTTATGTGCATCCATAAATCTTCCCCATTTAGATTTATTAAACTGGAACAGAAATATATTGTCTGGCTGATACATTCTTTGTCCATTGGTAGATAGATTGCACACTGTAAATGAGTATTTTGGCTCTCTATTTGTTAAAGCAATCTTATATAATTTTGGTTGACATAGATGCAATCTCAAAAATCCTCTTGGGAACTGAAAGAACTAAGTTAGATTTTTTCCCCCAGATAAATGTTCCACAAGGAGGACAGTTCTTATTTCTTATGTTTTTCCCACAGGGTCTGTGGTGAGTTGGGGCTATTTACCCCCAGAAAAACATATTCTTTAACTTAATCTATTCCTGTGGGTGTGAACCCATTGTAAGTAGGACCTTTTGATGAGGTTACTTCAGTTAAGGTGTGACCCAACTCATTCAGGATGAGTCTTAATCCTATTACTTGAGTCCTTTATAAATAGAATGAAATCCAGACAGATAGAGAGAAAGCCACAGAAGGAGTAGCCAGAAGCTGAACATCAACTGAACTCAGAAGAGAGGAGAAAGGCCAGGAGATACTGCCATGTCATTGTCATGTAACAGAGGAGCCCAGGACCAAGGATCACCAGCAGCCAGCCCTGAAATACCACAGTTTTCAGGGAAAAAGCATCACCTTGATGGTACCTTTTGATTTGGACTTCTCCTAGCCTCAAAACCATGCATCAATACATTCCCATTGTTTAAGTCAACCCATTGCATGGTATCAGCTTTAGCAGCTAAGGAAACCAAAACAGGGTCTAAAATAGTATAAACTACCTTGATGATATTCAATAAACATAGGCTGAATCTAACAATTAGTGAGACTAAGAACTAAACCCTAGGGACAGAATTAACACTAACCATCGAAGACCTCAAAAGAAACTTTATACAAAAATACAACTTTTAAATAAACTTTATTTAGGTATAAATAAAGTTTTGACAAATACTTTACATACATAGTCACATACATCTATGTAACTACCATGCCTGTGAAGATATAGACCATTTCTATCAACCCATAAAATTCCCTTGTTCCTCATTTAAGTCATCATCCTCCATCCCAACCCCTTCTCTGACAGCCCCTGATCTGATTTCTGCCACCAAGTGATTGGTGATTAGTCTTGACTACTTGAGAACTTCATACAAATGGAATCATTGAGTATGTAGTCTTTATTGTCAGGCCTTTTTCTCCCAGCATAATGTCTATGAGTTTCATTTATGTTGCATATATTAGTAATTTGATCCTTTTATACTGAGTAGTATTTCATTTCATGAATTTACCACAGTTCCTTTTTCCATTCATTTGTTGATGGACAATTGGGTTTATCCACTTTGGGGCTTTCCAGAATAAAACTGTTATGAGCATTCATGTACTTGTTTTTTTTGTTGTTGTTTGTTTGTTTGTTTGTTTTTTGTAGACATGTGTTTTCATTTTTCTTGGGTAAACACTTAGGAATGGAAAGATTAGGTCATCCAAAAACAGTTTTGAGGTCACCTTTCTTGATTCTCTAAATAGCAAAATCAGCCAAGCACTTCCCTTGAGTCAGAAAATATTCACGGAGTGCCTTGATTTGCCCACTCTAGAGAAGAGTAATGAAACCCTCTCCAGGCAAAATAGGTATTATCATTTTAATAGTAAATAATGATGGTAATTTGAATTGGCATGGTAGTTTATCATTTTTAAAGTACTTCTACACCCACAATCTTACTAAAATGTTGTCACAAATTCTAGGAAGGAGGTAAAGCAAGGATGATGATTTCTATTTTATAGATGAGAAATGAGGCCCAAAGAGGCTAAATTACTAGCCAGAAGATGGCTAGACCTTGAACCCTTCTGACTCATCAATCTATGCTCCCTCAACTCCACCTATTAACCCCATTTTATCTAAAATGCAGCCTTGTTTGGGTAAAAATGGAAGGGAATTAATGCGAGAGGCACTTTCAGGACAAAGGAAAGATATACTTAGTCTTTTTAGACAAATAGAAATCAAAAAAGCAAACTGCCTCCTCTTTGATCACCAAATTAGAGGGTCTTTCACTGAAGACCTGAACCACCATGACTTGAGTGATGATCCATTAGTTAAATAACTAGAAAAAGGACTTAAAAATAATGGAGTTATTAGTTATCACTTGGATTCTTTTAGTTATGAGGTGGAAAGGATGGATAATAACTACCAAATGACTGTAGGTGGGAAAAACAATAACCCTCTCCTTAAAAAACAACAACAACCAGATCCTCACATTTCCTATTTTATGCACCATAATTTAGTTATCCTGGGAGGCTCTGTTGGCCAAGCAGAAGTCAAGTTCTCCCCCAAGCAGCTGATCACAATCAGGGAAGCATTAAAGCAGCTACACTTTGAAATTGGATGGTGAGCCGTGTGATCTTGGTGAAGTTCCTTAACCCCCGAAAGCTTTAGTTTACTTGTATCCAAAACAGGATAACAATACTGTATTAGTGTCCTATTGCTGCTGTGGCTTAAGACAACACAAATTTATTATCTTATAGGTCTGGAGGTCAGAAATCCAAAATAGGTCTCTGTTTCGGATTAGTTAAGATGGATTTTAAATTTGGGTCTGGGTGGAGGTCTCGTTTGACACAATGGGGGTTTGAGGCCATAATGCATGAGAAAAGATAGTCAGTTACTCACAGGTCCCAGAGAAAGAGGTGTCATATGAAGTCAATGGAAAGCGTGATCAGCTCGGGTGGCTCAACCAGCAGTTGGGGAGCAGACCTGCAGAGCAAAAGGGACCTGTGGGCTTGTGCCTTTATCATGGTGGAGGTCAGTAGATTTCCTGCAGGAGTCAAGGATTGATTAGTTTAAAGCAAATGTAGGTGAAAAGGGAAATGGTTGGGGGGATTCAGAGGCAGTAAGGATGGTTAGCTTATCATTTGGGGCCAGCTATGGGTTTTGGGTGATATATGTGGATGGTGTGGGTGGTGGCTGCAGATATGGGTTTGGAGTCTGGGGGCTGGATGGATGCTCATTAACTAGGCCAAAGGCCAGTGTTGAGGCAAGTGACCTAGCCAAAGTAAGATGGATGCCAATGCAGCACACAAAAATTTTGATAGTTATAACAGTTTCACTGTGCTAAAACCAAAGTATTGGCAGGGTTGCATTCCATTCTAGAGGTTGTAGGAGAGAATCCATTTTCTTAAAATTTCCAGCTTCAAGAGTCTACCCACATTCCTTGGCTTGTAGCCCCTTTTCATTTTCAAAGCCAGCAATGGTCATTTGTATCTTTCTCACTTGCATCACTCTGACCTTCTCTTCTGCCTCCCTCTTCTACTTTATAAGGATGCTTGTGATTACATTGGGCCCATCTACATAACAAGATAATCTTATTTTGAGTCAGTTAATTATCAGCCTTAATTCCATCTGCAACCTTAATTCTCTTTTGCCATGTAATGTAAACATACAGATTCCAGGGATCTGGAAGTGGATATCTTTGGGGAGACCATTATTCTGCCCTCCACAAATACTAACATAATAGAGAGTTGGGCAGAGTACCCAGCATATGGTAAACACTTTGATTTCATGGTTTACCTCAAAGAAAATTCTCAGTTGATGTGGAATCTTAGGAACCAAATCTAACTCATTTTTATTCTATCAGGGCTTAGCAGCTTGTCAAGCACAAGGTAGAGAGTCAATACATTTTTGGTGAATAAGTGAACAAATGAGTAAGTAAATGAATGCCCCCATTCTTATCAGTGACTTGCAATTTCAACACTCAGTTCCCATTAGATTAATGCACATGAACCTATTTATTAAAAAAACTTGGGCCCTGACATCATATGTGGCCCTCAAAGAATCTATTATCATAGACTCAGAATTGAAAAGACAATGAAAATAATTGGGTCCTTACTACCACCAACTTCAAGAATCCTTTTTCTCGCATCTTTGGAAGATGGTTATCTTCTTTTGCTTTAAGCCATCCAGTAACAAGAAACTCCACAGATAGTAAATGTCTTTATTAGACAAATCTATTTGATTTTTTAAAAAGGTATTACTATTTTGAGCCCAAATCACCTGCTTGTTGGTGATTAGGCATAGATTTGTTCACTGAAATAACAGAGTAAGTTTCTACTGCTACACTATCGACTTTGAAGGATTTGAAGAAATCTAGCTCTTTTCTTCCCCAAACTAAATACACAGGAAATAGTTCCAAACCATTTGAAGAAAGATAATTTGGTTGTAGGTATAGCCAACTACCATTTCCAGACTATGAGATTTTTAACATCTCAAACATTCTGAACCTCAATTTTATTCCTTCCTTCAATCAACCTTTTTTTTTTTTTTTAAAGATTTTGTTTATTTATTCATTTATCACCCCCTTGCTGCTTGTGCTCGCTGGGTCAGCTAACCACGCTGTGCGGGCAGGCTTGCCTTCACCAGGAGGCCCCGGGAACCGAACCCAGGGCCTCCCATATGGTAAACGGGAGCCCTACTGATTGAGCCACAGCCGCTTCCCTCAACCTTTCTTGATTAAGCCCTATTGTTTTAACCAAGTACTGTCCAAGGTACTATGGGATAAACATTGAATAAGATAGACATGGTTGCTACCTTTATAAAGCAAGCAATCCAATGAAGAGTAAGATAACAAAAATTGGCAAGGATGAGGAGAAATAGGAATCCTTCTACATTGTTGATGGGAATGTAAAATGGTGTGGCCACTGCAGAAAACAGTTTGGCAGTTCCTCAGAAAGCTATAGAATTACCATATTACCCAGCAATTCCACTTCTAGGTGTATTCCTAAAAGAGTTGAAAGCAGAGACTCAAACATAATTGTACACCAATGTTCATAGCAGCATTATTCTCAATAGCCAAAATGTGGAAGCCATCCAAGTGTCCACCAACAGATGAATGGATAAACAAAATGTGGTCTATCCATCAGATGGAATACTATTGAGCCATAAAAAAGAACGAAGTTCTGACACACACTACAACATGGGTGAACCTTGATGACATCATGTTGAGTGAAATGTCAGACACGAAAAGGAAAATATTGCATGATCTTGCTTATGTGAAATACCTTGAGCAAGCAGAATCATAGAGACAGATAGTAAATTAAGGTTATCAGGGCTTGGGGGTGAGGTAGAACAGGGAGTTAGTGCATAAAGCATTCAGGGTTTCTTTTCGGGGTGTGGAAAAAGTTTTTGTAATGGATGGTGGTGATGGTAGCACAACACTGAATGTAATTAATATTCCTGAAATGCATACTTGAAAGGTAAAATGGGAAATTTTATGTTGTTTCTATTTCACCACAATTAAAAAAAAGTAAAGCTTGTTTGTTCTGACATATTTAGTAAAAGATACTAGATTGATGATAACACTAAACCTTATATTGTTATAACCCCTGTGCCTGGTACGTATTGCATACTAAAAATATTTTGATGTATGAATAAATTAATTAATGAAATAAACATTTGCTGGCTCCTAATAACTATCTTTTAATGTTATTAATGGTCACGAATCATCTATTTAATGATAATCCCTTCCATTTTTTCTTGCTCTAATTCTAAACTTATTAATACTGTATATATTTCTAGAATCCCTCTTTTTAACCTTTTTGGTAAAACAGATTGTGATGGTTAGGCTAATGTGTCAACTTGGCCAGGTAATTGACCAGGTGTTTGTTCCAGCAAGCACTAGGCTAATTGTAATACAAGAGCATCTATGGACTTCAATCACCAGTGAGTTTACTGCGTGGATGGCTGATCACATCTGCATCAATCAGGGAGATTACATCATCAATGGGTGGCGCTTTTATCCAATCAGTTGAATGACATAAAAGCGGAAGTGATTTCAACATTCAGAGAGAATTTCCCAGCTCGTCGTTGGACAGGCAACTTCTCCCAGAAACTCATCAAGGACCTTTCATCGGACTTTCATCGGAGCCCCTGGTTTGCAGCCTGCCTGAGGAACCTGGACTTGTGCATACCCACAGTCACGTGAGAGACTCTTTTAAAATTTCATATTATTGACAGATATCTCCTGTTGATTCTGTTTCCCGAGAGAACCCTGGCCAATACACAGATCAACATTTACCTTCCCCTAGTCTTCCAGCCTAACTTTCCTCTATCATTTCTTAAAGAGCAGTGCCATTGCCTCCACCAACACATATGCATTTTATTACCACTTTCTGTGCCCTGAAATATAATTCTTCTGGTCATAGGAATTTGAATTCATTTAAAAGATATTAAATGCTATCTTATTATTATCTTTTATATTTAGGGAAGCATCCTCTTAAAGACAGTTTTCTATCCTTTATACTTAGGAAATATCCCTTGTAGCAAAGCTAAGTGAGAAGTGAATCATTTACTCTACTCTCTTTTGTGTGTTAAAACATTCCAATATCTGCCCCAAGAAGTGATTCTATGCCTTCATTCCTTTGTGGTGTCATTTACAACTTTGTAACCCTCTGCTCTGCACAACATTCTTTTGGGCACATATATTCTTCATTGGTTTTTAGTTATATTTCCCTTCTTATGTATTTTGCATATTTGCTTATATTTTTAAAAAACAGAGCATAAGAGACCCTTTTTGGAGTCACTTTCTTTCTCTGAAAGGCTACCTCTAGATTTGGGGTTTTGGCAGTCATGTTTGTGCTCCATCATGCTCCTTGCCACAGTCAGTTGGACAAGGGATGGACACTTGTGAAACTGGACTCTTTCCCAGCAATTTGGAGCTGAGACTGAACTGGTACTTAGTCTAGGTTAGTCACTGGTGGGGAGATATTATAAACTCAGAAGTTGTGAAACAGGTCATAATTGGACTGTTCACAATGAGTTGTTGAGAGAGAAGGATTGAGCAGATGTGTAGAGTGAAGCAGAGCCAATGAGCCAAGGAGATGACTACTGTTGGCTTTCCAAGTACTAGCAAGTCAGGGCAGGATAATTTGGGGGAATTTTAACTTGTCTTCTCTGGCCCTCCCTGCTCCCCTTCTGTGGTGGTAGCTAGACTGTTGGCATTCCCTTGACTGGATTTGTCAAGAGAGAAAGCAGAAGCTGCTTGGAGGCAGGCAGAGAAGCACTGTAGGACTGTGGTTAAGAGCAAGAGTTCTGGAGCCAGTTCATCTGGTTTAGAAGAATCCTAACTGCGTTGCTTCCTGGCTGTGAGACCCTTGGCAAGTTCCTTAATCACCCTGTTTACTCATCTGTAAAATAGCGATGATAGTGTCCATTTTGTAAGATTGTTGCGACAATTAAATTAATTAAAAATGTAAAGTCCTTAGAACAGTAACTACCATATTATAAAGGAACCAAAAAGGGCAAGTTGTTTTTAATTTTCCTGGTTTTTTCCAAAATTGCTACATGAAGCACAGTAATGCTACACTCAGGTTAAAGGAGGGAGGAGGACGTCTAAGGACATGGAGCATGTTGGGAGGAAGCAGACCTGTAAAGAACAGAGATTTGAATGGCCTGGAAGTGCAGCAACTCAAGCAGCACTTTAAAGCAGCGTCCGGGGAAGGGGCTGAGCTCGGAGGAGGGGCTGCCTGGTGAGTCTGAGGAGAAGCACCTTGCTCCCAAGCTTCTCCAGAGGTCCTCATGCCCCAAGCATGGCAGAATGACAGACTCCCAATTTCTAATTCCCAATTTCCATTCTCTCCTTCTTCTTTACTACAAGAATGCCAAATTTTTGGGCACATGGCCACCCTGGTAAAAGACTATATTTCCCAGCCTCCTTTTAGCTAGATTAGGTCATGTGACTAAGTTCCAGCCAGTGAGATGTGAGGAAATAAATGAAGCCTACACAAATGAGAACAAGCAGAGGCTATTTATTCAGAGCTTGCTGTAGCAAGGGAGTTGGCCACCATCATTTGCAGATGACGGTAGAGACTCAGCGGTAGGTAGGGAGTGGGCAAGTTTTACAGTGAGATAAAGGGAAGGCTTTGGGAAGCGGCTGTGGCTCAATCAGTGGGGCTCCCATTTACCATATGGGAGGCCCCGGGTTCGGTTCCCGGGGCCTCCTGGTGAAGGCAAGTCCGCCCGCGTGGCGCGGTTAGCTGACCCAGCGAGCACGGGCAGCAAGGGGGGGATTAATGAATGAATAAATAAAATCTTTAAAAAAAAAATAGGGAAGGCTTTGTGCTGTGATTGGAGGTGGTTGGGATGAGGAAGCTGGAGGCAGGCTAACTAGGAGTGGAGCATCTTATGTGTTTACTTTGGGGAGCATAGTTTGCTTTCTTTGACTGGTCCTGAGTTGGAAATGCTATTGTCATATATGGTCAACCATTGTCCTTTGTATATTTAGTCTCACAGATGGAAGCAAACATGCTGTATGTCATTTTCAGGATCTCTCCTTTAAAATAAGGAGAACTCTGAAGCCAGAATGCTTGGAATTAAATCCCAGCTTTGCCCCTTGCAAGCCCTGTGACCTTGAACAAGTTATCTGAACAGTGGGTGGTTCAGTTGCCTCTAAACTGGGATAATAATAATACCTGCCCCCCAGGGTTCTTAGAAGTAATAAAACAATATGTAAAGCACTTGGGACAGTCCCTGGTCCATAGTAATTGTTAGCTTTATTGACACTGTTCTTCTTCTCCCCTTTTTCTATCTGAGTCTGTAGTCCAAGCAAATATCTTCCAGCTCGAGGCAGCATTCGGAGTGCGGGCGGCTGGGGGTGTGGGGAGCTCGTGTCGCTAACGCTCACAGAGCCACTGACCCAGTCCTGCAGGGTCTACCTCTGGGTTTTTTGTTTTTTGTGTTTTGCTTTTGCCAAAGTACTTTTTAAATTATGCTAAAATATTTATAACATAAAACATGCCATTTTAACCATTTCCAGTGTATAATTCTGTGGCATTAATTACATTCACAATGTTATGCAACCATCACCACTATCTGTTTCCAAAAATTTTCATCACTCTGTGGATTTCTCTTTTATGAGAGAGAAATGGACTTCTTTCTCAATGAGCTATTGTTATGTCATTTTTAAATTTTGTATGCCTCCAAATCGATCTAACAGGAAAGCAGCAGAGCCGCCAGACCTGACATGCAAACTGTGGCAATGGAAGAGGTAGACCTTGAGTGGGAAACTGAGTGGACTGCTGATAGGAGACCAGGGAGGCCTCCTCTACTTCCTCAGTGCTTTGTACAAATTCTGCCCCCTTGGACGAAGGTGCGAGAGGATGTTACAAAAATGACCTAGATTTTATTTCCCTACAACCTGGTAAAATGGGGGGAACAAAACTGGATGTAAGCTGATTTAAGGAAAATAAAGAAATGTAATTAATTCTTGCATATCTGAGTAGGTGGCTAGAGATTCACAACCACTCTAGAGGCTTAGCTGCCCTGGCGCTTAGTGATTTCCCCAGAATCCTTTTACTATGTTCCTTTTAGTTTTTTGTTACTTGCAACTCAAAGGAACCTACCTAAAAGACAGCCACTACCTGTGCAGCCACATTATTTTTTTGAGATGTCTCTTTCTTTCATCTCTGGCTAGGGATATTTGAAATTATATGACCAGATTTCATTCTTAGGGTCCTTCTCTCCCACTCGAAGTATTTTGCTGTTTTGAAGAGTCAGTTCCTGAGATCAAGCCTATTTTTCGCCTCACATTTGATATCTGCTTTATGAAAGCTTAGACCCCTTGACAGCTAAGCCTGGGCTTCCTGCATTCACCCCTGCTGATTCCATGCTGATCTGTTTCTTTCTCCAACAATGCTAGTCATTTTCACACAACCAGTCATTTTTTCCTCATTGATCTAATAAAGTCCAGGGAAGTAGTTCTGCATTTCTTCCAGCAGAATTAGTCTAGATAAAGATCTGTAGCTTCTTGAATCTTTCAAATATAGTTTTTACACATCTGGAGCACAATAGAAGGGATTCTTAGGCACTGTGTAGATAACATCTATGGAGATTTGCCTTTATTATTTAAACCATTCACAGATCCTGGGTTTCTTTGAAAATGGTTGACAGTTAAAATAAACTGAAGGCAAACTCTGGAGAGAAGTAGTTGGAAAGAACAAAGACAGAAATCGGCACCATTAATGCGGAAACTCAAGGCCCTACTTTGCCACTAACTCGCTCTGCAGTTCTATGCAAGCAGTAATTTACTGGGCTTTGCTTCTCCCATCTATAAAATGGGATAATCATCTCTCTTCTGGGGAGATCACAAAATTGTCTGGAAGAGTGCTTTGAAAAATAATTGTCATGTTCAAAGGTAGTATATGGCATTATCCTCAAGTTCCCAAATCACAGCCTCTTGTTCCACTTTTAATAATTATCCCAGCCATGCAAAAGCAAGGGGAGGGAAGGAAACTAGCATCTGCTGAACACCAATATGTACCAGACACTATGCTTTACATGTGCATTCAACCTTCACATTAGTTCAATGTAGTATATATTAATTTACATGTTTCTGGATTCCTTCTGCAGATAAGGCTCAGAGAGTTTAAGTGATTACTTGCCTGAAGTCTCACAGCTAGTGAGTCTCAGAGGCACAGTTCAAATTCTAGGTGTACTTCAAAGCTGATGGATGTGTGCATGTACTATACCCACAGAAGCCACTGGAAAGGGAGGGGAGGCAATGAGTACTTGGAATTCCAAGACAATCTTAAAGGAACGTTTTCTCTTTGTCATGAGGAGGAAATAGACCCCCCAGGACACAACGCCCCTCCCCACAAGATATAGGAAGCCTTGAAACAGCCTCAACAGCATAGAATAGGAAAGGCTTTAGGAGCCATGGAAACCAGCTCTCCTATTTTAACAGATGAGGAAATGAAGCTCAGAGAGGGAAAATGACTTGCTCAAGAAATGACAACTATGGATTGGATTAGTGAAGAACTTCTAAGTTCATTCATTTACTCATCTAACAAATATGTCTTCAGGATGACCCACATGTCGGGATCTTGAGCTACTCTGGTGAATAAAACTAGCCCCAGCCCATAGCCACCTCTGGAGCACACTGTCTTATTAGAGAGGTAGTCACTGAACCAATAAGCACCTCACAAACGTGAAACGCAGCTGTGACAGGTGTTTCAACGGAAAGTACTTGGTGCTTGGAGACTTTGGACAGGGAGACCAAGGGAAGCTTTCTTGAGGGAGAGCTGTTAGAGTTGAGACCTGAAGAATGATGGCGAGGCAGCAGGGGGAAGGAGTGAAGGGCATTTTAGGCAGTTTGCATAGTGTGCAACATGAGATGAGGTGAGAAATGGAGGGAGAGGCCAGAGCCTGCAGTGTCCTATAAGCCACAATGAAACATTTTGTTTTTATCCTAAGAAATGCTGAAAGGTTTAGCTGATGCCTATCCCTGGTCCTCACCTTTAACCACACTGACAAGTAGCATCAAGTTCAAACGATCGTAGAGGCAGATTCCATTTCTAGTTACATCTATGAAACAGTCAAAGGGCAAAAGTACTCTTTAGGATGAAACTTCCCTTCAGCCCCTTCCCACGTCATACTTTTCCAGCCACCTGGGCCAGTACGCCGGATCTGTGTGTGCTGTGCACACACACACACACACACATGCACTTCTTCATCTTGGCAAACAATGTCTTGACATTCCTGATACAGGAGTAATAGAGCTTATTCTGTTTTTACTCCCATTTAATTCCAATTAGTTTATCCTCTTGGGTCATTTGATCTGCAATTAGGATGCCGAGAAGGTCCACTCTTTCTTCTCCAAATGATGGCCATTCAATTGAGAGGTCTCTGCCCACGTTATGGAGTTCCACCCTCTGGTTCCAGAACATAGAGAAGACCCAGGGCTGGTGTCATTAGCCACTTTAGAAGGTTGGTGATGCAGCATGCTTGCCTGGTGAGATGGAGCTTTCTTTTATTAGCGTCTGAGAAATCCTATTTAAAAGCCCTCTGGTTCTGGGATGGGAGCTGGAGGAGAGTGCAGGACTTAGGAGCCTGGAGACCCGAGTTAATGGCCCTGCTGGACCCCTTACCAGTGGAGAGACCCTGGACCTTTAGCTTAAACTCTGTCACATACACCCCCCGCCTAGAAATGAGGGTCATGGCCTCTATCTCCCAGGGTTGGCTGAGGAATAAATAGATGATGCCGATCACACATCTAGGACAAGGCCTGCTGCACGGTGGCTGCTTGACACATGTTAATTCCTTCCTCCCTTCATAATCTGGGAGCCTCCTTTCCTGTCTGCCTTCTGCATGCCACTTTTATTGTTCAGTCATCCGGGAATCTTGAAGAAAATCCGTTGGTGATTTATTGTAAGCTTTTCAACCTTTGCTTCCTTTATTTGTTAACCTCCAGCCAACCATAGCCTTTTATTTTCCCCTTCATAAGCCCCTTGCAGACTCTGACAGCTTCTGAGAGCGTGCATTTGATGAACTGCTTGGACCTGGCCCTCCCCCTAGCTGCTCTCTTTGCCCAGGGCTCATCAGGTCCAAAGAGCACAGAACTTGGAGTCAGGTCTGCGTTCAAGCCGCGACTTGGCTTCTTCTGCATGACCCGGGGCACATGGGTTAGCCACTCCAGGCTTTAATTTACACGTTTGTGAAACCAGATTAAAAATGTACATGCTGCCTGTATCACAGGACTGTTCTGTGAAGCAGACAGGATGATGTATATGAAAAGCATGCCGTATAAAGGCATGCAATGCTAAGTGGGGCTGTGATTAAAAAGAGAAGAGCGGGGTCGGATGTGGCTCAACTGGTTGGGCGTCCGTCTCCCATATGGAGGGACCCGGGTTCGATCCCTGGGACCTCCCGGTAAAAAATAAAAAGAGAAGAGGCAGTGGGGTGGGTGTAGCTTGAACTCTCCGCTCTGCTTCCTGGTATCCTTATACCTGCTCTCCCTCTACTCTCTTTCTTGTCCCCAATGCTCGCTGCCATCCAGGCCTCTCACTTCCCATCCCACGCCAACCCCCAAGAAACTGCCTGCTAATGGCTCTCACAGTCCAGCCTTAAAGAATTTCCTTTCTTCTTTCTCTCAAGGAGACATAGAGGAAATATCTGTTGAAGGGACAGAGAAAACCAGAGGGAAGAGAAAAGGGAAAGAAAGAATCAAATTTCTTTTTAGCATGTGCTATGTTCCGAGTATTACTTCATGTAAAACTTATAACAACCGTACAGAGTAGGAATTCTTGTGACCGCTTTACAAGTGAGGAAATAGAGGCTTGGAGAAGACAGAAACTAGCTAGGAAGTGGCAATCTGGGTTCAAAACGAGGTCAGTCCTCTTCGAGCCTGGGGCTCCTAACTGCTGTGATATCTTGCTCCCCAGGCAATACTATTCAACGAACACCTGCTCTGTGCTGGGCACAGTGCCAGGTGCTGGGAAAACAGTTTCCTTCTAAAGGAAGACAACTTCCAAAGACTGCCCTCGGATCACACTATAAAAATGATCCCATCCCACGCATCTCAGGAAGGTAGACACCTCCCCAGGGCCTAGAGCTGTTCCTGGGGCTGATTGCCGATGGTTTCTCTGTGCTCATCTTCTACGCTAAGCAGTGAGCTTCCCAGGTCCTCTTTCAGTGTCTGCGGGCCCGAAGCCAGTGCACACGAAAGGTTCTCATTGACTGATGGTTGCATTTAATGAAAGAAAAAGAAGCACCGCTGCTCCACCTCAGTGAGGAAAGGAGAGAGAAGAAGGTGAAGGGATAGCTGGGCAGTGCAGATGTCTGGAATGGGATTGAGAGATTCTGCTTTCAGAAATGTCAGTGTTTCCAAAAGGAAACTGCATGTTGGCACCACACCTGGCATTGCCCAAAGTAAGAGCAGGAGAGTCTCTCTAACTTCTGGGAATTTAGAGTCAAGACTCATTCAGGGACCATTTACTGGCACTCTTGGTGCCAGCCACTGTGCCAATGATGAGGAGATGGCAGTGAACAAAACGTGGTCCTTTCTCTAACACCATTTGGAGATGGAGTTAAGAACAAAGGAAATGTGACCAAAAGTTTGGAGAGAGGAGGGTTATGGTGATTACTTGGTTGTGGCAGTTAGAGGCTTCGCCACGCGATGCTGTAAACCATACGCTCATATGTTTTCTTTTTTCTTTTCTATCTTGATGAAAACTTTGCAAAGTTTAAACTTCCAGAGAACAAGAACTGGGACTTTGGGAAGTGCCCTAGCTTACTTCTCTAGCTATACTTATTAGATGCCACTTTTTTTTTTTTTAAAAAAAAGATTTTATTTATTTATTCATTTATCCCCCCCTTGCTGCTTGTGCTCGCTGGGTCAGCTAACCACGCCGTGCAGGCGGGCTTGCCTTCACCAGGAGGCCCTGGGAACCGAACCCGGGGCCTCCCATATGGTAAACGGGAGCCCTACTGATTGAGCCACAGCCGCTTCCCGAGATGCCACTTCTAACCAAAGGCATTTGGACCACTTTTGTGTGTCTCAGATTCAAATTGCAGTTCAAAAGTAGGCCTCAGTTATAAGGAGAGAGAGTGAACAGTGTTTTTGTTTTTTTTTTAGTAAAAATCATGAAAAAGAAAAAAAATGAACCCAAACCTATGTGGTATATTAAATCATATCCCCACAAAGACAGATCTGTGGTAAGAACTCATTTGTAAATAGGACCTTCAAAAACTCTATTAAGATGAGACCCAACTAAATATTGCAGGACTGTTTTGTGAAGCAGACAGGATGATGTCTATGAAAAGTGTGAAGTATAGAAGGATGCAGTGCTCGGCGGGAACGTTATTAAAATTGGGCAGCCTTCAATCTAATCTGAAGGGAGTCTTTATAAAGCAAAGGGCATTTGGACAGGGAAGCAGGGTCCACAGGACGAGACAGAAGGGGATAGATTGCCCTGTGATGGAGGCAGAGATTGAGTTTGGGATTGCCATAAGCCATCACCAGAATACAACAGATTTCAGAGAAAGCATGATACTGCTAACTCCTTGATTTTGGACTTCTAGCCTCCAAAATTGTGAAACAACGAATTCCTGGATTAAGCCAACCAGTCTGTGGTATTTTTCATAGCAGCCTTTGCAGACTAAGACCACCAAGATATAAAACAAAACCAAAAAAGGAAAACTCCAACCAAAAACCTAAACAGACACTAAACCTGGTAGGTGATTCTAGAAGTTCAGTGAGGTGAATTATGCATCTGACTTTTTGTCAGTCTGTTGAGTCTTGGAGTCAGAAAGACCCAACTATAACTCCTCCACTTAGGAAGTTGGGAACTAACCCTATGTAAGCCTCAGTTTCCTCACCTCTAAAATGACTTATTCCCTCACCTTAGTAAAGAATCTACGATGTAGCAACCAGCTGTGTAGCAACCAGCTGCAATGTTGGCTGAGGAGGTTGCCCCCAGCTCCTTAGACATATGCCCCAGAAGAATCTCTGCTTTAGGGATGTTCATAATTGAACTGCTCTGTTCTCCCACTCAGTGAAGCACTAATGCTGAACAGGAAAAAGAAAATGGACGAAGAATTCTCTAGCAAACAATGTCTTGTATTGATGGGGTGTTTTAATTTCACAAAATACAGTACATCCACTCATGTTAACTCCTTTAATCTTCACAAAACCCTTACGAGGCAGGCTGGATTTATTCTTTTTTACAGTTGACCAAACTGAGGGCAGAGATGCCAACTGTCTTCCCCATCATGCAGCTGTTGAGAAAGGAGCTCAAGCGTGTCTGATCCCAAGGACAGAGCTCTTATAACCAGGCCACACTGTTTCCTGTCCAGAAGTTCCAAAAAGAACTTCTGGAAATTCTCCCACCTCCTTTGATTTCAGGCAAACTCTTCCTGGGGAGTCAGGGAATGCCCAGGAGAGTCACAGTTTTTTTCTGTTTAAATCCCATAATGATCCACTGCTGCGGCTGCTGGATTCTCCACTAGATCCTTCTGCAACCAGGAGACACCGGTTGGAGGAGGCACCAGCAGCCTTCAGTGGCCCCAAATCATTTGCTCACCCAGAGTTCGTACCAACTTGCCTCCCTGTGGACTAGTCCTCTGCTGGAAGGCCCTTGGTCCCACCCACCGCTCAGTTTTAAACCCAAGCGTTACCTCTCTAGGAGGCCTTAACAGACCCCTAGCCTGGGCTAGGCAGCCCGTGCATGCCCCCGCTGAGCGCCCTGCCATCTGTCAGTATAACTGAAGATTTCCTTCTCTCTCAGGAGCAGTGGGCTCACTCTGCAGAAATCATTTCTTAGACCACAAATTCATATGGGAATCCCCCGAGGCAGGCAGGAGAGAGTTCTAAGATGGCCCCGAAGATTCCCGGGGCACATGCCGTGTGCAATCCCCCACCTTGAGTGTGGGATATTGGTCCTGTTATTACATTACATTATATGAGACCCCCCTTAGCCAGGTGAAGGGAGATTCTCCTGTTGGCTTTAAGGAAATCAGCTGACATATTGGGAACAGGACCGTGTGGCAGTGAATGGCAGATGTCTTTTAGAAGCCAAGAATGGTCCTTCACCAACAGCCAGGAAGAAAGTGGAGCTCTCAGTCCTACAACTGGGGGAGCTCAGCCAAATCCACGTGAATGCGAAGAGGACCTGAATCTCAGGTGAGACTGCAGGCCCGGCTGACAGCTTCATGGCAGCCTCCCGAGCTCCTGACCCATGGAAACCCGTAAGATAATGAATGTGTGTTATTTTAAGCCACCAAGTTTGTGGGAATTTGTTATACAGCAATAAGAAAACTAATAACTACCCTCAAAGAGATTAAACATACAATGATGCATTTGCAACAATCATATGCCATTTCATGCCCCATCAGAGAAGCAACAGAACATAGTGGGTAAGAATGTGGACTCAGGGGCCAGCCTGCATGGGTTCAAATTCTAGCTTTGCTACTTGCTAACCGTGTGACCTTGGGCAAATTACTTAACTTCTCTGTGGCTCAGTTTGTCCCTCTGTAAAATGGTCTAGCAATATTACCAGACTTAGGCCTTCCTATACTGGATGAGCCACTTAAATCAGGTTTGCAAAAAAAAAGTAATAAAAAAAATTGAATCAATCAATCAACCAATCAATCAGGATTGTCTCCTTATTCTTCATGTCAAACATTCTCTTTCTCATGTCATCTGTCTTGGAAGCCTTCCCTGATCCCTACCTTTGAGTAAGCACCTTCTGCCAAGCTCCATCCTAGGCTTCTGTCTATCTCTGTATTTATTATTGTGTATGATTACTATTTATATTTGTCTGTCTCCTCCACTGTACTGGGCTTCCATGAGGGCAAGGACTGAAAAGATGAACCATCAATTGTTTAAGTGGGTTTTTCTGCAGTGTCTCATGATGACTGCTAGACATCCTATCAAGGCTCTGTAAATACGTGGAAACCAACCAATCCTGAAAGGTACAAGGAGACTATACTATGTGTGGTCTCTGTACCAGCAGCCTCTGAACCATATGGGTTCTCAGGCTGTGCCCCAGACCTACTGAATGTGATTTTCATAAGATCCTCCCAAAAGATTCATATGCACATCAAAATTTGAGAAACAATGGTGTAGGCCAAAGAAAAGTTAAATTCCACAATAACTAAAGTTATTCTTAAATTCCTTTCGAAAGCAAATATTCTAGAATCTTGTGTTTATTTAAATCCCTGTGAAATAGTTCAGACCATTGAAAACATGGATTTTGGTGCCTTAGAGACCTGGTTTTAATTTTCAGGGCTCTTATTTAACCTCTCTGAGGTTCTGTCTCTCTATCTTTGAAATGGGGTTGATACATTGTATGTTCTGTTGCTGATTAAATAAGGTAACGGGTTTGTAAATTGCTTAACAGATGTTTGCTCCCTTTCCCTCCTTTTCTGTCCTGGATTTATCTTTGGCCTGGATTATATAAAATGATTTGTGATTACCCAGCAGCAATATGAAAGAGCTTCAAGGCTAAGGGAGCGTCCACGTGGTCCAGCCTCGTCTGCAATGAGTTTAGGAGCCCGAAATGAGACTAGCAGACAGTTTCTCTTAGCAGAGTTGTCTGTGTCCCACCCATGCTCAGCCTCCCATACCTCATCTCATCTTACTTGCATCCATTAAAGCTGTAGAGACCCTTGAAACTTAGCTTCTCTATTGATGCTTCCATCATTGAGACATCATGTAATGGAAAGAACAGTTTTTATAGTCAGAAAAATAGTTAATTTGTGGTTCCATCATCAATTACTTAAACTCCTAGAACCTCAATTTCCTCATCTATTTAAAAATTAGGGAAGCAGATGTGGCTCAAGCAGTTGGGCGCCTGCCTACCACAGGGGAGGTCCCAGGTTCAGTTTCCGGTGCCTCCTAGAGAAGATAAGCAAGACAGAGAGCTGACAGCACAGCAAGCTGATGCAACAAAACGATGCAACAAGGAGACACAATGATGAAACAAAATGAGAGACACAACAAGCAAGGAGCGGATGTGGCTCAAGCGATTGGGTGCCTCCTTCTCACATGGAAGGTCCCGGGTTTGGTTCCTGGTGCCTCCTTAAAAAAAAAAAAAAGAAAAAGATGAGCAGACACAGAGAGCACACAATGAACAGACACAGAGAGAGACAGCAAGTGCAAACAATGGGAGGCAGGGAATAAATTTAAAAAAAGAATCCCTCCTCTCATGAGATTCCTGTAGAAAACAGAAACAACAAATTTAGCATACCTTGCCCATAATAAGAGGTCCAGAAATGGTAGTGATGGTGGGTTTCAAGTAGTTTTGAATGGGACTGGAATGTTCCAAGCAAGTTCTCATAGAACGAGATTAGATAGGGAGTCTTCAATCAAGAGCGTCACTTATGCAGGCATTCTGGTATTTTCAAATCTGAGAGTGACTAGCCTGGTGTTGCAGCACCCATAGACCACCAATAAAATAGGCATTTCTGAAAGACTTTTAAGTGGAGCTTTATGTTTTGAGGTCAGATTGCCAAGCCAGTGTATATAAAGAGGTCTCCTGGCCCTTCCATTTCATGGGTGTTGATATTAGGAGGGTCAGAGAGTTCTCTCACCTAGGTAGAAGACTTTTCTGATTTTCTAAAGGTCTGAATATTATATGTTGATCTTCATATTTATGGGAAAAGGAGCCAAGTTTCTCAGTTATACCTTAAGTATTAAATAATTTGGGGCATGGGGAGATTCAAGACTGAAATATTAATGGACTAGCTAATGTAGGTCTATAAATAATGAAGTTGGGAAGGTAAGAATCCCTGCATTGCCATTTTGATTTATCTTTTCTTTTTGTAGACTTGAGAAACTGAAAAATAATAAAAAGGCTCACATTTATATCCACACGTAATATGCATCCACCGTAATATACACTTTACATAATAAAAACAAGGCATTCCAATAAATGAATCTCTCTTAAAAGTTGCTACAAAACTTTTAAGCAGGTAGAAAATGATCACTTTCATTATCTGGTAATAGGGCAAGTAAGTGGGGTTGGTGATGTGTCATATGATAGTACGCATTGTCTTGGGGTTTATAAATGCCCACCAATTGGACTTTCTCAGCAAAACATGCACAGTGATGGTGAACACTGAATCCTGGTTTCCTTAACACCATGTGCCATAATATTTTGTCATACAATATGCAATATAATATCAATGAACTAAAAAAGTCTCATATGCTCATGTATCTATGTTATGAATTGCCCTGTCTACTTCTCATTCAAAGTAGAGGACTCACCCAGGACAACTAACAAGGAGATGATGATGGACAACACTCATCCCAAGAAACAGAGTGTCTGCAACTGCAAGCAACACAGTTCCATCCAAGACCTCTCTCAATTAGAAACAGAGTGGGCATCACCATCCCCCAATCCTCAAGATTGGGGGATGAACAAAGGACTAAAGTAGACTTATTATTGTTCTCTTATAGACTTATTATTATTCTAGCAATGGAAGAACTTTTATCATTGAGATAAAGGCAGTGGCCCCAGAGGTTCTGAGGGGAGGGAGAGGGAAGAATAGGTGTAATATGGGGGCATTTTAGGGACATTGGAGTTGTCCTGTATAACATTGCAATGACAGATATAGGCCATTATATATTTTGTCATAACCTACAAAATTGTGTGGGACAGAGTGTAAACTAATGTGAACTATAGTCCACAGTTAGTAGCAATGCTTCAATATGTGTTCAGCAATTCTAACAAATGTACCACCCTAATGAAGGATGTTGTTAATCTGGGAAGGGGGGGGGGGACATATGGGGATACCCTACATTTTTTATGTAACATTTATGTAATCTAAAGCTTCTTTAAAAATTAATTAAAAAAAAAAACTAACAAAATGACTGGTCTGAATTATTGAAAAATATCATTATCATGAAACATGAAGGGCTGTGGTGGTTTGAAGCTATATGAACACTCTAGAAAAGTATGTTCTTAAAGTTAACTCATTCCTGGGGTGTGGACCCATTGTAAGTAGGATATTCTGGTGAGTGGGATCTTAAGCTGTGACCCACCTCATTCAGGGTGGGTCTTAATTGTCTTACTGGAGTCCTTTATAAGACAATGAAATTCAGACAGAGAGAGCAAGCCACGGAAGCAAGAAGCTGGGAATAATGAAACCTGGAAGAGAAGGGAGAGACCAGCAGTGCTGCCATGTACCTTGCCATGTGACAGAGGAGTCCAGGATCACTGGCAGCCGCTCTTGATGCTTGACTGGACCTTTTCACAGCTTCAAAACTGTAAGCTTTTACGCTAATCCATTGCCATAGTTAAAGCCTACCCATTTTATGGTATCTGCTTTCAGCAGCTTAGCAAACTAGAACAAGGGCCAAGGAACTGTTCCTAATAATTAAGGCTAGAAATAAGACAAGTAAATGCAACACGTAATCTTGGATTGGGTCCTGGCATCAGGGTGGGGTTACTATTATGAAGACGTCATTGGACAATCGGCAAAATTTGAAGGTAGAATGGGGATCATTGTTAGACTAGTAACATTTTATCAATGTTAAATTTCCTAAATTGGATCATTGTCCTAGTTCTTAGGAAACACAGACTAAAATGTTTAGGTTTAAAGGAGCATGATATCTACAATTCACTCTCAAAATGGCTCAGAAAAAAAATTTGAGAGAGAAAGAGGAAGCATATGTGGCAAAATTTCAACAATTTTAGTTAATCTGGATGAAAGGTGCACATTTTTGTATTATTCTTGCAATTCTTCTGTAAGTCTGAAAACGTCTGTGTTTTAAAGTTAAGTTAAATAAAACCAAACTAAAATTGTTTCCATCAAAGTAAAAAGGTAAAACCCATCTCTGCATTGCCTGTTTACTTTTCTGCTCTCTAGTTAAATTACATGGAAGTAGACTGTGCCTGGCTCACTGTCACATCACAGTGTCTGTCACAAAGTAGAAGCTCAATTAATATTTGTGGAGTGTAGAAAAGAATGATGAAGGACGGAAGTGATTCTGCTGCCACTGAAGCCCTTATTTTCCTGCTTAGGCCCACTGCAGCACAACTTACCCAGGAATGTGCTGAAGTTTTGCTCCAAGTGACCCTTGTGAATCATTTCAGACATCGTTCCAGCCTCATTGACCAGATGGTCTTAGTACTGCACCTTGGGAAACACTTTCCCAGAGGTGACCGACATTCTTTCATTCCAGAAGATACTCTCTCTCAAGACAGTCTGAATGTGTTGGAACCACCAATGACCCCAACCATTAAAAACTCAAAAACATAAACCCTACATTTTTGTGATATTCCCTATCACTTCCTTTCTGATACCACCAATCATTTCTTGAAATTAAAGACAGGAAGGACATTTTTGTTAAATGAATGAAAACAAAGACCATGGTAGCCCCAACTTTATATATATATATATATTTTTTTTATTCATTTATCCCCCCCTTGCTGCTTGTGCTCGCTGGGTCAGCTAACCACGCCGTGCAGGCAGGCTTGCCTTCACCAGGAGGCCCCGGGAACCGAACCCGGGGCCTCCCATATGGTAAATGGGAGCCCCACTGATTGAGCCACAGCCGCTTCCCTCCAACTTTAGATTCTATGGGTCTGAAACCTTTTACAATATGTGTCAGAGAGTTGACCTTTCTCAAACTTTAAAGGCCTTAAACTGGACAGGAAATCCCGTAAGATTAAAAAGACAAGAAAAAATAGCATACCATCATGAAATGCAGGAAGACATGAAAGTATAAGCCAAACAGCCGATTCGGTATCCTGTGGGGAGGCATCAGCATATAGCGGAAAGAAATGGGTTTTTGAAGCCAGCCAGATTTTAGTTTAAACCCAGGCACCTCCTTTAACAACTTGTGTGATCTTGAGCAAGTCACATAATTTCTCTGAAGGCTGATTCCATTAGCTAATAAATGGGATAATAATACCTTCCTTATATTATAATGTTGCTGTGAGGATCCATCAGTGCCAACTACCATAGAAGTCTTGGCTCAATAAATGGTAGCTCTTACTCTCCTCACCAAAAGTGTGCAGAAGCTGTGTCTGAAAGGGGATTTTAATTACATTTCTACCACTAATACAGAGCTCGTTAAAGGCCTGATGAACCACAAATGAAGTCTTAACTCAAAGACAGTAGAGTCTTTGAAAGAAACAGAATTAAAGTAGGGTCTGTCCTTTCATTATGGGGCACAAAGAAGCTATTTGTCAACTCAGTAAATTTGTGCTCTGTAAATCAATTCAATACATTTGGAGATAGCACTTTGAAGCAGCATGCTGAGTCGGGGTCTAAGGGTGAGCTTAAGACTTAGACTCTACCTGTGCCATGTAATCCAGGAAGTAGCTCAGGAAAAGCTTTCAGGAATCAATAACTAGGCCCCTTCCCCAAAGTTAAACTCAGAATTCTGAAAATGACTATAAATTATACAGGTCTGTTTAAAATCAATTTTCAGAAAGTCCATGGGCATGGCAAGATTTAGTGCTTCTAGAAGAGACTGCTGTCTAGACTGTGTGTGTTACTGGATGGATGTTGAAGGAAAAAGACTAGAGATAACAATAATCTTTCCAGATAGGCTCAGATCCTCTTGTCTGTTTATGTCTGTTTCTTTTTCACTGGGGATGGGGACAAGCAACCAGGCTATGTGGTTTGGGGTTCAAATACATGGACCTGGATTTAAACTGTGGCTCTGCCATATATTGACTATGTGAACCTGGGAAAGTTACTTCATTTCTCAGAGCTTACTCAGTTTCCTCATCTATAAACAGTAACAACCATTTTGCAGTCTTGGTGCAAGGACTCAATGAGCTAATGCCTGCAAAGGGGTCTTTTACATAGCAGTTATTCAATAAATGTTCATTCCTTTGGACACTGAATGCTATGGGGACTAAGCAAGCGAACCCTGTCCTTCTTCCCAACTGAAAGCCAAGATAGCGATGACTTATTTAAGTTGATGCTTTTATGCTTATAAAAGTGTGACCCATTTATAAGCTTGTTTTAACCCAAGGAATGGATACAAAGGAATCAACACTCATAACAACTGGGTCTGCCCAAATGGCTGCCACTTCCCACACATGAGCTGGGGCTGGCACCCAGAGGCCCTATGTTGAACTTGGACATTAGCCAACGTCTGGACTCCAGCCTTAAGTGAGATTGGCTTCACAGTGTCAGGCACCTGTCCTTGGGAAAACAGGGTTTTCTACTACTGGCTTGGAGTGTCAGTTTTTGGCTTTAATAAATTCAATGGACATAGAACTACAAACCTCCTCCAATTTATACCTATTGTCTCAAAGTAATTAGTACCTTCCTTTATTCTCTAAAGTGATCCAATTTGGGTGGTAAATTGTGTGGTCATCAGCTATACCCAGAGAAAGGCAAATATAGCAAGGTGGTTGGGCATGATTCAGATGTCAAAAAATATCAGAAAATTAAAAGGTTTCAGGGAATTAAAATTTGATTCTCAACATTGTGGAACTGAGTAGAAAACCATCCAACCATGTCCAATTTCAAGCTACAAATGGATGTCCATGGACATGGAGCTGGGAAGAGATGCACACAGTAAGGTCTCATGAGCTGGTAGAAACTGGCTTCAACATACCACTGGAGAAAGGGAACGTTCACATGTACTTTGCATGCTTTTGAAATGTTTTACTTTTTATAGTATTGATATATTATGTTTGTAATAACACGTTATAGATATGTCATATTAACTTGTATAGATCTGTATGAGGATGAGTCCTTATTGCAGCCTTTTTAATTGTTGTAAAAATCTGAAAATTCCACTTTAGCACATAATTCATTGAGGGGTCACATGAAGCAGATTGCTAAGGGGCTCCAGGTGGCCACTGGCCAAAGGCATGGGGCATTCTGGTTACCGCCAATACCCGTGATTTGCCTTGCTAGCCCACATCTGGGACATAGAACACCTGGCTTCCCTGTTGAGCCAGAAACGAGAGAGAAAATTTGGAAACACTTTGAGGGGTGGAGGATAAAGTGTGATCTCACCTCAGGCGAGGACAAAAAGAGGTTAAAGTTCCAATGATGAGAAAAACAAAACAGAAGAGAAAGTGAGAAGTTGATGTTTTTCGATTTTGCTCTTTCTATTGAAGTGTGTCTCAGTAGCTTCCTACAAGAGTGGGAGGGGAACGGAGAAGAAACAGTCTGAACTTCTGTTTATTGAATTCAGCTTTCGCCGGTCACATCGCAACTCAACACAAACAGCCCAGCAGAGGGTAGGGCATTAACTCTTGTTCTCATCAATGTAAACACAACATTAATATTGAAGACTAAAGAAAATGGGTAGAAAGTCCAGTGTCTCCTCAATCTGGGTATCGGTGAAGGTGCTTCTCCCCTTGGAAAGGTCCCAAAGGGAGACCGAGGCTGTGGCCTCTTCCCAGCCCAGGGTGATGCAGGCACGAACACAGAGGAACCCAAACATGTTCTTCCCGTCTCCCAATGGACATGCGACTCTTCAGAACTGGGCTCCCATGAACTTTTTAAAGTTCTTCCAAAGGCCTGAGAGGTTCGTACCTTTCTTGTGCACTGAAATTGTTCCTTCAAAACTTTACCCATTACTCAGTTGCTGCTAATAGGAAACGTGACCGGTGTAAAGCAACCAGCCCTTGTATTTCTGCAGTTCCCATCGGAGCCCCTGGATTCTGGAGAGTAGGGAATTCAAAGTCTTGGGAGGCTCAGTGATAATCCTGAAGGAAGCTGCCCCTGTTTAAATACTGGCTGAAGACTCTTTCCCTCCTGCCTGGGCCACTGCTGACAGAGGGACCCTGAAGCAGCCAACTTTCATCCAGAGCCTTAAAGGATCAGCTTTTCTATTTTGGATTTCCAGATCGTAAACAAACACAAACAAACAAACAAAATCCTCCAAACAAAAACAAATAAAAACAAAACAAGAGTGACCTTGAGGATAAAGGACCAACCAACACTGTCTCCAAGTCCCTCCAGATATAATGTCTCCAAATTGCTGGTTCAGCTCACTGGTTTGACCCTCCCCCTTGAGTATTCACCTACACTGAGGGGCAAAGAACCTTGCCCCCCCCCCTTTTTTGCTTTTATTTCTGGGATGGTTAACCCCCAGCACCTTGACTTCCCTTTCTCCCCATTATAGGAAGCAGAATTTTAAAAAAGCAACAAGAATATCCTAAAGACCCGTCTTGATTTTGTGGCTTTTACTCCCTCCTTTGAGTCCATTCTAGAAGATACTGTATAGGTGGGCTATATTTCTACTTTCTGGGAATGCTGGATTGTGGGGCAGAGAGGGCTGGCTGGAACCTTATCCCAGATCTCCATAGTGAGGGCAGCTTTGTTGGGCCAAAGAGACAAATAAAAAGAAATGAAAAACACATTGCTCAAAGTTGAGTTTGAAGGCTGGGCCCCAAACAGCCAGTGGCTCTTCCCTGCAGTAAGTCTTTCCCTGGGGGTGGGCTTCTTGGTGCTAGCTGTTGTTTTCGGCCGTGAGATATTTCAGGGCGGCAAAGCCATAGCGGCGAGACATGTCCTGCTGAAACTCTTCCTTCAGGGTTTTGAGACAGATGCGGTATTGCTTGTTGGAACGGAATTTGGTGATGTCAAAGCTGGGGGCGTGAGGCATGTGGATCATATAGGCGTTGGGCAGCACGATGAATTCATATTCCTGGAAGAAGGCAAGAGCAGTCAGTGCGAGCACTTTCGAGAGCCCTCATTAATGTCCAGTGAATGCCCAAATGAATGAGTGAATGACAGTGAATGGATGAACTGGTGAATGACGCCAAGAAGCAGGCCAGCGCCATGGAAAGCTCACCATCTTTGGACTGAGACAGAGCAGGGCTGTTGCTGTGTGATCTTGGACACATTGCTTAGTTTCCCTAAGCCTTTGTTTTCTAATCTTTAAAGTGACAATAACAATATCAACCTTGAGGAAAGACTGCGAGGATGAAGCCTACAGAGTATAAAGAGTGTTGAGCAGAGCTCATGGCCCATAAAAGGCTTTGGCTAAATGTAAGCTCACGCCCACATGGTCGCTCCGGGATAATGCAGGCTTGGAAAATTCTCTTGCTCAATTAACTGACATCTGTTTATGTGACTTCTCATAGGACTTGATGAGATGTGACGGCTTCAACAGATAAGTACAGAAGAGACAAAAAAAAACCACCCCAAAACAATGAAGAAAATAAAAACAAATGTTCCCCTGGACTGAAGCGCATCAAGAACAAAACCCTCTCTTACACATTTTTGTTAAAGTCACACCATCATATGGCACCCTAAAATTGGCAGAATACAGCTAAAACTGAGACAAAAATAAAAGGCCTCTGAAGAGCCAAAATAGGCCACCCAAATTTAGGATGTGTAACTCGAAGGAGAACCCTGCATGCCTTCACTCAGAATATATCCACTCTGATTTGTGACATAACATCTAGCTTCCCAGCCCAGAGCAGATCAGAAAGAAATCAGAAAGGGAAAGTCAGGAAGAAGGGTAGCTGTTAGATAGAAGAATACTGGCAGCAGCAAGAAATGACAGTTGATGGTAAGGAATGAGTGAGAAAAATCATGAAAAAAAAAACACCCAAGAACTCGCAGACCTTGGGTGTCTGGGTACATTTCAGACAGGGACAAAATGCCCTACATGTCCCACTAACCCGTAGAGGTGTGGCATGGAGGTGCATGTTCATGGTTTCCTTAAATCACCAGAAAGGGTGAAATCATGTTTGGCATATGCTATTGGCAAAGAAAGGAAAATATGCAACAAATTCTCAAGAGTTCTCTCAAATTGTCTAAACTGAACAAAGCCCCGGTTTCGGGGCTAGAAAAATTAACATTATTTGAACCAGTTCACCTCCCAGCACTGCTGGATCCATGAACATAGTGATGTTTCTTCTCTTTCAAGCAGAAGCGAGGCAGACGGTGCATTTCTGTCTGAGAGTAGCACTGGGACACCCAAGTATTAGTGAAAACGTGGAAATGAGAGATTACGCTTTCTGCTGTTAAGTACGGACACTATTCTACAACCTCCTCTCTATCAGTGCTTCTCCACCCTGGGAGTGCACTAAAATCACCTGGGCTTGCTCTTAAACTACTGATGACCTAGTCTTCCCCCATCTCCCACCCCCAGCCCAAATGAATCAGAGTCTCTGGGTTGAAGCCCAGGCACTGGAACTCTGCAGAAGTTCTCCAGGGGGGGTCTCCTGGACAGGCAGCACTGAGCACCCCACCTTAATTTTTCCTGAACGTGGGTACTCTTGTTGAGAAATATTTGCAGTGTGCTCCCTGGAGAACAGAAGAAGAGACATGGGTGGAGTTGGGGGACCAGGCATCCTTCTCCAAACTTAACCACAGCAGCTTTGCTTTTGACTGTTTAATGCAGGGGTTGGGAAACCATGGCACATCTGACCTGCTGCCTGTTTTTGTAAATGAAATTTTACTGGAACACAGCCATGTCCATTTGTTTACGTGTTATCCATGGCTACTTTTACACTACAACTGCAGAGGTGAGCAGTTGGCCTAAAATATTTAGTATCTGGATCTTTACAGAAAAAGTTTGCTGACCCCTGGTATAATCTATTAGAATTCTGCATAAGATTTCTTTTGAAGAAGATTCTCATTAAATATTAATTGAATGGATGAAAGAGTTTTATGACTAAATACAGCCTAAAACCATTCTTTCAGTTATAGAGTGGAATAATATTTGGGTCTTAGCTGCAATGCTTTGTGCATCTGTATGAACTCATAGGATGCTTTCTGTCACTTATATGACTGTAAGGCCAAGCGATGGATGGTTGTCATTTGCTCGGCTTTTCCACTGGGATGGGTGAGAATGAGGGAGTGAAATGGTTTGTCACAGGACATTCACTCTTGGCTGTGTCCTGGCAGGGAACTCAACTCTCACCCAGAAGCAGAGGAAGGAGCACTGGCTTGGGTATCTACAGCCTGAGGATCAGCGCTGCCATGTTTTCTTTCTAGGTTCCCTCTTAGGGCTCTGCCTTCCAGCCCCCAAGGCCCCCTTTCTGCTCTGCGATCCGGGCTCTCGCTCCCTTCCTCTGCACCAGGAGGCTGGCCTGCTCTTCTCACCTGTGCATCCAGTTCCATTATATGCGCGACCTTGTTCCAGCCAAAGCCCACAAACCTCCGGTCGTACTCAGGGCAGTCCCGTCTCACGACGACGTAGGGCTCGAAATCGGCCTCCCATTCCACCCGGTAAGGCGTGGTGGCTGTTCGCCACTTGGCAAAGTTTGTGGGTGCATGCCCTTTCGTCCAGACATGGTACCTACAACACACGGAGAAGCGCCATTGGGTGGGGGAAGGAAGCAACGGTGCTTTATCTACATCCTTCACCAACGAAGAGATTCTCACTATGAAAGGGTAAGTGAACTCCTGGGATGCTTTGTCATTTTTTTGGAACTAAGTGCAGTTTGACCTGTATTATAGTTTTTCCTACCAGAGTCCATCGTGGTAGGCAGCATGCTAGCCAGTGACCTTTGCCCTTGTATAATCTCCCCACTGAGGGAAGGCAGAACCTGGATGATGAGCTACCATTCCTGAGGTTAAGTTACATTGTAAGGCAACAGAGATTTCTGTAGATATAATTAAGGTTACTAACCAGTTGGCTTTGGGTTAATTAAAAGGGATTTTACCTGAGTGGGACTGATCTAATCACATGAGCCCTTTAAGTCTGGTTCTGGAAGAAAGCAAATAGCCATGTTGTGAGCTGCCTGTGGGGGCCACACAGGCAAAACAACAAACAACAACAATGGGGGTGGCCTCTAGGAGCCGAGAGTGGTCCTGGCCAAGAGGCAGCAGGAAAACAGGGAGCACGGTCCTACAGCCACAAAGAAAGGAACTGTGACACCCGAGTGAGCCTGGAAGAGGCCCTTGAGCCTAGATAAGGACTGCAGTCTGAGGAGGCCCTGAGCAGAGGAGCCAGCCCACCAGCCTGGGTCTCTGATCCACAGAAACTGAGAGGTAATAAATGTGTATTGTTTTAAGCTGCTAAGTTTGTGGCAATTTGTTATACAGTAATAGAAAATGAATACCGCCATATAAACAAAATGATAAGCTACTATTAAGCACTTACTATGCCCTGGGCACTATTTTAAATGCTACAGATACTGTTTTAAGTTCTTATAAGTTAGCTCACATCAACTTATAAGCAGTAAGTGGTGGGGCTGGGACTCAAACCCAGGCAGTCTAGCTCAAGGGCCAAGACCCTTACCCACTGTGGTAACTTCCTCTCTTGTATGTCTCTGAGCTCACACTCTCGTTTACAGAACAAGTACTCAACAATGGTACACTAAATTGTATGAAAAATGAATGAGAAACCTAAAGTCCTTAGAGGTGCCTAAGACAGAGGCCAGGGAGCGGGGCAAGAATATCCCTCTGGAAGCTACCAAGAGATAGCAGGAAGCTGGGTGTCTAGTGAAACAATGGACAGGGCCCAAGAGAAAGGGGATAAGGGAAAGAATTTGTAGTGCTAGAAAGAAAAGCTTCATAAAATGAAAGCAAGACAGGAAGGATGTGAACCCAACAGCTCAACTGTAGGGAGATAGGAGCTCATAGTCATAATTTCTGTCCCTACTTCAGAGAAGGCTCTTTAAAGCAAGCGAGGGCGGAAGGGGTGTAGCCCAGTGGCTGAGTGCTTGCTTCACACGTACAAGGTCCCAGGTTCAATCCCAGGTACCTCCTAAAAAAACAAAAAAATGAAACAAAACAGAAGAAAGCAAGTGAGGGTTCAAGTAAGGGTGAATATTGGGTTGTCTACTTAAGCTCTTCTGGTGGGAAGGTGGCTGCTTCCTTTTTTTTTTTTTTTGCTCTTTTACCACAGAGGCAGGACTTCCCCCAACTCTCAGGGATGGTTTCTGAGTTTGAATGGGTCTAGCCACTTTCATCAAGCTGAAGGCAGGGATACAAATCTTTAGCTCCATCAATGCAGCAACTTCTACCAAAACCAAGGTCACTTAAATGGAAGAAAAATGAAAGGTCAAGTAATGCTGATTTAATGGAATGTGAAAAGGAGGGATGGTGTGAGGATGTCAATCTCAGGCCTAATCCAAAAATTAGAACAGGAAGGAGTTTATTTTCCATTTGTGAACTTGCTGAATAGACAGTCTTGATATCTGAAGCCTTTGACAGAACTGGCACAGCACAACCAACAGCTGTGAATGTGTATCAGGTTAAAGCAGATCACAGCAGAACCATCAGAATGGGGTTCAAAGCCTACCTCTGCCACTTAGGAGCTGTGAGACCTTGCACAACCAAGCACTTTAACCAAGCTTTAGTGTTCTCTTATGTAAACTGGGAAAAATAGTACCTATCATACTGAATTGCTGATAAGCTGAAATGAGAAAGCATTTGTAAGGGCTTGACAAAATGCCAGCACACAGGAGGCAATCAAGAAATGCCCCAACAGGCAGCTTTACAGTGGATAAAAACAAAAATGTGTTATAGACTTCCGGTTGACCAAGATAGTAACGTAAGATGCTCCAGGGTTCCATGCTCCCACAGCATCTTTGAACAACTAGAAAAACTGGCAGAGCCAGCTTCTGCAAAACTCCAGAAAACATTTAGGGATTGCAGTACCTGAATAAGTACCTAATCAGAAAACACAGCTTTAAAAACAGTAGAAGCACATGGTGCCCCTGCTGGCTCCCTCCCCACCCCCTCCCCAGCACAATGTGGAGTCAGCCTACATATCCATTATGGGTCCCTGGCCTTATTGCACAGGGAGCAGAGTAACTCCTCTGAGCATGCTGGGGTGCCTGTATGTCAGTGTCACTATGTCAGTGTCACTCTGTCGGGTGGCAGCCTGAAAGACTGAATCAGGACACTCATCTCTGCTTCACCTTCCCAGAACTTGCCCTGTAGGCAGAAGCAGATTGCAGGCAGTTAAAGCAGTATAAGACGTAATTAAGTCAAAGCAGCATGGGGCAAAGGCTTAACTGTTTTAAGACCTACAAAAGAGCACCTGGGAGCAGGGCAAACTCTATTTAATAGGAATAGAGGGGGCATTTAGATTTCTGTGGGGGGAGGGTAATTCCTAAGGCTATGAGCAAGCACAAACTTGGGACAAGACACAGGCTCAGAAAAGACAGAGAGTAACCCACACTTCACTTTACCTTGGGCTGATCTTCTTGATAGGAGGGCTAAACTCAGAAGGAGAGCACCAGTCAATGCAGAGCCAATTTGCAGAGACTGAGAAAGGTGTTGTGTGTGTGTGTGTGTGTTGGTTTATTGGTTTGGTTTAGCCCCTGGCAGTCAAGGAAATCTCTGTTATATTACTATCTGGATACAAACTTAAGGAAAAGACAGCTCAGGGACTAAATTAGAAACTAGAATGCAGGTTTCCAGGGGCTGGGGTAGGGGTAGGGCATGAGGAATTAATGCTTAATTGGTCCAGATTTCTGTTTGGGGTGATGGATAAGTTTTGGTAATGGATGGCGGTGATGGTAGCACAGCACTGCAAATGTACTGAACACCACTGAATGATATAGTTGAATATGCTTAAAAGGGGGAATTTTAGGTTGTATATACATTACTAGAATAAAAATTTTAAAATAACCATAGAATTGTACAATGCAAACTGAACCTTAGCATAAACTATGAACTACAGTTAATAGTATAATTATAATAATATTGTTTCTTCAATTGTACAAAGGCACACTAAAGCAAAGTGTTAATAATAGGGAAAACTCTGTGTGAGGGGGACAATTTATGGGAACTCTGTACTTACTGCATGATTTTTAAACCTGCAACTTCTCTGATCAAACAAACAAACAGCCTGCCTGCCTGGGTTTTCATTCGGCCACTCAACAGGTAAGGATACATTATTTAACCACTCTGCACCTTTGTTTCTTCCCCTTGGTAAAGCAGAGATAATAATACCAACTTCAGAGAGTTATGACAATTAACATAAAGTTCTCAGAGCAGTGCTTGACATATAGTATCTCTTCAATAAATGAGAATATTCTCCCTATGATTTCCCTTGTTGCTTCATAGATATGATGCCAATTCAAAATGGTCCCTCTCTCACTGGTCAGTGATAAACTATCTGTGGAAAACCATCTTATTTGTCCTCCAATTTAAGAACCTACACTCTTGGTCTACTATAATGTGAAAAAGGAGGAAAAAGAGAGGGGAAGAGTGGGGAGAGCTGGGTCAGTTTGGGGACAGTTGGACCAGTTCTGTTCCTTTGGGTGGGGAGGCAGCTTCCATCAGCTCAGCCCCAGTGACAGCAGGCTGACTGTACCACGGCGAAGTTACACTCAATCAGCCACAGCATGAAAATGACGTGAGGAAATCACAGTCTATCCAGTGAATAATGGACTCCAGGGCTTGTTCTCTGTGACCATCAAAGCCAGGTAGCCTCCGGGTATGCCTTGCAGGATGCTATTTAGAAGAGAGCTGGGGTACTTTGCTTGAGCAGTGGTTCTCAAACTTGAAAATGTATCAGAATCGCCTGGAAGGATGTTTAAAACCCAGATTGCTGGGTTCCACCCCCAGAATTTCTGATTCAGAAGGTCTGGGGTTTGGCTGAAGACTTTGCGGTTCAAACAAGTTCCCAGGTGATGCGGACGCCACGAGTGAAAACCACTGCCCAGGTGCAATGGGGAGAGAGCTTTAGCTGCTTGGAGGCTTAAGAGTTCATTTGGAGAGAAAGTGACAAAAGCAATTTCTCAAAGGGAAGAGCTGTAAGTTAGCACTTGGCGTGGTGGCTTGCAAGCTGCTGGCTGGGGCAGCAATCAAGGACACAGCAGGCCAAGGCCCAGCTCTCACGCCCACTGACTTGGCCTTGAAATGAGTTCTCAAATCACCTGGGGAGGGAGAGGGAGGGAAAGACTCCTTGGAAACGTGCCAGTTATTTGCCATCAGGCTATGGAGTCTAAGTCAGAGAGTCAGATTCAAGTTTGGTCTCAAAGCTTCAATTTCCAGGATCAAGTTTTTACCCTGTGTCTACAAACGCTGATTGGTAAGGAAATTCAGGACAGGATCAGCACTCCAATGGCCTTTTGGTTTCGAGCACAGGCCCTTCATTTCAACAGATCTGGGCTGAATCCAGGGTCTGCTACTCACTGAGAGTTATTTAACCTCTCAGAGCTTCTGTTTCTTTATCTGTAAAGTGGGGATGACAGTATCTGCCTTGTAGATTTGTTTTGAGGATTAAATGAGCTGATCGCAGTGCCTGGCATACGTTAAGAGCTCAATATATGGTAGTTATTATTTCTTTCTGAAAAGGCAGCTTTGTTTGTGGAGGTATTGACTCTTTTGGGTGACTTTTGACAATTCTGGATAGAGGAAGAAGGCCGGAATTTGAGTCCTTGTTCTACCAATACCTCTTTGCTCCTCAGTTTCTTCATCTGTATAAATGTGAAAAACAATAACCTCTGGATGGCTGAACAAATAACAGACCTCATAGAGTTATTTTAACAACAAAAAACAGTTTGGGAAACCATTCTAGAAACTTCATATGGTATGAAAACCTAAGTTGTTATTATTATCTCAATAAAATTCAGGTTGTTTATGTTTTTCAGCTTAAAGGAAGGGTTAGCTATTCTTTCATGGTTCCAAGCAGAGGCCTCTTCTTAAACGGGTGGCAGGCAGAAGTAGCAGCTGTTAAGAGACCCAGCAGGGCACCTGCTTCTCCCAGGTGCATCACACTTGCTGCCAGAGCCCGCCCCAGCAGAAGGACCCCATTCACACCTGTGTAGGCTACAGACTCTCAAGATGCTTTGGACAGGTGGGAGGGTAGCTTCCCTCCCTGTGTTCCTGCAGGCTTTAGTGGTTGGGGAAACCAGGGATATGATGATTTTTTAATTTTAATTTTTGCAACCATCACTCAGGCAACAGGCAAGTGGGCTGCCCCATCTGCTGGGTGCAGCTTCAGAGCAATCTGGATGACTTCAGTTGTTGAAGCTATTACTGTCCATCCCAGGCCTGGGGACATCAGAGAACAGACCACTCACACCCAAAAGGAAAAGGGAAACAAGACCGACGGTGCTAATAGAATGAAACACACTTACTGAATCAATGAATGAACAAGAAAACAAAAGGGAGGATTCAGAACCAGGAGTGAAGAGCAAGAACCTAAACCGAATTTAGAAAAAGTAAAAAATGTAATAAACTGAACCTTCCTACCCTATCCTTCTGTCTCTCACCCACACACAAAATAAAGTACATGGCATTTGGGGAAGAGAGAGAACATTCTAATGGCTTTGTTTGGGGGGCCAGCGGTGCTCTCTTTGGCCCTGAAATGGTCTAATGCCAGCAACGAACTTCTTTTCTGGGCCAATGACTTTGGCTTCCAGGTTGCCTAGGAGAGAAAGGCCTTTGGGCAGCCCCAGAGGACAGCGGGGAGGGCCACTCACCTGAACGTGAACAGAGTTCCCATGTCCAGCATCGACAGCAACTCTGCTTTAGACTTGGGGAAAGAGAGCCGGTAACGCAGCGTCTCAAACGCAGGGACGATCATAGCTTTCTTGGTGGTGGCGAGGTCCAGCTGTATGACAGACTTCCTGGAAAAAGAGGGTAGGCAGAGGACAGGGCCCTGGTGATGCCAGGCAAAGGCTTCCCCACGTGAAGGCAGGGAGCGGTGGGCACGGGGAGGTGTAGGAGAGAATGCTCCAGGCAGCCCCCCAGGACGAAGATGGGGAAACGGAGGTCCAGGGAGGTAAAGCAGATTGCCAGATACCACCCAGGAAGCTCAGAAGAGACTTGAGATCTGCTGTCTCTGATTCAGAAAACTGAGTCTTCCTAGAGAGCGCATGGGAGGGTAGACTGGGGAACCTTCCACACTTTTGTAGTGTGTGCCTCTGTTAGAGCCAAGCACAGAAGGAAGCTTGCCAAGGACTCACAGAGGTGGGGCTCAGGCTGCTGGTTCCCAGAGCTCATCAAACTCTACCACTGCACTGCTTGCCACACAGAAGCAGAGCAGTGGACACAGAGCTGATCACCAACAAGAGCATTTCCAGGGGCTACCTCTGTGTCTCCTTACCCCCTTGAATCCTCTGGACATGAGCCTTTAAACCACCGTGACCCACCCCATGCAGCTAGTACCTGATAAGACAGAGCTCTGGGGGCTCCATCCTCAGACTGCTTTGCCACTCTGAGACCCAGCTCCTGCCTGTCTGTACTTGTCTGCCAAGTCCACTCCTTGGACAAGTAAGCAGGCTCAAGGAGAGCCATATAGTATGAGGCTTTTAATGAACACAGACTGGATTTGAATCTTGGCTCAGTGGCTTTATGAGCCTTGCCTTCCTGGGCAGGTAACTTAGCTTTTCACCAACTTAGGTTCCTCCTCCATAGAAGGGTGGTAATAAGTTGTGAAAACTGAACGATGTATTAAAGCATTGCTTAGCACACCTGGCCTATGGCAGGCATGCAGCGACAAGTGGTCGTTATTATTCTGCTCTGTTATGATTGTTCCCTGGCCTGATCACCTACGGTCTCTTTTGGCCGTGGCTTAGTATTCACTTCTGGCTTCCTGCTCAGACCTGGATTTTTGGGCTTTGATGCCCATATGGGCTGTCTGCTTGTAATCTCCAAAATGGAGGAAGCAGCTTTCCTCTGGGTAATGGTATCCAGTGCAAGGCATTTTGAAAAATTATGGACAAAGCGGTCCTCCTTATGGGTGTATTATTAAAATCGCTTCACTCAACGCTTTGAGCAAGTGCTTAAGCAGGGGCTGGGGCTGGTCTGCAGAGAGGAGTTATGCTGCAAGGAAGTGAATGCAGCAGCCCAGGCCAATGCGGAACGAGACCAGAGTGGCAGGCCAAGGAGGATGTCAGCAGGGTTTGGTATCAATGAACGGTGAGAAGAAATCTGAACCAGGTCAGAATAAGGACAATTCTCTATGCCACCCTTGGTAAAGGGATCTCACCAAGTGCAGGTGGAGAGGGAGGGGATGGTTGAGAGACAGACTGAAATCCCCTGAATATCGTTTGTTGTATGCTTGCGTTAACTGTGTATCGAATGCTAGGTAGCCCTCGTGTCGATGACCAGGGGAGGGCCTTAAAGGGGAACACGAAAATAGAATTTGGGTGAGCTATTCTTAGCCAGTCTGGGGACCAGTGGTTCAAGTCAGTCTGTCCTGGCCTGGATTTCTCCCCACCCCCCACCCCACCCCTTGTTTCTCTGAATAGACTTTGCAGTTTTCAAACACCCAAGATTCCCTCATCCATGGTCAGGCACCCCGTCGTGTCGGCCAGCACTCCCTTTTCCTACCTCTGCTCTTCATCTCCCCCTCAGAAAGCTCTGTGCTTTAGTTATTGAGTCTGGGTGTTGGGACGAGGCACAGGGTCTAAAGAATACTCCTGGACCCAGACAACAAAGCCCCTGGGTCCCCCGGGTTGGAGGTGCTCAGCACTGGTGGATGGGCTACTCATTCATTCAACCGTCACTGATCACTGGGCTCCAGGCACTGGGCCAGGCACCTGGAGATACAGGGTGGGCAGGACAGCCCGTCTCTGCCAGCCTGACACTTAGATTCTTGCGTGTTTGTCTCAGGATGCTGAAAGGGGCCCAACACTGCAGCTAATTATTTTATGAGATGAATGTTAGGGAGGTGGAGTGGGAGTCTTGGAGGGCTAAACTATGACGGGAATGGACAGAGTGTGCACACACTCACATATTCACAATAGAGAACTCTATGAGCATGGATGTCTCTAGCCATATAAATCTCAAATTGCAATTACAGTCATGGTTACTATACTATAGTAGCCACTTTTTGGGAGTACCCTACTCATAAATAATTTCCCCTCTATGGTACCTAGACCTGGGAGGGCTCCCCAGAGCTAAGCCTGCCTTACATAAACCCTGGCCAAGACAGAATAGCCAGGGGTGGACATTTGAACTGCGCTAAGCCAATCACTCTCACATTTAGAAAATCTGAAATTTGAACAGAAATGCAGAGCCTGGGAAACGACAGAGCTGACTTGCATTAATAGGGAGCATTCTAGAGGCCTCTGAACTTCTTCTGTGGAGGGTCCTACAGCTGCCCTGAATAACTAATTACTCAAGTATTGGTTTTCCAAATCTTACCACGATTCTATAAGATATACCTCCCAACTATATTTGTTTTATTTTTATTTTAAATAAGCTCCTTAATTTTGGTTTCTGTTGCTTGCAACCAAAACAACCCCAACCAGTATATTGCAAGGCCCAAGTAGACCGGGTAAGGCAACATGCTTTACAAGTGGGGCCCTAGCAAGCCTAACGTCCCTCTGAATAGACAGCATCAGATCCTGAAGAGCTTCTGACAAATTTTCTTTAATCTCACTGAAACACAAACTGCCATGAAGATGGACTTGTCATCAGGCAGGGCCATTTCAGACTCCGTTCAAGGAGATTTTGGTATTGATGTCCTGAAAGGGTCTTGCTATGAAGTTGCTTCAGAATCAAGTGGTTCAGGGCATGGACTTTGAACACATCTGCTGTTTACTGAGATGGCGATGCCAGCTTGGACCCTTCCACACTGTATTCTCTTAGCCCACCTTTCCCTGGTTGCGGCTTGCTGACTACCTAGGTGAATAATCACATCTTTGGGGTTAAACAAGTTGTTGCCACCATTTATCAGGATGGTGATTCCTGCAGGGGACGGAGTGTTTCCAGTGCAGAATCTCCAGGGTGCAGGTGGGCAGAAGGACAGGCTGGGCTCCAAGAGACTCGTGGTTCTGGGTCCAGCCATGACAACGGAGTGACTTTGAGTCACCACATCAATCTCTCTGAGATTTCTAAAGCTAGATTACAAAAATTGAAGATTTTCAAAGGCAGATCAACCTGGTTTCTGGCTCAGGCTCTACCAAAGCGTCCTCTCAGGCAAGTCACTTTAACCTGAGCCAAGAGTTTCTGTACTTGTAAAATATTTTAATGAGGAAAAGTGGAAGTGCGTGTGCAAGTTCTTGGTGCAATTCCTGGCACTTACTAAGCACAGAATACATATGGTTGCTGCCCCTGCTTCACATCCAAAACCTCTGCAGAAACATCCACAAACCTGCTACAATATCTTTGGATTGAGAAATTCTTGAAAGTATTTCAGGGCACTGTTGGTATAATGGAAAGCACGACAAAAACAAGGGCTTTGCAGTCAGCACAGACCCAGATTCAAATTCTGCCTGTCGGCTTCGCTTATGAATTTGGACACATTGCTCAATCTCCCACCTGTTTCCCACCAGTAAAATGGAGCTGATAATGCTTATCTCTCAAGGCTGCTGTGAGGACTAACTGAAATAATCATTCTAGAGCCAAACACAGTGCCTGACTTAAAATAACTGATAATCAGCTCCATTCCAGTTTTGTGGCTCAGCTGACTGGTGGGTCCATTTTGAGAGAATGGGCCAACGCAGAGGAGGATTCAGAACAAGTAAATGCGCTGCTTAAAATGAAGAGAGATTTTTGGCTTGTTAGCCTGGTTGTCTATGAAACAGAGCTTATTAGATCTCAGTCACCAGCCTGCCCTTTGAGCCTTTCTTCATGTCAAAAATAATTTCAGTTTGCCTAACAGAATAAATTCACTTCTTCAATCTGGCAGAGCTGAGCAGAAGGAAAACTGTGAGCTGGGCAGAGTTTATCTTCAGAGCCCTCAGCCTTCTCTTCTGTGCATCTCTTTTTCCTCAGCCTCTCCTGTCAACTCACTGAGGTATGCAAACAGTTCATACACCTTTTTGCTCCCACGTAAAACTGGTGAGCAGGGGAGGGAGTGTGATTGACCAGCAAGGCTTCATACACCAGCCAAGGGGGGGGGATGGCGGGAGGAGAGCGAAGGCTCTCGTGGGCTCAGCATCAAGTCAAAGATCAAAAGCACAAAAGGGGAGACTGCTGGATGGGCTTCCCTGGTGTTTACAATTACCAAACCTATGTTGGTGCCTGTTACCAAATCCCAAGACTGATCCTGGAAGTTGATCACACACACACACACACACACAGAGCTTCCCTCTCTCCCTCTCCCTCTTTAACCCTGTCCTTTGCCTTACACACAGGTATCCATAACTAGAGAAACAGCCCAGGTTCCTGGCGTGAAGAGATTTTGAGAAAGTGCCTCAAAAGAGACAAGGAACCAGGCTGTCCTGCTGGCTTTGTGACTTGACTCTTAGGTACCACCAGGCTGAGCTTCACATCCTGACTCAGCTGCTGCTGGGGCTATGGCCTAAGGCTAGTTACTTAACCTCCTTGTTTCACACTTCATCTGTAAAATGGGGATGATAATAACAGAGGATGTTTTTGAAGATTCCATATGTTAATATACATGAAGCACTCAGTTCCTGGCATAGAATGAGCACTCAATAAATGTGGGCTGTTAAGATTCCATCTTCCCATCCCATCTTGTGTCTACTTGACCGGGGTTACAGGGGCAGAAGCAAGCCGAGCTCTTCCATACTGTCCAAAGTCCGGTCACAAACTGACTTTGCTGCTTTGTTCTTTCATTTGCTCCTTTTTTCATTCATTCCACACTCTGCCAGGCACTGTTTAAGCACCTGAGACACATCAGTAAATAGAACAGGCAAAAACTTCTGCTCTCATGAAGCTTACAGTACAGTGGGGAAGAGACAGCCAATAAGTATAATAAATAAACTGTATAGTATATCAGCAAGAATTGCTGTGGGGAGGAAAAAGAGCTGGGGAAGGAGGGTTGAGAATGGCAGATGCAGGGGATGGGCTGTGATTTTAAAGAGGGTGGTTAAGTTAGGCCTCCTGGGGAAAGGGACATTTGAGCAAATACTTGGGAGAGGTGAGGGAGCGGGCCATGAGGTTATCTGAGGAAAGAGCATTCAAAGCTAAGGTGTGTGCTCGAGGAGCAGCAAGGAGGCCAGTGAGACTAGAGAAGAATGAGGGGGGGAGAGGCCCAGGAGCTGAGGACAGAGAGGCAATGGGAAAGGGGTGCCAATGATCATATGGGATCACATAGGTCACTTTGGCTTCTTCCAAAGATGTCCACAGCCTAGTCCTAGAAAACTGGCAATAGGTTAACTTACATGACAAAAGAGACTCTGCAGATGTGATTAGGTTAAAGATGTTGAGATAAGAAAGTTATCCTGGATTATTTGGGTGAGCCCAATGTAATCACAAGGGTCTTTAAAAGAGGGAGGTAGGAGTGTCCGAGTTAGAGGTGGAGTCGTGGTGCCTGAAGCAGAGGTTGGAGTGACGCGGCCACAAGCCAAAGAATGCAGGTGGCCTCTACAAGTTGGAAAAGGCAAGGATGTGGAATCTCTCCTAGAGTCTCCAGAAGAGCTGCAGCCCTGCCAACACCTTGATCTTAGCCCTGTAAGACCCATTTCACAGACTCCTGACCTCCAGAGTGCTAACATAATAAATTGTGTTGTTTTAAGCTACTAGGTTGTGGTCTTTTATTATAGCAACATTTGTTATAGGAAATTAATACAAAGGTCTTGGGATTTACTTAGTGAAAAAGGGAGCCAGTGGGAAACTCTGAGCTGTGGAGTGACATGACCCAATTCCTATAATAAAAGGACCACTCTGACTGCTGTGTTGAGAACTAATGGTAGCAGTACGAAGGCAGAAATGGGAAGACCAAGTAGGAGGCCCTTGAAATAATATAGATAAGATATCTTGGACCAGGATAATTACAATGAAGGTGATAAGTACAGGTTTGATTCTAAAGCTAACAGGATTTCCTTATATACCAGATATGGGATTTGAAAGAGAAGAGTAAAGGATGAACCAAAGACTGGTCTTGAGTAATGGGAAGGATGGAATTGCCATCATCTAGTGGAGCAGGTTTTCTGGGGAATGAACAGTTTATCTGAGATGTCTACAAGAGAACTAAGTGGAGATGTTGAGAAGGTGACTAGACATGTGAGTTTGGAGATCAAGAGAGAAAGGGCAAGGCTGGAGATATTTTGGGGATCAGTGGCATATAAGTGGTGTTTAAGCCATGAGCCCAAAAGAGATCCCAAGGGAGTAAGGGTGGATCAAGAAGAGAAGGAAGCAGCAAAAAGGGACCAATGAGATTGAAGAAAGACCAAGACACTGTTCATTCTATAAGCCAAGAGATAACCATGAGTATCAAGGAGGAGTCATCAGCAGCTATCTCCCCTGCTGAGAAGTCAAGTAAGATAAGAACTGAGGGTTGACCATTGGGTTTGGCAAACTGGAGGTCACTGGAGGTTTCTTCCTTGATTGTTGGTATCTGGCATAGAGCCTGAAGCACTGGCCAAGACCAATTAATGGGTGTGTGTGTCTGTGTGAGAGACAGAGTGGGTGTGTATGCATGTGAGGACAGTAGCTATTCAGAGTGGCATACCCCTCACTCTGCAGAGACAAATCGAGTCAACACAAGGGCAGGGTTGACTCACTCATTAGGAATAAGATCTATGTCACCACTCTGGCCTCTCCTTTCCCATCCTGAATGTGCTTTGGTGGTCAAGTGTGGGGCTGGCTGAAGTGACAGAAACAGAGGTGTTTGGAGAGGCCAGGACAACTGACCAAGAAGCAGGGAACTTTCACGTTGCAAGAGCACACAATATTGTTATAACAAGTGTCTTCTTGGTAAAACAAACAAACAAAACACTTAATTTCATCTTAAGTGACCAGAGGTTGGGAAAAATTGACCTACATGGGCCAGAAGGGGAGGAAATAAGTAAAGCCCCATGACTAAGACTTAACCCCTTAACAATGAGCTAGGAGCCAAGGGAGGAGGCCCATGCATTCCAATTCCAGCTTCCAGGGGGCCCACAAATGGTCACAACCTTGAAATGGGTGAGTTCCCCAGATCACTGAGCTGTGTTCCGATCAGGAAGCAGGAGTAAGCCAGTGAGGGCAGGGTGTTTTAGATATCTGTCAAGCACTGGGAACAAGAAAGCATCTGGGATTTGCAGAAAATGAATTTCCTAGGGCATGCCTGGTACATTGCAGGTGGCCAATAAATGGTAAAAAATGCTTACATGTATTTAGAATCAAACACTGTGCTAAGTACTTTTCAATGCGTTACTTCTTTAATCACTGCCATCTATGGCACAGATCCTGTTACTCCCAGTTTACTGATGATGACATTGAAGCACGGAGAGATTAAGTGATTTGCCTTACTAAAACTAAGTAATCATCATTGTCATCTCGATGACAGTTGTATTAAGGTTGCACCAGCTTTGAATTAACTGGGAAAAATCAATAATCACAGGATCTGTTTTGGTCAAGCTTGGTAACGTGGTGACTGTGCCTCCTTCCTGAGCCTGCTGCCAGAGCAACGTCCTTCTCGGCATTCATAGAGCAAAGTAGCTGGTGGGGGAGTGGGCAGGAGGAGTGGGGGAAGACGGCAGGAGGCTAAGGGATGTGTGTTTATGCTCCTTACTCTGCAGGCTCATCCGCATGGCAGATCCCACCTCTTAGGAGCTCCCCGGGCAAGGTGTCTGGGAAAAAAAGCAGTGTTTTGAGATTTAGAGATGTGGGCACTGACCCATTAGCTTACTGAGTCCCCCATATGGGTGACTTCCCCTCCCAAACTACCCATAATCTGCCTTTGACTCTTTGGCTCCGGCCAAAGTTGGCAATGTCCCCCTCACTGTCAAATCCAACAGACTCTTCTCCATTCTTAGCTTTCTTGACTTCTCTCTGCATTTGGCTCTAAAGACCACTTGCTTTTTTCTTTTTAAATTTTAAAAAATCTGCTTATGAGTTTTTTAGGAAGCAACTACATTTTATAATGGTGCTGCCACAGCATCATGTAACAAGGCCAGACAGGAATCTGACTTTGCCCCAGAATTATTTTTTAATCTAATATATATATAAGTAAATTAATGTATCTATATATGTTTATGTATATAGTGGTTCTCTCTCTCTCATAATGGTTGCCACATTAACCATCTTTAAGTTTACAATTCAGTGGCATTAAATACTTTCACAATGTTGTGCTCTCATCGCCATCTTCACTCACGACCACTTTTCTTCTGCAAGGCGCTCTGCCCTCGGCTTTAGACTATCATCCCAGAATCCTAAAGAGCGACATTCCACTCTGGCCTTCATCAGGGTTCCTGCTGTGTGCATCACCCTCTCGATGCAGGTCAGGGAGGGGGATGCTCCACGTCTGCCTCCCTCCCTTCCCCTCCCGTAACGGAACTGGCAGTGCTGATCAGTTTGTGCAGCGCAGTGAACGGCTGAGACCGATGCTGACCGTGACTCATCACTTATTGGAAACTGTTGGGAGCTAGGGGGTGGCAGGCTATGGGGCTGCTGTCAGAGTGCCCAGAGAACCTGCGCTGTTGGCTCTACAGCCTTCGAGTTCCACAGCCTGATTCCACAGCATCAGATGTCACAGAGTCTGTTGTTTATTCAAAACTGAATTTTAAGGAATTCGAGTGGTTTTTGTTCAAGTTCCCAGGAACTCATAGGAAAGTTATATTAAAAGGGGGTGGGAGGAGGAAAAGAAAGTCATGCTGGAGTGTGCATCTGTTTCAAAAACACCCAAATGGCATCTCTTTTCCTCTCAAGGCTTTGGGGACAGGCAATTAGAGAAGCCTGCCTCCCCTACCCGCTCCCTGTCCATCTTTGCTGGCAGGCTCAGGGGGCTGACGGGCCAGCGCCTTCTTTTGGTCTGGTTCATCCTGGACAGGTTGCTCACTGACACAGGTGGCGGCAGTAGGAGGAGCAGGCACACTGCCTGCTTATAGACCTAGTGGCCCAGCTAGGCTTGAGGGCAGGGATGAGCTTTGTTCATGGTTGTGGTCTCTAGTCCTGGCACAATGCCAGGCACACAGTAGGTACTCAATAAATAGAGGGAACAAAGGAATCACCCTATAGTTGCCACAGGCAGGAGAGAAGGTGGTATTGTGAAGAGGGCCCTTTAGAAATGAGAAAGGCCTCAGGTGGAATTGTAGTTCTGCCATTTAAATATGTATCACCTCTAGGCAAATCTACCTTTGTGTTTCAAACCTCAGCTGAACAGTCGGACTAAAACCACTTATCTTTGAATGAGTTGTCATAGAAACACAACACCGTCAAGTGCCTAGCACAGTGCCTGGTACATGGAGGAGCAAGCGCTTGCAACACTGGTTTCTTCCTTCCTTCGTCCTTCAGACTGTCTCGGGATTTGTAGTCTCGTGTGATGCCCAAAATGACCCCAAGGGGTATGTGGGCATGGCTGGTGCCATCCTTGCTGGAGGAGAAAGCTGAGGCAAGGGTCTGAGATTCTACCATGATTTCCTGATGGGACGAGCACGTGCGCAGAGTGCACAGGGAACTGCGAGCGAGTGGACGAAGGGTGAGGCGCAGCAGGGCTAAGGCGATCACGGGCGTGATCCACCAGGGCAAGCAAAGGAAGGACAAATGTGTGTGTGTCTGTCTTATGGAGTGAGCCTATGTGAAGCCCCCTGGTCTCCAGCTGCCCCCCACACCTCCTCAAATTGCCTAGCTTTAAGAACACTTTGGCTTTCAACTAGAGAGATGGGAAATCGTTTGAATAATGGTTCTGAGGATTCAGCAACCCACCTCGGGGTGAGAATTGATGGGCAGAGGGAAGGAACGAGCAGGATTAAGCTGTGCTTAATACCTGTGCAGATAACTGGAGCTCAGGCCTTGGCACAGCCCCACCCTCACGCCTAGCCCTGTCTTTCCTGCATATCCTTAAGCATGGATAACAAGGTCGGATTCTATTACTGTTGCCTAGGAAATGAGTTCCTGGTAGACACGCTTCCAGGAGGCGTGCAGGGGCAACAGAAAGGACTTGCAAATGCGGGATATAAGGCTGCCCACCTCGAGTGGAGCTGTAAAATGTACACATAATGGATGAGGCTGGAGCTAGGCAGAGTCAGCCCAGAGCAGCAAGGGCTCCCAGGGCCCGGCTAGACCTGGTGGCTCCCTGACTGAGGACATTAACATATCCAGAGGGAGAATGTGCGAGTCGGGACAGGTAGGCGAACAACAGAAGCTAAGAATGAGCTCCTGGAGGTAGTAGTAACATTAAAAACCCAGCAGCAGCAGCAGCTAGAGTTTATCCAGCACTTGAGCATGTGCCAGGCCCTGTGCTCATCGCGTCCAACTGGCAACATCCCTATTTAATGACCTCATTGCGCCGATGTTCACTGTTAGGAAGGCACCCCTGGGTGCCTATGAGGTGCTGGCGCTGTGCTGGGGCAGGCTGCCTGGATCCAAATCCTGCTGTGACACCGACCAGCTTGTATGGGATCGAACCCAGGTCCCTCCATATGGGAGTCGGACACCCAACCATTTGAGCCACATCCATCCCCCGAGCTACATCTCTTTGTCATAGTTTTCTTCTCTCTGTGAGCTGGGGACAGTATTAGTACATGGGCCATGGAAGTTTTTGGTAAGGATTAAATGAATTAACCCATGTACAGGTCAAGACAGCTCCCTGGGGCAAAGAATGCACTTAATCGATGCAAGCCGTCGTGATGATTGTGGCCATCTTGATGGTGGACATGGACACACCAGGCAACTGGAGTCTATAGAGTTAGGCATAGGACACCTATGTGCGCCCTCAGCCCAGGGTAAACCAGCTGGCCACTTGCTGATGCTGCGACCTTGGGCACGTTCCTTAGCTTAAGCATCCTCACCTGTAAAATGAATTGTGTGGCAAGTTTAAATGATCAAATAGATGGAGAAGGGCTTATAACAGTGCTCGGCACATAGTAAGTGCTCAATAAATGTTAAATGTTGCAGACATGGTGGAATTAAAAAATGATGAATTAACCCAAGGAAATGCCACCTGTTAATGTCTCTTGGCCGGCAGCCAGCCAGCCAGCATCTGTTGGTGCCACTGCAACCTGGGCTTGTTCAAATTTCTGCACTCACTGAACAAGTATTTATAGAGCAGCCATTATGTGCCTGGGAAATGTGATGGGGTAGGGTGGTTAGATGTCATCCTAGAGCGAACAAAATAAAACAGAAATTTGTCACTGCTGTACGCTGTCAGAATAGAGTCCCCGTGTACCGTGGCACCTCCGTCCCCTAGAAAGCAAAGGCAACGAGGAAAGGAGAGATGTTTCAAGCTTCAGACACTGAAGAACGATGAGGATTTTGCAGGGCTAGTAAAGGAAGTAAGAAACCCGTCCTGATCTCATGCATGCAGAAAATGCCAGTGGGTGAAACTGTGTGGTCATCCCACCTCAGCCCCTCTGCCATTCGGGAACTTTAGCCAAACAGATTTCTCAGTTCCTCACAAGTGCCACGATAGTGCATGCCTTTATATCTATTGGTCCTTCAAGCCTAAGCTCCACCATCACTTCCTCTAGAAACTTTCCCTGACAGCCCACGCTAAGCTTGTTAATCTGAGCACTTACCTGTCTTTCACCTGCGTCTCACGCGGTCATTATTGATAATAATAAGAGTGCCACCTACAGCTTGCACGCCTGCTAGAGTGTAAGCCCCACGAGGGCAGGCGCCTTGCCAGTTCTGTTCTGGGAGAGGCCTAGAGCCAGGGTACACCCCCAACATATACGTGTGGGATGAAGCACGTTCCAGGCATTGTGCTAGGTGCGTTCCAAGTACTAGCGCATTTAATCTTCTTAGGACCTTATAAGGGGGAAATAGTATGATCCCCACTTCAGAGTTATGAGGAAATAAAGAGAAATTGAGCCCATTTCCTGAAGTCAAAGAAATGCTGAGGAAGGAGCGGTCAGCACTGAAAGCAGGTCTGACTGATTCAGGGACAGCCAGCATGTCACCTGGCACTGGGTAGGTGCTACCTAGATATGTTTTTGAATGAATATGAAAACGAGACAGCTACACGAAGTCACCCAGCATGTACTGAAGGTGGCAGAAAGCCGAAGGGCCATAGCAGTGGTCGGGGGACGGCAAAGAAGTCCAACACTGAATGCTGTGAACAGGCCAAAGGACTGAAAATTAACTTGTGCTGAGCTCCCAGTACACTCCTGCAAGGAAGCTCGAATTAGCCCCTTTATGAACGGAAGGACTGGTGAGACCAAGAAACCTGCCCAGAGCCACACATTTGATAAACGCAGGTCTGCGCAGCATCTACCACGCCCTGTTGAGTTTCACTTGACATTTCTGAAATCAAGAGTGAAAGCTGCACTTCTACATACTCGTTCTTTAGAAGAAGTAGGTGAAGGAGTGGGAGGGTTATTTTAGTGAAGCTCTGCAGCTATGTCCATGCATATAACTGATTTCATTATTTTCCAATTGATCTGTTTGTTTTTGCCATAATATTAGCCGGTTGCTAAGCAACTGCTCAGAGAGCTATGAAGCTGAACTTTTTTTGGTAACCAAGGAGGCCCCCTCAAAAGGGTGATATGAGTAAGTGTTTGGGGATCCAAGCAGAGAGCTGCCAATCAGCCTCCTCCTGCTTCAAAACTGCCAGTTGACCCTCGAAGTCAGGGGCTTTTGTAGAAACGAGGCCTCCTCAAATTTTGCTGGCATCCAGACGGATCAGTGTCCGAGGCAGAAGGAGGCCTTCTTTCCACCACAGCCAGCTCACGCTGTGGGAGGGGCCAGATGACTCTGGAAAGCCCAGGACACCAGACAGCAGGATGCCGACCTGAGCAGTGACAGGTCCTGGTGCGGACCTCACCAGGACAGCAGGCCCTTTGTGTTGAGTGTTTACTGAGGACCAGGCACTCCCTGAGAACTTTACCTGCGTGATCTCCTTTGGCCTCTGTGACTCCCCCCAAGCTGGACGTTGTTACTGAGCATTCACACTGAAGCCTAGAAAAGGTATATTGACTCCCTGCCTCTAAACAAGGCCGAGGCTCCTGCAGTAAAGAAATAAACGTGCATACCTGCGTGGCCAGGGAGAGGAGGGGCAGAGAAGCCTGACATTGCTTTTGGGAATCCAGATGCTATTTCACCCTGGGTCCAAAACTGGCCCCTGACCCTCAGTACTATGGACAAGGAACCTCAGCTCCCTGCTTTCCAGGAGCAAGAGTCTTTTTACCACAGGGCCTTTGGACTTGCTGTGGCCTCTGCCTGGAAATCTCTTTGGCCACGTCTTCACGGGACAGCTCTTCCTTTCACTAGGTCCAGTTCTAATGTCACCTTCTCAGAGAGGCCTTCCCTGAACAACCCGTCTAGCTAAGGTCACTCTTTAATCACACTAGTCGACTTTATTATCTCCATAACTCTTAATCATTACGTGGAATGAAATTGATTATTTGTCTGGACTGTTGGCTGCTGTGTTCCTGGAAGCTAGGCTCTTGATATATGTTCACTGCATGGACAGACGGTGGCAACTGGATGGTATCCTCAGAGCAAGGAGTGCCCGGCCTGAGCCCTGCAGCCCCTCAGCCCACAAGCTGCCAAGGCTTCGGCATCTCCAGGAATCCGGCCAAAAGCCCTGTCTGGCCACATGGGGGCGCCCTCACTCCACACACTGGATTCCAACACTGGAGCTGGAGCTGGAGCTGGAGCTGGAGCTGGGGGGCAGCTCCCTTTCTGGAGCCCCAGCTGTGGATCACCGTGCTCTCTACCGCGGCTCCCTGGGATGAGGGCTCCCTGGGATGACTCCCCCTAGCCTCCCTGAGCCAGGGCTTCGCTGCCACAGATTAGCTCACCTGCTGTTCTCAGCCAAGAAAGGCTGGCAGAGGCTCCTCCTTTCTCATGGGGTGGGGGTGAGGGGGTATTAATGCTATGAATCCCCCCAGATGTCCCTGGAAGGAAACGTGAGTCGGGAGCTCCTGAGAGAGGAGGGCAGGAGTGTACAAAAGGTTCACATACTCTTGGGAGCTCTTTTGAGAAACAGACCAATACACAGAGAGAGGGCAAGCGGGTGAGAAATCAGATCCTGCCCAGTTTGGGACAGTCCAAGAGCATAGAGCAGCCATAACCAACTGTGAAGCAGGGTGGCCTGCAGGCATGGAGCTGGACAGACAAGTTTAAGTTCAAGTCCTAGGGCAACACATGTGGACTTGAGCAAGCTTCTCTGAGCTTCACTGTCCCCCCCACTGTAAAATGGGGATAACGGTGCATGCCTTTTGGGCTTGATATATGGATCAAATGGGACACTGTGTGCAAAACCACCTCTCCTCATACCTGAATCCAGGTAGGTCCTCAGTTGGTAGTAGAGGTAGTTTATGCTGACAAGCGATAGTGGTAAAAGATCTTAAAAAAATATTGTTCAGACATTTAACTTTGTATGATTTTAGTTTTCTCATGTGTTAAGCGGGGGACCTTTGGGCTACAGGTCTCTCCAGTTCAGATTATTATTCTGTAATAAATGCCACTCACCACACAGGCATCTAAGCCTTTCAAGAGCCGAGTACTTTCTTCAGCAGTTGGATGCCTGCCCTCTAAGTGGGGAGAGTTGGAAGGGGTCATCGGAGATTTACAGGGGCTGCCACAATGGTGATTAAGCCCATGGCTCTGGAGTCCCTAGCTAAGTGTCCACCCTGGCACCACCCTCTACTCGCCTAAGGTCTCCTTCCTGCAGTTTGCCATTTGTAAGTTGAAGATGATAACAGTACCTGTGGCAGGGACTGACTGTGGGGAGGGAATGAAATTCTACTTGTAAAGCACTCAGAACAGAGCCTGGCACACAGAAAGCACCTCAGTAAATGTTAACCATAATTATCACCTAGATTTGTTTTAAAGAATAGGCAGTGATCTTTCCAGAATGGTAAATGAAGGCTGTCTGATCCAAAATTAGAAGGACGGTATGTTTTCATAGAAGCTACAGAAAGAACCTCACACTGGGAGATGAGACAGATATTTCCGAGACCAAGCTCTGCCACTGATATTTCATTATGCAAACTCGAGTTGTGTCAGGAAAATGAAGGTGTTGGATTGCCTAATGCCCCTTCCAGATTGACCGTCAGAACTTGATCTCTGGGTGGACCTGGGCAGGTCCCTTCCCCTCTCTGGGCCTCGGGCGCCCCATCTATAAAAGGGAAGTGGTGGACTAGCCAGGGATCCTAAGCTGCATCCCGGGGTCCCCGTGGCCCTTACCTGAGGTTCTCATAGAGTCCGTACATGGGCAGGAAGTCGATGTCAGACAGGAACATGTAGGGGGTGCTGATGTGTTTCATGGCCACGTTGCGTAGCAGGTTCACGGGGTAGAACTGGCCCTCCTTGTACACGACGTGGTAGCCCACGTTGTGGCGGCTCATGAGCACCTCGGAGCCCTGGGCGTAGCGGAGGAACTGCTGGGCCTCAGCATCGGACAAGTAGAGGGCCAGGCTGATGGGCCCCTCCCAGTGCTTGCAGATGGCCTCCAGCATCTGGAGCCTGCAAGAGACAGGGGCAGGGGAGCCGTGGGGGCCTGCGCCCAGGCACGCAGCACCTGCCGGCCTCCTGCTGGAACTCTGTCTGCGTGGGCGCTTGGTCCACCAGCTCTCAATCCAAATCCCTGACCTGTTCCTTTACCTGTAAGATGGGCATAGAAACACTTACCTTGCTGGCTCCCATCTTTCTCTGCTTCCTAGTGAACGAGTGGCATCAAATGAGTTATGTCCCAGTCCAAGCCTCAGACTCATCTTTCCAATGAGGAGGGGGAATTGGATTAAGCACTCTAAAGAGACCCTTCCAGCTCAAAATTTGTGTGTCTCCTTCTCCCTCAGCAAAGGGGTAGAACGGCATGACTGAGCAGCCAGAGCATTTAGATAAACCGAGGCCAACAAGTTACAAGAATCATCAAAAGCAGCAGCAAACACAAGTGGTAAGGACTACAACAAGTATTGATTCTGTACCATGTGCCAGATACCTTCCAGAATTCTCACAACAGCTCTGTGAGCTAAAGCCACTGTTATCCCCATTTTCCTGATGAATGCACGGAGGTTTTAGATGTGCAGTCACCTTTTACCCTTGGATTTAGACCCGACGTGTGGTGCCTTGGGAACTGTGAGAAGAAAATTACACTGAACATGTGGCAAAGGGAATGGAAACACATGTGAATGGTGGGGACGAAAGTGTACCTGGGGCGATGACGTCTTCATTTTTCAGACCTGTCCTGACTCGGGGAGCCTGCCAATTGTTCACAGCTACCTTGGAGGCACCAAGCCAGGAAGAGTGGGAGAGGAACTGAGCCCAGTGAAAAACTAAAGGTGCTTCAGACAGAGGGGGCTTTGCAAAACGTTAGAAGAGAAATCTGTAAAGATGGTTTTGTTTTTTTTTCTCCAAAGGCATTCGAAGTGCCTGGTACATAAAACCTATGGTTAAGAAACAGAAAAGCCTATTTCAAAATTTTTTTCCCTACCCAGCAAGAGGTACATAATCAGCAATCTCCTGGTCAGAATGGCCACTTTATTCAGACAATTACTAGAAAATAGATTCCATGCATTTCTGTGCTTCCAAATAGAAGAAAATGGGCACACCTATCTTGTTTCAGGGCATTCAAGATGGACTCTCAAGAGGTTCCTCTCAGTAGTCTGTGGATTGGTACCGCCTGGGTTTGTGGCCTTTTCGTATGGAGAATTAAGATATTCACCAGGATAAAATGCCCTCCATCTTCTGTCCTTTTTAATGCTTGCTAATCAAATTGACCAGAACCATTTTTTAAAGAGGCACAAGCATTCTCTATGACACCTGATTGCACTGAGCTTTGTGTCCAGCCTCCCACGGAGAACCCTGAGCTCTCCTGGACTTGAGAATGTATGATTTTGAATGATCCCACCTACCCCTCAGCTTTGTTTTCTGCAGAATGGGGGTACTCTGCATTTCCAGGGAGAGCTGTTGTACAGATATGTTGAAATCTGGCAAGTAAAGGCAAGAATAATTTCTAATATGTGGAAATAAGAGCTGCTAGAGGAGTAAGATACTGGCAGGAATATTTGGGCATGAAGAGATGCCACCTTCTGCTCTGGGTCCCCCCGACTAGGCTGTTGGCTAGCTTTCCTAGCAGGGCGTAAGCCCCACCTGGCCTCAGCCTTAGCTCTGCTAAGGGCTTAAGGTGGCAGTAGAGACAAAATACTTAAGGGTTTCAGGAGAAAGGGGCTGTTGATGGGAGAGACATGTTGGGCTTTACAGGAAAGGGGACCAGATGGTTTCCACAGCACTTTAGAGAGAGGGAACTCATGATTACACAACCCACTTCTGCTTCAGTGCCACCCAGCTCCAATCTCTCCAACCTTTGCTCCCTTAGACCCAAGCTTTGTGCCAGGGCCTGACCAAACAAAGTGACAAACAGAGGTTTACAATAATGATGACGATGTATAAAACAGAATTACGGTAGAGTAAATCTCTGCCATTTCCCTGCAGATACACTGTGCTAGTCATATCTTGTCTGTAATCACATTTAACTTGGGAGTTATCACAGTAACTCCATAAAGTTGAGATTTTCATTGCCATTTTTACAGGTGAGGAAGCTCGGGGAGGTGAGGTGACTACCTTCAGGTGCTGTAGCTACAAGGTGTGGAGATGGGTTTGGCTGAGAAAAAGAACACAGAGTATCTTCCCATCACGGCCTGTTTCCCCAAACAAGAATGTGTGCTTTCCTTCGGGTCAGCTTCTCTCTTTTCCTTCCTCCTCCCCAGCCCTGCCTAGGGTCTGCCTCAAGATCTACTGTTCTCTTGACCCTCCTCCAGGTTGCCTCCCCCATACCTGTTCCCTGAAGTTTGTCCTTATTCAGCTCTTGTTGACGCAAAGCTCTGGGCCACGTCTTTCTTTGGTATCTTAGAAGGGAGGATAAGAGCACCTGGCACAGCAAAGAGCAAGGCCAGTGGACAGTAAGGACCTTAAGGAGTATTTAGTCTGATTAAACCATTTATATGATCAAAGAACTCAGTCTCCAAGACAGGCATGAGTTATTCAAAAGCTCATGATGAGTCAGTGGAAGAGCTGATTCTGAAGTCCTGACTCTGTCCCATGCTTAGAGCTAAGGCTCAGAAGTCCTGACTCTGTCCCATGCTTCCTTCCATTTCCCCACCCAGCCCACTATTGCTTCTCACTGGAAGTAGAGGGCAGAGGTTCAGAAATGGCCAGATGTCTGGCAGATCTAGAAATAGGCAGGGGTTATTTGTGGAGTCTCACTGCATTAGTCTCCTGTTGCTGCTGTAACAAAGGACCACAAACTTAGAGGCTTAAAACAAATTTATTATCCTACAGTTCAGGAGATTGAAGTCCAAACTCAATCTTACTGGGCCAATGTCAAGATGTCAGAAGGGTGTCCGTAGGCCTGAACCTCTTCCAAAAACAGAACCCCCCCTTAACGGCAGTTCAGGTAGGTAGCCACTCAGTCTCTGCTTGAATGGGGAGCTCATTCCCTAGAAGGCAGCCCATTCCCATCTGGGACACCACAGCAAGGGAGGCTCTGGCAGAGTGGTGCCTGGATCAGAGTAGAAACAGACAAAGTTTCTACTCTGGGCTGGGTTTGAACTCTGAGCTGTGTCAATATCCCTAAGCAACTGATGGCAGTTTTTTGAACTTCAGTTTCTACTTTGGTAGATGACAAATATGGCTACAAATTAGTCTTCTTCCTCTAACCACTCTCTTTGGTAACACCCTCCCATGCTGATCCTGGGCTAACTAATGACTTGCTTTGGATGATGGGACATTAGCAAACATGACATCAGAAGAGTTCTTAAAAAAAGTGCTTGGCTGGTGGGGCTTGACCCCCTTGTGGTCTTGGGACCTTGAGTGCCACAATGGAAACATCTTGCTAAATGATGAGAACTATGTCCCAGGCATCCCCATTGCCCCAGACAATAGCCAGACAACTCTGAGGAGAAGAACTGCCGAGCTGACTGCAGACACACGAATGAGCCAGGCCTAGCAGAAGAACTGCCCAGCTGAGCCCAGACCAAACGGCCAACCCACAGAATTGTGACCTAAGATCATTGTTTTATTAAGCTACTAAGTTTAGGGATAGTTTGCTAAGCACAATAGATAACTGACACAACTGGAATTAAGCATTACATGAGATAAATTATATAAAGGCCCTGGCATAAAGCTAGACATGGAGCAGGTACTCAGTATATGAAAACTGTAACGTCCCCCTTTGGTTCTATTTCTGCCTTTCAAACACGCATTCATTCAACGAATACTTATTGTCTACAACATGCCAGGTATTGTGCCAGGCCCTAGGGCAAATCAGACAGACAATGTTCCTGCACCCCTAGAGTCTGCCTTCTGGTTGGGGAGACAAACAGTAAATATTACAAACCAAGATAAATTCAGATGGAGCTCAGGGCTTAGAGAGGCAACAGAATAAAGAGTAACAGGATAAAGAGTAACTGTGAGGGCTAGTGAGGGAAGGCGGTTCTAAGGAGACGAGATCTGAGACCTGGATAACGAGAAGGAGCTGGTTTTGTGAAATCTGGGGGAAAGCTTTCCAGGAAGAGGGAACAGCCCTTGGGGTAGAACTGAGCATACCATGTTCAAGCAACAGAAAGAGGCCAAGTGAGGCTGGAGCATGGGCCAGGGAGGGGCAGAACAATAGAGGACGAGGTTGGGGAGGTGGGCAGGTGCCAGGTCACCTGGGGCCTTGAAGGCCATGGGAAAGTGTAGGGATGCTGTTATAAATGCAATGAGGAGATGCCCAGGGTGTTAATGAAAGATTACTCTGTCTGCTACATGGAGAAAGAATTATCTTTGCATTCTCTAGAACAGTGCTTTTGAAACTTAAGCATGCTTAAGTTCACTTAGATGGTTTATTAAAACACAGATTCCTGGCCCCTACCTAGAAATTTTGATTCAGTAGGTATGGGTGGAACCTGAGAATCTGTATTTCAGTGGGCTCCCAGGGGACACTGCTGCCATTCTGTGGAGCATACTGTAAGGGAGCCTGTTCTAGAGAGGATGAGCCAGTTAGTGGCTTCTTTCCTCTACTCCCAGAAAACAGAGAGAAGACCCATGATTCCCTGATCCAGCTTCATGATTCTCTGGAATCATAGTCAGTATTCTGCTAAAGGAACACTAAGGGACAAACCCCTGCCTGGCCAGAGGTCAGCGGGCTCTGCGGCCTCCCCCCGCCCCCTTCCTGCTCAGCCTCTTTCCTTTCAACCACTCCGCTAGGATGGGAGGGAAGTACCTCGAGCAGTTAGCTGGGACAGAACCAGACCTGCCAGCTCCACAGCCGCACCAGGCAGCGTTCATTCTTTCTGAATGGAATTCTAGAGGGAGAACGGCACAGAAACCCAGAGGCTGGTTCGCCTAATTCGTTGTGGCATTCATGTAGGGCCTACTTTTGTCCCAAAGGTTTACAGACATACCCAAAATGTTTTTTAAATTAAAAATCAATCCAACAGGCAGCAGTCAGCATGTTGCATCGTAATTGGATGTGTGGGATGAAGTGGAAGTGGCTGGAGGAATTTCTACTGCCTTCATCAGCTTGCATTACCACTTTCTAATTTTTTGATTACATCCTGCTAAGCATCTCTCATTATGGCTTGGAATTCCATAAGGTTCTCTGAGGTTTTGTCTGGATGGCAATACTTGTCACAATATATGAGGGGGTGTCACATGTCTGCCACATTTGGGGATGTGTGTGCTTTGAAGGGAAGGCCTCTGGCTAGTGTTTGCAGCAGATGTGAGTGGTGTGGGACTTTCCTTCAGGTGGGCTATGAGGGAAGACCCTGCCGGGGTCATGTGCAACCCACGCTGGAAGGATGTTTCCTGCTAACAATGGAAGGAGGGGCTCTGTTTGGCCTGTATTTTCTTTTGTCTGTAAGAATTGTGTACAGAAGGAGGAGTTTGATTTGTTAATATTAAAAAAAATTTTTTTTCTAATTGAAAATTCCAGATAGAAAATTCTATACCCTACATTACATTAAGGGATCATTAAGAGAAGGGAAACTCTTATTTGTTGCACATCTACTACTTCCTGGGTACAATGTGTCCTCTTACATAACCCAGATCATCTGTGACTTCAACCATGCTGGCGCCACTTCACAGATAAGGAAAGTGAAGCTCAGGGCGGCGCAGTGACTTGCTCAAATCCACACAGCTAGTAAGTGTTTGAACCCAAGTGTTTCTATTATTTTTTCCCTGCATCACTTTACCTCTCCCAAGTACCTACCATTGCAGGCACCAAGGTGAGGGTGTTCAAATCTAGCAAATATCTATCGAATACCACGTCGGTGCCACGGGCCTTCACAACATCTCTCATTTAATCCTATGAGGCAGAGGACCCAATGTCACAAGGTTTTTTTAGCCCTATTTTATAGGAAGAGAAAACAGATAATCAAAGATGCTAAGTGACCTGCCCAAGACCACCAGCTGAGGAGTAAAGGAGCTGATGGGATTTAACCCTGAGCTCTTTGTGCTTAAGTCTGGTGTCTTTTTATCCAGCACCACAAGTATTAAGACTTTCGTCAGTGGTAATAGTATCCACTGAGGGAGTCTTTGAGTATTAATGCATGAGTACTAACATGCATTATTATCTCCTTTAATCTTTACAACAGCCTGAGGGGGCTGCTACTCTAATTATTATCCCAGATTACAGATGAGGAAACTGAGGCTTAGAGAGGTTAAGTGACTTACATGAGAGCCAAACTCAAGACGTAGCCGAGTCACAAAAACAACCTGGACTGTCTGACTCCAAAGACCATGTCTTATTGCCTGTTTTTTTTTTATCCTCCCACCCCCACCCCCGTTGTTTTGCGCTCTCTATCTGCTCTCTGTGTCCATTCGCTGTGTGTTTTCTTTCCGTGTTTGCTTGTCTTGTCTTCTCATCTCTCTCTTTAGGAGGCACCGGGAACTGATCCCAGGACCTCTGCTGTGGGAGAGAGGCTTGAACTGCTTGAGCCACCTCAGCTCCCTGCTCTGCTGCGTCTCTCACTGTTTCTCCTCTGCGTCTCCCTTTGTTGCATCATCTTGCACCAGCTCTCCGTGGCACGGGCCGTCAGCTCTCTGCGGCGCAGGCCAGCTTGTCTTCACCAGGAGCCCCCTGGAAGCGAACCTGGGACTACCCATATGGTAGACGGGAGCCCAATTGCTTGAGCCATGTCCGCTTCCCCTTATTACCTATTAAGCCATGTTTTATTCTGAGCAGAAAGTGTGTCATTTTTCTTTGTCTCTTTTCTCTATTTCTGTCCCTCTCTTTTTCTCCTGGGTTTGGAGAGAAAGCCACTGGCTATGAATCTTGAGTGAGTGACTATTTTCCTGGTAAACGGAATCCATTATAGGAGGCATGCACGTGATAGAGGGGAATAGAGGGGGACCGCTGACGCCTTGAGGAATGGAAACCTGGAGCTATTCAGAGCTCACTCTACTCACCACTGTGCAGACCACACTGTCTGAGGGCTATGAGGGGCAATTCTGCTGCCTGGGAAAAGATGACCAATCTAGACCATGAGTCAGCATTACTGTCAAGGCTCAGATTTCGGTTCCACTTTAAAGGCCATGGAAGAGATGTGCAGCGAGGGCCAGTGCGGCCAGGTGACTTATTGATGAGGCTGCTTGGTGGGGATGGGGGTGGGTGTGTGCTTGGTACCCAAACCGGAAGCTGGGAGAGAAGCAACGGGATGCAGGAGGGTAGAAGTGACTTTGGGATGCTGGTTTGTGCCTTCGGAGCCTTACTGGGAGCCTGACAGGTTTAAGCCGAAAGGGCTGGCTACCTCTGCTGGTTTCCAGCCCCTGCCTACCTGGCCAAGCTCATCTGCTCTCCTTTCCCTCATTCCTGCACCCTAAACTCTACCCACACCCATCTCTGCTTGTGCCCCATGGGCCTGGTGACCTCTTGTCCCATGAACATGTTACAGGCTTTATCTTGGGAACCTTCCTTCTTTTCCCATGTGCCTCTCAAGTCTTATCAGCCTTCAACTCAACGCAGCTGTCACCTCCCCAGACACCATCCCTGCCTCTTCCCCTGGCTGGCGGGACAGTATTCCCATGATTACGTTATGGTACCTAAGACGGTCATAGCTCACAGAGAGTGTCCTCTTCTGGCTTTGAAGGTAGAAGCTGCCAGGCTGGGAGAGGGCCATGTGGTCATGACCTGAGGGCAGCCTCCAGGAGCTGTGAAGAACCCCAGCCAGCAGCCAGCAAGGAAATGGGGACCTAGAACTGAATCCTGCCAACAACCTGAGTGAGCTTAGAAGGGGACCCGAATCTCCAGGAGATTGCATCCCCGGCCGCCACCTCGACTTCAGCCTGAGACCTTGGGCAGAAGGGTCCTCAGCTAACAGGTACCTGGACTCCTGACCCAGAGACGCTGTAAGATAATAAACGTGTGTCTTTTGTTAGGCTGCTAAATTTGTTACGCAGTGATAAAAACAACAAAACAAAATCAACCCTAATACACTGCCTGAGCCGTGACTAGACTATATGCTCTTTAAAGGCAGGAAGAGTTTTTATGTAATCCCAGGCCCACATAATAACAGATGCTGAGGAGATGTTTGTTGAGTGATGACACGGATTTTGAAAATTAGGAAACTGAGGCTACAAGCAGATGCTAGAGTCTCTGCTTTCCCTTCCATTTCTGTCCCATTTTATCTTGACCTGTTACCTGCTATGGTCAGAAAGTTCTCTGTTTCTTCACAGGAGTTCCAGAGGCCTGTCTCTAAGTTCCAGTCAAGCCTGTAAGCTCACTAGCCAGGGAACCCACAGGACAATGTGTGCAATCATTTGCCACCATGTGTGGGACTCACAGAGCCAGGGCTCTGCCTCTGTGACCACACGCCACCCACAGATGGTCTCTGGATGCAAGGTTCCACTTGCTCCTCGGAACGCCCAGCTACTTCAGGAGAACTTTTCACATTTGAGGGCTTTCTCTTTCGTTTGTTTGCTGATTCTTCAATCACTCATGACTAACAATAAGTGACATTTATTGAACACTTTTTACATACCATGTATTGTTCTCAGACTTTATAGGTATAAACTCATTTGATCCTTAAAACAATCCCATGGAATCCCATCCATAGGCTGACAGACATCTCTGAAGTGGCGCAAAAGATACAATGAGCCAATTAGACTCCCTTCCTAACTGTGGGAGCTGAGGGGAATGACATGAAGGAAATTGCTGCTGGGGCCAAATTGTGTAAAGTGAAGAGGAAGCTGGTCAGCAGAACAGGAGCGGGGGGCATTGGAATGGCCAGGTAGAGAAAAGCTGCCGAGCACTCAGCCTTGGGGCTTCTAATCCATTCGGCTCTTGGCAGCCGGGGATTTGTTTTTATAAATGTTTATAAATTAGGACATATAACTTTGTGTAAATTTCTGCAATAACTTCTCATTATGCTTAAATAAAACCAAATCATCTTATGAGCTTCTAATATTCTGTATAATGTTATCTCATGCCGCTTTCCTCCTGACCCCCTGCTATGCTTCAGCTACGGTGGTCTCTGTCAGGTTTTTGAATGGTCTCTGTCAGGTTTTTGAATAGTCTCTGTCAGGTTTTTGAATATGCAAAATCCTGCTCACCACAGGGCCTTTGCACTCGTTATTTCGGCTGCCTGGATAAGTCTTCTCTCAGTAAGTTGCATGTTTGACTCCTTGTCTCATCCTCCAGATCTATGCAGAAATGTCCCCTCCTCAGAGAGCTTCCCTTGGCCATACCATCTTAGCAGGGTCTCCCACCTGACATTATTATCTACCTCAGTTCCTTCAATGCACTACCACAATTAAAATCATTTTATTTAATTGCTTATTGCTATTTATACCACTAGTGCTGTGTTCTCAAACCTGGCTATTCATTGGACGCTTAAGCCAAAGCAATGCCAGGGGCTCCACCCCACCAAGATTCTTACTTAACTGTTCTGAGATGAAGTCTGGACATGAATTTGTCTTACAGGCTCCCCAGGTGATTATATGTGCAGCCAAAGATAAGAACTGAATTCGACTGTAAGGTACATAAGGGTGGGGAGCACGTTGCTACTGTCTCAGTAAATGCTCGGTGACTGTTTGTTGCATGACTACATGTGTAAGGAAAAGAAAGAACAGGGGCGTTCCAGCGGTTTCAGTCTAAGTTTCCCTATGGTGCAACCCCTTTTTCTTATGCTAATTTGAATAGGGCTCCATCTCTCAGACTCAATCCATCCCTCAGCCCTTAGGGGTGGGGTGGTGGTGGTGGTGGTGAGCCGAGAACTCTTGGTTTTCAGTGTCGGGGAAGGGGTGAGACATGGTCCCACCTCATCAGGCTTCGATAGTCTAGGCCTGTGAAGCCAACTCTTCCTTCTCCATGTGGCCTGGCCAAGAGTAGCAGCGGAGAGGACTGCACGGAGGGTGGAGGCCATCTGCCATACCTGTCCATGGAGAGCTGGGCCACCAGGGTGACATCCGTGCTGTCTGCAGCAGGCTCATACTCGTAGTGCAGGAAGTAGAGGTGGGTGCGGTGGACGGTGAAACGCTCTCGCCGGAACTCATAGCACAGGTCATCCTCGTCCAGCTCAGAGAGCTGCTTCTGGAGCTGAAAGGTAGGGAAGACTACATGAGGCCAAGAAAGCCTGGGGCCCCAGGACCCTGCCTGCAGTGCTGTGCCCTCCCCTGAGACAGAAGGAAGGGATCTACCCTGCAATTTAATCCAAGTTCAAAAAGGTGATGAAGAAAGTCAACATGAGCCCACCATGAGCAATGAGCCTCCTCATGGCTGAGAATGATGGTGGTGATCATGGGATAAGTGGCCACAAACTCCTCAAAAACAAACCCAGAATGTTCTAGACTACTTAGCACGACAATTTCAAATAACACTGGGAGGACTTTCAATGACAAGTGGAACCAAACTGAACTCTACTTTTGTGTGCCCTGATCCTTTTCTCTCCCTAGTTACACAGTTCAATTGTCATACCAGGTTTTGGAAAGAAAAACCAAATGAACACATTAACAAAAACAAAAAACACATCACCATCAACAGATGGATGGATAAACAAGGTATGGTATATACATACACACAATGGGCTATCATTTGGCTGTAAATAGGAATGAGGTTTTGATACATGCTACATGTATAAACTCTGAAAACATTAAGCCAAGTGAAAGAAGCCAGGCACAAAAGGGCAAATATTGTATCTAAGAAATAATCAGATCAGGCAAATTCATAGGTCAGAGAATAGATGAGAGGTTGCTAGGGGCTGGCTAGGGTGGGGTGGGGGGATGGGGAGTCATTGCTTAATGGTGCAGTTTCAGTTTGGGGTGATGAAAAAGTTTTAGAAATAGATATTAGTGAACGTAATTAATGCCACTAAGTTGTACACTTAAAAATGGCTGAAATGGCAAATTTCCTGTTGAATATATTTTACCACAATTAAAAAAATAAACAAAATAAAACAAGCTTTTCTTTTGATTTCATCTAGGTATAATGAATCTTGGCACCCTGCTTTTCCCCCTCATCCATCTGTCTGTCTGTTTGTCTGTCTTTGTATCTATCTTTCTGTCATTTTCCTAACTATCTGAAAGTCTTACTATATGAATGTGGGTGTGGAAGTCCTTTGACTAGCTCTGCTCCTCTCCTTCCCCCCTCGACCAGGGAAAGGATCAGGCTATTCTGCCAAAAGGAAACTAAGGGCTTAGGATTGGAGATTTGGGGCCTAAGCAGACGTGCGATAAATAAATCTCACCTACACCCACAGTTACCTGACCAGGTGGGTATAATTATCCCATTTTAAAGATGGAGACATTGTGATTAAAAAAAGAAAATAAGTTGTTGAAAACTTAATCTGTGCTGATAGAAATGAGATCAGTGGATGTGGGATGAGGAGTGAATGGACTGAGAAGAGGCCCAAGAAAAGCTTCTATGGGAATGTTCTATGCTATGACTGGGGGGCGGGTCCTCGTAGGTGTACACTGTCGTGAAGATTCAACACACTGTGCACCTAGAATGGGTGGACTAACTGTATGGAAATTATATTTCAATAAAATTGATTTAAAAAAATAATAATAACTTGCCTAGTAACAGGCTAGAGTTACAAACCAGACAGAATATAAGAGCATATTTTTCCAAAAAGAAGGTATTTGTTTTTTAAATATCCAAGTTAATAGTGTAATAAGAAACTACAAAATATGTTAACTCGCTTCTGTAAAAAAGAGTAAGTCAGACAACTAGGACCACTGCTTTGATAGATCAGGCAATGACATTTTTTTTCAAGATGGGTGCTTTGGTAAATGATTGTGTCAACTGCCCCAATTCTTCACTGCTGGTCACCTTACCCTCTGTCATGTGACCTTGCAGTTCCACTCACTAAAGAGGCAGAGTCCGTTTCCCCAGCCGTTGAATCTGGGGTGGACATTCAACTTGCTCTGGGTGACAGAATTCAGGGAAGCAATGCCGCCCCAATCCCGAGGCTGGCCTCAAGGGGAAGTGCATGTTTCTTGCAGCTCTACCACTGTCATGAGGAAACGATGGGGCTGGCCTGGGATGAGAGACACCCCAGTCACCCCAGTCGACAGTCAGATGACCCCTGACACATGAATGAGTCCAGCCAAGATCAGTAGAACTGCCCCAACAAACACCTCTTGCTGTATGCCACTGAGGTTTTATGGGTTTGGAGCAACAGATAACTGGTAGAGGTGTCACTGGCATTTTGTGTGGGACACTTCTTTATTATGGAGACTGTATTAGTCAGCCAAAGGGGTGCTAATGCAAAATAGCAAAGATTGGTTGGTCTTTATAAAGGGTATTTAAGTCCACAGTTACCAGGCCATAAAGCATAAGTTTCTTTCCTCACCAAAGTCCATTGCCACGTGTTGGAGCAAGACAGCTGCCGACGTTTGCCAGGGTTCAGGCTTCTTGGGCTCCTCTCTTCCCAGAGCTTGTTTATCTCCGAGCTTAGCTCCTCTGGTTCCACCACAAGGTCAGCTATAGACTATTAGGCTACCTAGGCTTTGCTTCTCTCCACAAGGCCAGCTGTGAACTCTCAGGCGAACGGCTTGTCTCTATCCCAGGGCCTTCTCTCCAACATCAAAACTCCAACATCAAAAAAACTGCTCCCTCTGTCCTTTGCCTTGCCTTTTATATTTGATTCCCCCACCCACCAAGGGGTGAGGCTCAATGCCCTACTGACGTGGCCCAATCACAGCCCCAATTATAACTTAATCATGCCCAGATGAACAGATCAGTTTACAAGCATAATCCAGTATAGATTTTTGTAATTCATAATTACATCAAACTGCCAAATGGCTACAGAGACCCACATATTGCAGGAGAGTTAACCTCCTACGCACCTGCCCACTAAATGCTAGCAGCGTTCTCCAGTTTTTGTGATGACCAACAATGGCCCTGTATATCACATATTTCTAAGTGTCCCTTGAGGAATCAGTTGAGATCCAGTGGGCAATAAGACTTTCTCAGCAGCCTTTAAAAATTTTAACTGTTGAAAAGGATGCAATCAGGGATATTCTTTAGCTTTTCAAATCAAATTTGATACCCTTGCCTCTTTGGAAATACCCACTATGCTAACAGTTTTACTAGCATAAAACCAGGAAAAGTAACTGGAATTCTTATTCCACCTGAGAGCCTATGAGCCAAAAGAACCCTCTGACCTGCAGGATTGCACTCAAATTTCTTTGTTGACAGTCATTGTGGTGGTTTGGAGCTATGTACCCCAGAAAAACATGTTTTTAAACTCAATTCATTCCTTTGGGCTTGAACTCTTGTAAATAGGACCTTTTGATGAGGTGTGGCCCAGCCGAATCAGGACGAGTCTTAACCCTATTACTGAAGGGGTTATAGGGAAGGTCACAGAAAGAGAGAAAGCCAGAGGGGGCAGCCAGAAGGGGAAAGTCAGTGGACCCTGGAAGAGAAAGGAGACGCTGGGAGAGGCCACCATGTGCATTGGCCACAAGAGAGAAAAGTCAAGGATCAAGGATCGCCAGCAACCAGCCCCAGAATACCACAGTCTTCTGGGAGAAAGGATCACCTTGAAGATGTCTTGATTTTGGATTTCTCTTAGCCTCAAAACCGTGAGCCAATAAATTCCCATTGTTTAAGCCATCCCATTGCATGGTATTTGTTTTGGCAGCCAGAAAACAAAAAAAGTCCTTGATCTGTGCTTTCTGACACTTCCCTCCCACATACACTGTACTCTCACCAATGATCTGTCTGCCCCCCAACCTACCTCTCCCTCCACACCTATGAGATTCTGCACATGTTTTTCCCTCTCTGCAATGCCCTCTCTCACCTGACCCTGCTTTTCTCCACCTGGAGACCTTTTATTCACCTTCCAAGATTCAGTTAGATGGTACCTGGTCTGTGAAAGATTTGCTGGTCCTGCCAGGCAGAACTAGTTCCTTTCTTCTCTGTGCTCCAGTTACACTCAATTTGTAACTCCATTAAAACACTTGTCAAATTGAACTGAAATTATTTAGCGGTAACTTCCCTGGCGAGCCTGTGACACTTTACCAGAGCCCCTAGCTCAGTGCCTACTGCCCCAAAGCTGCTCAATATTCACATATTGCATGAATGAAAAGTATTTGCCGCACATAAGAAGACTGTGATCATCATGAAGTTAAGGCCTGTCTTCCCAATTTTTCTTTGGTATCCTGTGGTTACATGCATAGGTGATCAATAAATGATTCTGAAGCCCATTATTTGCTGATATTTGCAGTTCAGGGGTGTGTGATTACTGGAAGAGTTCTGGAAAGCAAAGAAGCATGTGTCAGCTCTGTACAAGGTTCTGGTTGTGTGTGAGTCCCTTGTCTCTCCAGAGCCCTCTGGGGAGGCATTTGCAGCCTCATTTGACAGCTGAGAAAGCAGTTTCACGATCTCGAGGTCACTCATGGAGATCAAACCCAGGTTGCCTTTCCAGGAAAGATGTGCTTTCAGCCTCAGCTCCAGGTGCAGATGTAGCGCCATGGCTAAAGTTACTGGTTGTACCCTACTCCTGCTAGTATGATCTTAGGTAAGTTATGAAATCTTGCTGAACTTCAATTTCCTTTTCTGTCAAATGGGACGATAATGGTTAAGTACCCAGGGGATTACAGGAGGATTCCAAGAGATGCTGCATAGGAAGAGTCCATAATTTGGCATGAAGTTAACATTCAACAGATATCACTTCTTATCCCAGACACCTAGGTAGATGCTTCCTGTGCTCAAACATCACCTGAAGGAGGATGCACAGCAGGGGCCTGGTGGGCAGAGCAGACAGGGAGTGTCAGAGAGAATCTCCATGTCCTCCTCCTCAAGGAACCCAGAGATGCCTGGAAACCATAATGCTCTCTCCCAGGAGGGCACTTAACTGACTGATATTATCTCCCCTCCCTTCCTCCCTGAACTGCAAAAGAGCACAAGCAATTATTCCCCATTAAGAGAACGAACATCTGCAAAATTCACTGTAAAAGCAGGGTTGTTTTTTCTGGGTTTGTGTTGTGTTTCTAATTAATGTGTTGACAGGAGTGCATGGCTCCCTGTTCCATGAAGAGAAGGGTGGGAAAGTGTGAGAAAGTGGGTGGGTGTGAGCGTGCGCAGTAAGGTGTGTGTGTGTATGTGTGGAAAAAGAGTCTTTGATGAAGCTTTAACAAGAAGTTTCTTTTCACCATGTGAGAAAGAACTTTAGTCCCCTGATTGAGTCAGGGGAAAGTGACATTGCATGGAAAATGGCTTCAGGGGACGCTTTCTAAAAAGCACCCATACAGTGAGCTCTTAAAGGCAGGGACTGCATCCTATTCATCTCTGAATCCCCTGAACCCAAGAGTACACCAGGTACTCAACAAACCTCTATTGGATGTGCTCGGTAGCCACTGCTGGTTAAAAATGTGCTCCCAGGACTACCTATGCTAGACCTACCCCAGTAGAGAGGGTCTACCAGCAGTCCTGCAGGATAAGGGTGGGTCTACCAGCAGTCCTGTGGGATGAGCAGCCCCCAGCTCTGAGCTCCAGGGTACCAACAATGTATGTGATTCAGTGGCATCACATTCCAAGTGCACCTGTGGCCATCACAATGCTTAAGGGATGGGGCCAAAGGAATGTGGTTATCTACCACCCACCCCAGGTATTGGGGAAGGCACATCAGTTATGATCCTGCACTGACTTGTCTAACTCTGGTTCTTGTCAGCTACAGGACTCTGAGCCAATCAGATGCCTTCCTTGAGCATTTTTTAAAAACTGAAGTAAAATTCATGTAACATTAACCTTTACTCATTTTAACGTGCAAAATTCACTAGCATTTTGTGCATTCAGTGTTGTGAATCTATCACCTCTATCTAGTTCAAAGACATTTTCATCATCCCAAAATGAAACCACTTACTGATTAAAGCAGTCACTCCCATTCTCCCCTCCTCCCGGCTTCTTGTAACTACTAGTCTGCTTTCTGTCTCTGCAGATTTACCACTTCTGGAAGTTTCATAAATCTTCCTTAAGCTTTAAGATGTTATTCGTCACCAACACGGTGGCTTGAGCCTTCATCCAGCTAATATGGTTTTAGCACCTACCACGTGCCGGTCAGTGCTAAATGCTTTCATTGCGTTGCTTCATTGATGTTAATCCGGCAGCAATACTCCGAGGTGGGCGCTACCACTGTTGTTTTACAAAAGAGGAAACTGAGGCTCAGAATGCTCCAGTAAACTGCCAGTTATGCAGCTTAGGAGGAGCAAAGTCTGGACTGAACATTCAGTCTTGGGACCTCAAGCTGGGGACATTTTCACAACACAATTACTTCCCTCCAAGGAGATGGATGTGAGGATCAAATGAGATGGTTGAAGATACAATGTTCCGTGAACAAAGCAGGCCATAAAAATGTATATGCAGTATGATCCCAGTACAGCAAAAAGGCAAACAAAGAAACACAGAAAATAGACCGAAGGGAGTGCCTTACAATGTTAACAGATTTTCTCTGAATGGTGAATTCACAGATGAATATTATTTGCCTCTTTATCCTTTTCTGTAGTTAACTAATTCCCTGCAATTTTCTCAAATGAGCTAACACATGTAAAAGTGCTTTGTAAACTGTAAAGTGCCATACAAACCTAGGCAATGTTATTATGATTACATTATGTGCCTTTCAAATTCTAATCTAAGCCTGTTTATTGCTGACTGCGTGGCTGATGTTACCTCAAGGGGAAGACTCTAGCTGTTAAAAACTTCATCCTTTTCACCCAGGGAATGGGTAATTTCTCCAGGGAGACACTGGCTGGAGGTGAGCGCTTTCATTAACAGGGTCTGACTGCTACCACACTCTGGCCACTGGGGGAGCAGAGGGCTCCTGGCAAGCAAGTCACAGAAACAAAAGACAGATTTCTCCCGAGATAAAATGCATTTGCTAAATTGCTTCTCTGGGCAGCCAGCTGAGGCACAGGGAGATTTGTGCTTGGGGGAAAATGGACCTTTAAGCGGCTTGCATTTATTTCTTTGCATCCTTCAGGACAGTGGCCTGGACTGACCTTTGAGCTGCCAGCGATGATGGCTGGTCGTGCCTGAGGATTCAGAGGGATTGGACATGTGCCCTGTGCTCTGGCCTGAGGGATTTCTGTTCACAGTTGGGCAAAACTGCAGGGCGAGATTATGGGGATAACTGGAAACCAGGACCTGGTCACTCTGACACTAATTTCCTGCATGATCTTGAGTAAGTCATTTCTCTCAATTGTCACATAAAGAGTTTGGGCTTCATAAAGTGGCTCTTGAGAATCCAGCAGTCTCTGGGCCAGGCAATGTGCAGAGGCCTTGCTGGCACCTTCTCATCTAGCACTTACAGCTACTCCATGAGGAGGAACTACGATCAGTCCTCTTTGACAGATGAAGGCATTCATCATTGTAAAGGTCAAGCAACTTGTTCAAGGTCACATAATCAGTGAACGGAGCAGCTGAGATTCAAGCCCAGGTGTATTTCCCCCCGAGTTCTTGTACACGGCCGGGTCACTATAACACCTTGTTAATCAACCTCTGGGGCTCTTCCCAACTCCAAGGACAGATGATTCTGTGACTGCACAGGACTGAAATCATGCATTCCCCATGGGGACAGAGACTGGCGCTCACGGACGTTCATCTCGTCCTCCCTTTCTGGGCACACGGCTGCTAGGTTGCATTTTCACCCTCCTTGCAATTAGGGGTCTCTCTGTCGCTGTGCTGAGGTCTATGGAATTTGAGCAGTCTCTGGCTAGGATGGACACCACTTTCAAGCATGGTCCATGCACAGTCCTCACTCCCTTTTCCTGGCTGATGGCCAGAGTAAGAGAATCCAGTAGAAGAGTCCAGGGTCACATGGAAGGCAGAGCTACAGGATGGAAGGGGTCTGGGTTCCTGAACCTGGAGAAAAGCTAACTGCCAATTAGGAACATCTGTTTGGCCTTGACTGCATGAGTCATAAACTTCCAGCATGGTGGGCCATTTTACAGCTGCTAGTGCTACCTTAATTTACAGCTGCTACTCTTACCTTAACTTATAGGTCCACTTTTGCTTTTTGAGCCAGGAAGTGATGAAGATTAGTACAATGGGCCAAATACGGAGTCTCTGAGGCCATTGGTGTCTTCTTGTGACACCCCCTCCTTCCGGTGCCTTGGCACAATGGGGGGACATATCTGCTGGGTAAAATAACACTGAGGAATAGTGCTTTTTGCCTACAACCTTCACTTTTTAGTGGCCTCCATATCCACTATTTCATTTGTTCCTCCCAACACCTGTGTGAGGCAGGCAGCGCTGCCCTTACTACCTTCAGCTGACAGAGGAGGAAACAGGGGCACAGGGATTTGCTCAGAGGCTGGGCTGCCAACCCAGTCTCCTGTGCCCAGCACAGTACTCTTCTCTGGGGTGTCCATGAAGCCGTGCATTTTTCATTAAATGAGCAGATTATTATCAAACCAGGCAGACAGGTCAGGAAAGATTACTAGCCCACTGGTTGCCTGTTGTGTGGATTAATCGACAAAGTTCTAGGGATCCAAAGTAGTTTTTATTAAGGAAACCAAACCATGGGCCACTTTGACTCTTTAGTGGGAGGGGCAGAGGCAGTTGAGGCTCAGACCAGTTGAGCAAAGGTTCCGAGAGGGTCTGCCCAGCTCTGACCTAGGCTCTGAGGAGAAGTAAGGAAAAGGATGGTCTTCTGCCTTCCCATGTTATCTGTATTAATTAATATAGTGCACATAATTAACAGGCCTTTATTTTATGCCAAGTCCTGTGCTAGGAACAGAGAATGAGCCCTGGTTCCTATACTTAATGAGTGAATGTAATTGGGGGGAGGGAGGATGGGGGCACGAAGAGGCCAATCAGCAATTACAACAGAGTGTAATCATAATACAACAAAACTTAACTGTGGGGTGGGTGGTAGTTTATGTGTCAACTTAACTTAGCTTGGCTATAGTGCCCAGTTATCCAATCAAACACTAACTTAGGTGTTGCTGTGAAGGCATCTTACAGAGTTAACACTGACAATCAGCCGATCTGAAGCAGAGTTTCCTCCATAATGTGGGTGGGTTGCCATCCAATCAACTGAAAGGCTTTAAAAGCAAAACTGAAGTTTCCCTGAGGGAAAAAGAAGAAATTCTGCCTCAAGACTGAGAGTTCCAGCCTGCTGGCCTGCCCTACAGAATTTGGGCTTGCCAACTCCCACAACCGCAAAAGAATATTCCTTAACATAAATCTCTCTGTATCTATCCCACTGGCTCTGTTTCTCTGGAGAGCCTTGACTAACAAAGAAGCATGTGCTATACGCCACACTGTTCTAAGCTCCCGACCTGTCTCCCCTTAGTTAGTCCTCATACTCTAACAGACAGGAATAATTATTATTCCCGTTTTAAATATTGGGAAAACTGAGGGGCAAGGAGTTAAAGAAAATTGCCTGCAACCCCATAGCCCCATAGCGAGGGTTCCTAGGACTGAAGGAGGCAGTTTTGCCCTGGAGCTGCCTCTTATCTACTCTACTGCAAAGGAACAGGCAAGCCAGCTTAGCAAGGAAGACCCAGCCAGTAGGGCAGAGGGAAGGGAGCTGCTGCAAGGCACAGAGAGCCTGGTAAGTTTGGGAAGAGTAAGGTGGGAATCTAGGGGTGAAAGAGGGATGTGTGCAAATTGAGGCTGGGTGGGAAAGAGGCTCCAACCCGCAGGGGCATATCTGTGCCCAACCTTGTGTACACTGGATATCTTGACCCCTTGGCTCACAGTAGCAACTTCTTTTTTTCAATCAGTTCCTGTCATCATCTCCCCTGGCCTTCCAGGCAACCACTGTGATCCCTGAGGCTTCCAGAAGGAAGGTCACTGGAGACTGGCCTTGGGGAGCCTGTCTGGGCCCATCGGAGCTGGGCTCTGCCATGTGATTAAAGAGGTGGTGACAAGCGACTCACACTTGGGAACATTAAGGCATTCTGGTTTTTCTCCGGGATTCTCTGGGATACAGCTGTTTCCACAGAGCCATCTGTTCTTGGCATTGCCGAGCCGAGTGGCACCATAATCTGCTCACAGAATCTGTTTATATGTGTCTTATTTTTAACTTCTAATTGAGCCACGGTGATGCCGTCGTCTTTTCCTCCTAGTGGGCTTAACATCAGGGAAGGCAGCCATGCAGGCAGCCCCTGTCCTCTATCCTTGTAGCACAAGGGACTTGAACTTGGAAGACTTCTTTATTTCAGAAGCAAGGGAGAGATGTCTGGGCAGTTTGATGGGGAAGGGTCCAGGACAGGCTTCTGGCGGGCACTTGTAATAACTTCCTGTGGGGTGCAGCATTTCTTCCAGCTGAATGGCTCCCAACCTCCTAACATGTTACCAGGGATGGGCTTACTTATGGACTATTTTACAGGTGAGAAAACCGAGGCTCACGGAAGGCAAGAGTTATGCCCATTCCTGGGTCCAGGTTTTCTGATTCCAAGTATGGTGATCTTTCTGGCACAACCCAACTATTCAAGGAAAAGACTTGTTATGGTTCGTTTATTCAGTGAAATTTGTTGAGCAAGCGCCAGGTGCCGGGCAGTCTTCTAGGCACATGGATACATTGATGACTCAAACTTAAAAATCTCGGCAGTCACAGAGCTTAGATTCTAGTGGGGGCGCCACGTAATCAACCACATAACTGAGTCAAGTAGGTGGTATAGGTTGGCCTCAGTGCAGTGAAGACAAATAAAGGAAGGAGCCCTGGAAGGCAGACAGTGCTGGATAGGGGTAGGTGTTGGAGTGTTAGGTGGGGAGTATTTTAAATAGTTGGAGAAAGAGCCACTGTGAGGGAGGGACTCGATACCAGCTCCGGCTCTGCCACCGACCTGCTCTCTGACATCAGTCCTCTGAGCCTCCATTTCCTGTTCTTTAAAATGGAGATAATAATAAATACCTTGTCGGTTAAGTGAAAAAATAAGAAATATTATATAAGTAAAACGACGAGGAGAAGAGCAGAATGGCGTGTTGTGGTTTATTATGTTAATTCTAAATATGAAGCCTGGCCCTGGCACTGTTGCTTTAGAGTTAGGTGGACCTGGTGTCAAATCTTGGCCTTGTCATTTAAGGAGCTGTGTGACTTGGAGTGAGTAACTCATCTCTTTGGAGGTTTGAAATGTGATGCATCACACCCACTTCCCAGAGTTGTGGTGACAATTTAAGTTGTATGTTCCTTTCTCTTTCATTGTAGGAAGGCTCCAATTCTCACCAACTGGAAGAGAGCAGGCAGAGGTCTTGGAACAGCACAAAGAGCTGTCCTAGTGCAGGAGAGAGCAGAGCATCTATGACCCGCCACAGGGATGCCCCCTGGCTTCAGCTCCTGTGCCATCTCCATCACCATCACCTGGGGAGAAGGGTTGCCTGGAGTGTCTTGGGGTGGGGGGCTGTCTCGGGGTGGGGGGCGGGGTCCAGGGGCTGGGGCTGAGGCTGGGCCCAGGTGCAGAGAGCATGCCCATCAGTTAGTGATGCCAGGTAGGGGCATGGGGTAAGGAAGCCGTAAGTCTGCAGACACTGGGTGTCGGCTTAGAACTCCACATACGTGTTAAAACCCATTGCTGCCTAGCCATTTTTTATTTTGATTTTTTTTTGCATTTTTGGATGTTTGAAATGTTTCCTAATGTAACTGCTAACATGACAACGGATAACTCTCTTGCCACTGGTCATTTTGACTTAAATACCATTGCTCTTCCTTTTTTTTTTTTTTTTTTGCTGCCAGGGGAAGGATGAACAGGGAGGTGAGTCCAGAAAGGGCTGTTCTGAAGCTGATGAACTGAAAGTGACAGCTGCCAGAAAGGAAACTGCAGAATAAGCAGGGAATCGTCTGAGGCCATGTCCTGCCTAGATAAACACAGCAGCTTCCCTTCTGGCCAATTCCTGGCCCTGCAATGCAACCTTAGTCATCAAAAATTGTAAACTGAGTTCAATATACTTTGGTTACTAAGGGAAGGACACATACTTTAGCATAATTCACATCCAAATTGGCTAAAACATATATATTTTAATATATATTAGAGGTTTCGCCTTTAAAATGGCGAGCTTCTCTTATTCGGAAAACTCTCTCAGGTGGAACAAAGCAGTCCTGACAAGAAAGCATCACTCCACAACATAATGCATAGGCAGGGGCTGCAGGTTTCTGAATAACACATTGTATGGAAACATTCTATACTATCTGACCGGTTTTTCAGGTACAAGAGGGGGTTGTCCTTATTTTTCCTGGCTCTGGAGGACAGGACTCAGATGAACAATTTCCTTACGAAGGGAAAATTTCAACTCAACAGAAGGAAGAATGGTGCAGTAGCTGGAGTTTTCCAACCGTAAAGTACTGAGGTGGTGAGCTCCCTGTCTTTGGGAGGATTCCACCAGATATGAGCCTGTGAGGGATGCTGCAGAAGGATTTTTGCATGGATAAGGGGATGGAGAAATTCTGTGATTATTCAGCTGTGTTCTGCAGAGTCCCAGGGTTTCCTGGATATGCCTGAGGGGCTGGGTTACTAAAGAAAGGGAATGACAAACTAATATTTAGAATTCTAGCCTCTATCCCTACTTCAATCAAATTCTAACTAATGCCTATGCAACTCTTATTATGCAGTACATAAATTAACTTACTGGTTCCAGGAAGAGATTCCCAGGCAAGCTACAGAACAGGAGCACGTCTCCAAGGATGAGACAGCAGGCTGTGTCCCACCAGCCACTGTCATTCTACGTCACTGTTTTGAGCCTGTTATCTTCCCAACCAAACTGTCTTCTCCCGGAGCAAGCACCCAGGCAGAGGCTCTGAAACGCAGGCCTTTCCTCACGTCTTGGCTCCTCACTAAAAGCAGAATTCCCTGACCATTTCTTTGGTTGGCAGAAAGGCTAACGCTATGACCTCCCCATACCACTCGGAGTCTCCTAACTGGTGGAAAATCCACCTGGGATTGTTGAACCCAGAGCAAAGCTGCTGGCCTCTCCCACGCTTTCCAGAGGGATTTCTAAGTACTTGGCAGGTTACTCTCTCTGCCAGGCCTTCTGAGCAGGACTGTTAGTAAAACTTGAAACCCATTCTTGGACATTCTTGGAATATGGGATTATTACCAGATGGGTCGGGCATTGTGGTTTGTGGGGGAGGGAAAAGAACATCCGATGAACCCTGTGCTCCTGGTAGCAAGCCCTTCTTTTCTGGTGATTTAACATAAATTATCCACACAACTCTACAATGAAGGTGTCACTGTTACCATTTCCTCAGTGCATTTATGTGACTTTTCTGAGGTCATGTGTCTGTTAAATACACTTCCCAGGATTACCAGCCAGTTCACACACACACATTATCTTCTCAGGGAAAAAATAGTTAATAATGGAAGAACCAACTTGGGGCAGCCCTTTGTAGTTCTCACATTGCCTTCATTTGGATCTGAGCTCCTAGCCCTGAAGGAGCCAGGCTCGTGTTCACCTCTGGCCAACTCTGCTCCTGTGGTTCCCTCCTCAGGAATGCTCAGTCCACCCTCCAGACCTCTGTGCTCCTACTTATTCACCCTTCAGATATCACCTCCTCCAGGAAGTCCTTCATGATGCACCTTCACTCCCTGGTTCTGAGTGAAATGCCTTATTGTGTGCTCTCAGAGCACCACCTCAGTCCCAGCAGTGATCATACTGGCTAAGAACCACCTGCTTGACTGCAGGCCCCGTTACACGAGCACTGGGAGAACGTGGACCAAACTCCAGTGCTCCTTGCCAACACTAGCCCATGGCTGGCAAGTGCTTGAATAAATATCTGCTGAGTGAACGAATGAGTCTCAGGAGTTAGACAGTGCCATCGGTGCCTGTGCCCACCTGGGATCCCTGGGCCAATGAAGAGGTTCCTGACCATCTTCCTTTGAGATTCACCACCATCTGTGCACTTGTCACAGCTCTAATGACCTCTTCCCAAGAGGTGGAGCATCCGACTTTGGGCTGGATCCCAGACGTTAGCTTTTCCCTCTGGTTGTGTTTGCAGAAAACACTTGACATGTTGCAGAGGACCAGGTGGTGGAACTCCCTACAGAGCTGTGGTTCCAGAAGTTCAGTGTTTACAGACTCTCTCCTTGGCCCTGACACCGCCACTGCTGGCTGACAGTGCCAGAGCACCTGGCTGGAACAGGGTAGGGGACCTGCTGTCTTGATTTATGAGTCCTAGTTGCACCTGCTCCATTCTCTTCTCTCCGTCCCTGCTGGTGCTGCCCGATGTTAGAGCACCATCCTCATCTTTCTCCTGGGGTGTGGCAACAGCCTCCCACGTGGTCTCCCTGCCTCCAATCTTGTCCCTTTCATTCTGTTCTCAACAGTGAGTGACTTTTCCCCCCAGATGTAAAGCTGACTGCTGCCAGGATAAAGGCTAAACTCTTCAGTTCAGCTCAGGCCCTTCAATGTCTGCCTTCCTCAGTGGCTTCATCCCTTGCCTCTCTTCCAACATCTTCGATGCCCTAGTACACCATATATATAATATATTTATATTTATCAAATATAGCTACAATTTTTTTTAATTCTTTATTTCTTCATCTGCTGTTCCCTTTAGGTGATACTTCATTCTCTGGTATTTGCTCAAATTGTTTATTCATTCAATATTTATGGAGTGCTTACTATGTGCTTGGTTTCATTCAAGTGGGCACCTAGGAGTAAATAATGCAGACATTATCTCTAATCTAATGGTCTTAGATTCTGGGCAGAAGAAATGGAGAAAAAACTAGGAAATAAATACATGAATCAAATAATTGCAGACAGCGGCACATAGTGTGATAATAAAATAGGGCATGTCACAGACAGTGCCTTGAGGGGCTACTTTAGGCTCCATGACAAAGCCACCTCCCAGACCTTTAAAGGACTAGGGTCGGCACGCTGGAGGCAGTGGGAACAGCAAGTACAGGGGCCTGAGGTGGCGTGAGCTTGCAGTGTGGCCACCGTGGCTCTGGGGCTGTGGTCAAGCGGCAGAGTGGCTGGGGTGGCTGCTGTGGGGTGTGCTAGAGAAGGTATTCTCACATATGCCCTCCCCGTGCCGGGGCGACGTCCCTCCTGGCGTCTAACAGTTATGTGGGTCAGTTTCTAAGTTCAATGCTAGAGCCCCACATGGTGCCTTGCAGAAGGTGACATTCATGCGTGCTTATTGCGCAAATAAAGCAGTCTCAGATTCCAAGAAAGGCCATCAGTGACTTCTTCACCCGCCAGGGGAGGGATGGTAGGAAAAGGTGGTGAGTCATTTACAAAGAGAGCCCGACTCTGCATGGCACACAGCACACTGTGGGAATGCAGCGATACAGGTGATTAACTGATGGCTTCATCCTGCGACGCCTTTTATTTGAGCCTCTTCCACAGAAGGGAGGGGAAAAAAAAGAGGCAAGAGAGCAGTTTTCATTTAGCTTTTTGGAAAAAGTGCCAAATGGGCACTCAAATATTGATGATGATGACAAATACTGCTTTGAGCCCAGAGAACTGAAGGAAAAAAACAAAAGAACACTGTTTGTTGAAACCTCTAAGTGCTTCCCAGAATCTGAAAGATTTCAAGTACTTAATGGTTTTCTCTCCTCTTTCTCCAGTTGCAGAGAAGGGCAGACACTGAGAAAGGCATCTAAGATGATGTGGCGAAGGTTCAGAGCTAGCGGCAACTTGACTGTGACTTGGGGGCCAAACAATAAGAGGGCTGGGATGGTATTTTGACCAGAAAGTCGTCCCGATAAAGGGGCATGTGAGTGTATTCCTCCGAGCTTCCCACAGACACTCTTCTCATGACATGTGGAGCTCAATGGGATGCTCATGATAAAGTTAATGGCAACAACAGCAATAAAACTAAATTCTGACTCAACCTGGCTGACAAGCCCCCTCCTGATTCAGCCTCTCCCTACCTGCTGCTCAAATTCTCCTGTTCCTTCATCTTCCCCTACTCGCCCTCCAGGGACACTGGCCAGCCTTCCTTTCTTCATAACCAAGCCTGTCCTGTCTCAGGGCCTTTGCACCAGCTACTTCCTCTGCCAGGGAAGCGGCTGTGGCTCAATCAGTAGGGCTCCCGTTTACCATATGGGAGGCCCCGGGTTCGGTTCCCGGGGCCTCCTGGTGAAGGCAAGCCCGCCCGCACAGCGTGGTTAGCTGACCCAGTGAGCACAAGCAGCAAGGGGGGGATAAATGAATAAATAAAATAAAATATTAAAAAAAAAAAAAAAAAAAAAAAAAAAAAGAATGCACCTGCTCTCTTCAAAAAATCAGATCATAGCTTAAATGTATTACCTCAGAGAAGTCCTCCCAGAAGCCCCAAACCAATGGAGCTGCCCAACTCTTACTAGTACATCACTGTGCAGCATTCGCCACAGCTAGTTTATTTGGTTATTGTGTCTCTCTTACTAGCATATAAGCCTCATGAGAGCAGAGACCCTGTGTATTTTTTTTTAAATCTATATATACTCAAAGCGCAGAGTAAGGAGAAGGCCCTCAGTAAATGTTTGTGAATGAATAAACCAATTACTTCTGTGTCTAATATTAACAGTCAAAGGAAGGATGGTGAACAAATATTCATTGAACAACTCACACATGGCAAATGCTGAACTTTGGTGTTTTACATGGAATTTCTCACTTAATCTCAAAACATCCGTGTAAGATAAGTGTTTGTAACCCCCATTTGACTGTTGAGGAAACTGAAGCACAGAGAGGTCATACAGATAGTAAAGAGATTAAAGCCAAACTCAGGTCTGACTCCACATGCCCTGCTTTTATTCCACTACAGCGTGTAGCTTCCTCACATCCTGTTCCTCAGAACCTGAAACCAGGGCTCAGATTCAAGTTAACTCTGCCCCCTGCTTGCTGTGTGACTGTGGGTAACCTGTTTAACCTCTCTGTGCCAGCAGGGGAAACAAAAGAGGGTTTCTAAGAGCATTAAATGAAATATAACATATGAAAATATGATAGACAATAAAGACACAGGAAAATATAGAGATGTTAGCTCCACCTATGACTACTCATCTAACACTTTCTTCAGCCATGTTAACCCCTAAAGGGGCCAGTTATGGCTTTTGCATCACCCCATGCACCGCCCTGGCTGAACCGTGGGTGTCTCACGTGGTGACACATTTCAGAATGACCAAAGACTCAGACAGAGAGTCACTTTGTCTGTTGTTTTGTTGGCGTTATGGCTCATTCTGTTTTCTGTGCTTGGAAACTCACAGTGTAGGACTCACTTCTGACCTCACATACCCTGGGCCAAATGTATCTCCTCCCGGCTCCCCAGACGCCCTCTCCATCCACAGCCCCTTCCCACCACACAGAGAGGCCCCAGGCAGGCTCACCTCAGGCACGGCCTGTGCCCGGCCCAGCACCTGGCACGCTGGAGGAAGGCAACGGATGACAGAGGCCAGCCCTGCCCTGCCGACCCACTTACATTTTCACTGTTGACATCGGCTTCGCTGGGGCAGCCAAATAGTTCCCGCCGCAGGAGGTTCCCGTCGTACTCCAGGAAGGTCAGGTAGAGATTGCGGAAGAACTCAACGTGCTTGTTCTTTACCCGAAGCTTCTTGGGGGAGTTCCAGTGAATGACCTGGCAGGCGATAAGGAGGCAGTCAGGGGGAGGGAACCTCGCACACACAGGAGGCCATGGGCTTGGCCCTGGCTAAGCACTGTTTGCATCTTTGCTTAGTCACTCGTTCATTCATACACTGGTTCAGTATTCATGGCACAACAGTTAAAGAGCAAAGGCTCCAAGCCCTTACTGCCTAGGTTCAAACTCTGCTCTGTCCTATGTAGTTGTTTAACATTAAGCAAGTTACTCAATAGATCTGTGCCTCAGTTTCCTCATCTGTGAAATCGGAATAGCAACAGTTCCTGCCTGTCCCACTTATTAAGCTCTCGAATCAGCTCCAAACCTGCTCTGTGATGCTAAGTCTGGGACTCTGAACCCCAGTTTTGCTTTGTCAGCTGCTCTCTGTTAGTTGCTGCCAACGGGGGACACAAGAGGGAGACTGTGAGGCTGAACTAGCCTGCTTCCTGTTCCTGTGCATATCGCCCAGCCTCACTTCTTCATCTGGGCAGCATCACTTCCTTTATTAAGCAGCAATTAAATCCAGTCTGCAGTTTCTTCACTATTCACAGAATGAGTTTCATCATCTTTCCTCCCAACCCCCTTCACCAGCTGCTGGTGCCCCTGGAGTTGGCTGGTAACCCCACCCCAGGGGTCCGAGTCCCAACCCTAAGTTTAATGACTCCCATCCCTTCCCTTTTCCTCTAGGGTAGAGTTGCTGCTTCCTCCAACGTCATTTTTGCCTTTTTAAAGACTAAATTAACATTTTATGCCTAGTTACCACTTTTTAAAATATTAAATTCTCTGTTCAAATAACTGATCTGGTTTCTGCCTCCACCCAGGACCCTACTGATACGCTGTCTCACTGAGCTGCTGTGTTAGTACATGTAAAGCATGTAAATAGTGCCTGGCACAGGGTAAGTGCTCAGTAAACACTGGCTCTCTATATTTAGTGCCTGCAGTGTGCTGTGTTGGGAGATGGCCAGAACCGTGTGACTCTGGGCTCGCCCTTGGCACCCTTGTGGTCTGCTGAGGGAGACGTGTAGATGTGTACACAGACACAAGAGGGAGGTGCAAGAAATGATGGCTCTAGAATGCTCAGGGAAGCATCCCAGAATGAGAAGCCTGTGCTGGGTTTCAAAGGATGAGCAGGTATTTCCTGGAGCAACGGGGCCTGGGGCAGGGGGAATGGTGGGGACATGATTCAGACAGAGGGGAGAGGGTGGGCCAGCCTGGCAAATGAGACGTTGAACAATATTGCTAGAGCACAAGGGCTAGTCACCTGCACACAGTGCCTACATGTCAGGGCTGCTCTGTAAATGTGGGTCGCCGTCCCCCCTCAACGATGGGGCACTCAGACTGCACAGCCAGTGCTCTTCCTCCTTTCTCCCTCCTAGCAGCATAAGCCCCCTGCAGCGGGAAGGGAGGGGCAGGCACTGAGCATTCAGGAGGCACAGAAAGGGTCTGTGGAACCGCCATGGAATGAGAGCGCTCGACAGAGCTTGTATTTCAGGTAAGATTTAGTGGGAAACGTGGTTCTATTCCGGTGCCTTTTGAAGGGTAGGAGAGGGAAGACTCTCCCCTGACAACACATCAAACCCGGGTGCAGACAAGGTCCCAGGCCAGCATTAAAATAATTGCACATGGGCTGGTGTCACTCATGTCCACTGTGAAAGCTTCGGGCACTTGCCAAGTGCTGAGCCTGCAGGAAGGCTGATGGATATGCGTCTGACTCAGGGAACTTCAGCTTCCTCAATTTGGAGAAATTTACACAAAGTGAAAATAAGGGTGGGCCTAAGGGTCCCCAGACAAACAAATCTTAATTTATTGTGTACAAGTCTGCCATGAACTTTGGAGAAATTATTTCATTAAATCCTCCAAATAAACCCATTTGAATCCCATTGTCCAATTTAGGGAGATGGCACAAGACTCACAGCTGGTGAGTTGCGGAGTTGAGACTTGAAGCCGGTTCTAAACCCCAAACCCCAGATTCTTAATTACTATCATGAATGACCTCAGTGGGCTAAGCGTCTTACAGATGAGGAGAGTGGAGTTCACAGAGAGCAGAAGTGACTTGCCCAAGGCCACACGGTGGATTCATGGCAGCCAGGGCTGGGCCTCGTACCCAGATCTCCTGGTGGCCCCCACCCAAGCCACCTCTCATCTCTAATGCCTCCTCTTCTGCGTCTGTCTGGGAATTTGGGTTTGTGTAGTAATTACAGGTAAAGACTGGTGTCATATAAAAAGCAGAAAAGGATTAAAAGAAGGTAGGAGGAGATGATGATGGAGTTGAAAAGGGAGTTCTAGAAAACCCTTTGCAATCCAGTTGCCTTCTGATAGGTAAGATGGTTCAAAGTCTATTGGTGTATATTCAGATTTACCTTTGTCACCTTAGTTCTTAATAGAACACGGAATACTCCATTACCTTATGCTAGGCTCTAGAGAAATATATAATAGCTACTGTTTACTTAATACCCATATATGCTAAATACTCGGCTAGGGTAATATAAAGACACACACACATGTTAACACATTTGATACTCAAAATAAACTGGGAAGGTTATTCCTATTTTAATGTGTATTTTACAGATGGTGAGCCTGAGGTTCAGACCAGACCAGGGCCCCCTAGCTAGTTAAGCGCTCAAACATAATACATAATCAAGTCTATCTAGCACCAAAATCTTTTTCATTCATTCATCAAATATTAAAAATGAGCACCTACTATGTGCCAGGCACTGATCTAGGGTTGGATACAGAGATGAAGATGAGAAGAGGATCACTGCCTTTGTGGAACTTACAATTTACTAGGAGAAAGCAACATTAAATAGCCACACATTTAAAAATTACAAGTATGATATATGCTTTAACAGAGGTATAGAAAGCTATGAAAGCACATAGCCAGAGGATGTGACATAGTCTGGGGTCAAGGAAGTGACATTTGTGCTGAGTTCTGAGGGATGTAGATGAGCTACCGAGGGAGGCTGGAATGGGGAAAGAATTTTTTTAATGCAAGTTTCCAACACGTGCAAAGACTGTGAGGCAGGAAGAAACAAGAGCCTTGGAGACACCGAGAAGGCTGGTGAAGCTCTGGTCATCCAAAATCGAAGGAGTGACCTTGGAGTGGTGGGTGGGGGCTGACCAGATGGGGCCTTGCGGGCTGCCGCAAGCAGAATCACGGCATGGTCACTTGCATTTTCAGTCTTGGTGGGGGGAATGCTGGCTGGGCCAGAATGGAGGCAGGAAGGCCACATAGGCAGTCCCATAGGAGGCCGGGGGAGAGACTATGCTGGCCTGGATTAGGATGGTGGAGCTGAGATAGCAAGAAGGGCATGCATTTTAGAGGAATCTGGAGTAAAGTGGACTCTGTGTTGGAGGAGGAGGACTCAGATGGCTTCTAATCCTCCTTTGGGCCCTGAAATTATAGGATATTTTGTGGGGACAGAGGAAGGGCCCATGGATATGGATTTCCAGCCATGGTAACCATGAGTAGGATTTAGAGGGCTCCTGAGAGCTTGGCAGAGTGGGATACTCTGCTTAAGAGGGTTCATTTGTAACTTACATCAGAAAGTATCCCTTACCCCTCAAGACAGGTAAGCAAGAAGACAACTGACCTCACCCATCTCTAGTCTCTTCTCTTCTATCCAGCCCTTTCTATCTCCATAGTCATCTGTGCTGGAAATCTTCTGGTTTGACCCCCAGATCCACTCTCCACCCCCACCCCCACCCCCCCCACTCTGCTGTGCCCCAATGTTGATCCCTATCCATGGCATCTGCAGACTTCCTTGACCTCTGGCTTTCGAATGGGTTCAGCCAGTGGGGGGCACGGGCAGGAGATGAGAGGGCAGGAGAGTGAGGTGGGCATGACAGTTCTGCCCCCGCCCCTCTAAATGGTCATGGCTGGCTTTACTCCTACCCAAAGCTGGGTTCAGGTAACTGACCCTACCTCACTCCTTTGGGCCTAAAAATGAGAACAGCAACTGGCCCCAGGGAGTTGGAATGTCTTTTTCTTATAAGCCCTGCCCACAGCTTTATAAAGTCTTTTTTATTAAATTCCCCTCAATTGCTCAGTTTGAGACGTGTTTACTCTGGGGACCCTGGCAGATACTCCACCCAAGAAAAATCACTACCAACGTTTTCAAAAACTCCTGGTCTTCAGCTAACGCCCCTCTTCCTACGTATCCATTTACTCCCTCTCATTTCCCAGTGGAATCAGTACTGGTGACCCTCAAGCCACACTGGTTCTGATCTTGAACCTAGTGAAACCATACAAGCATGATTTCCAGGACTCACAGGAGGGGGTTTGGAGGCTCATTTGTGGGTGAGCAGGAGAACCCCACTTGCCTAGAACCAGAGCATAGAATCACAGGGACCTCGAGCTCATATGGAGCTTATAGGAGAGGGGGCTTGAGCCTGACGACCAGGAGCCTGTGAAGATGCTGACAGCGACTGCTCGTGGGGGAGGCAACCTTTAAGTGCAAAGGAACCAAGGCCAGAGAGGGGAAGTGCCTTGCCGAGGGTAACACAGCAGAGGTGGAAGCAGAGCCTAGTATCTGTCTCCTGTGCCACTGTACCTTCCACTAAACCACATTCCTGACTCTGCAAATCTGACTCAGGATTTGTATTGCTGATATTTTTGATCAGCACTTGTCTGACTACTGAGACGTGTCATTTCCTGGTATCCTGAGGGACAGAATCACCCATCACTGCCGGCTTCGGGACAGCAAGCTGGCAGTGTATATGACATTTACTGACAAGCTTTCACACCTACGACAGAGTGACTCTAGAGAATGAGCTGAAAATAGATTTTTGTGAGGAGCTGGTAAGTGCATATGGGTCCACAAGGCTTGTGGTAAAAACCTATCATAACTTATTCTACTTTTAGAGGCACATTAAGGTGGTAAGAATAATAATTACGATTAGCAGCTAACATGCTTACTATGTGCCCAGCACAGCTCTTAATACTTGGCTCCCCATTTCATCTTCACACAACTCTATAAGTACCTTTATCATCATCCTATCTTATAGATGAGGAAAGTTTAGCAAATTGCTCAAAGTTACACAGCTAGAAAGGGGACAGCCAGAATTTGATAGAGACATTTTGAATTTCTCTCCCTATTTTACATGAGATGTACAGATTACAGGATCACCCACCCAGCCCGGGATACTAAGGCTGCAGGGTGATTTAGGACTTCCTGGATACACAGGCTGAACCTTCCACTCAGCAGGGATCAGAGAAGGAGGCATCGAGATGGCATGCCAGGTGGGCTGCAGAAGCTGCCACGCATCAAGGACCCATGGACGTGATCGGATTGGATCTGAAATGTCTATGGAAGTTGAGTATATGTACTGACTTGGAGGCAGCCTGTAGAGAGCCAGAGAAAAGTGACAGAAATTCATTACTCTCCAGGAAACTTGAACATCATCTGGGAAGACAGCAGAAGTCAATGTGATTAAAGGAGAAACGAAAAACTCTATTACCCATCAAGGACCCAGGAAAAGTTATTTCAAAGGCAGAAAGAAGACCTCAGCACAAACACAAGGCATTGGAAAGGGTTCAGCGAAAAATTCAGCTTTTGAAGTCCTTAGGTCCTAGAAAGTTCATGAAAATAATTCATGATTGCAAAAGTGCTAAGAAATCTGAGTCTAGGCAAATACCAGGCAAATGAGAAGATGGACCTTATCTCTGTGAGGAGGTAAGGTTGAGGGGTCTTTAGACAATAGACCCCCACCTCAAGACCGTCACTGACTTTCTATGGCCAAGAGAATAACATCTATACTCCTTAGTCTGGCATTTAAGCTTGTTGCAAACTGACCCCACTTAAAATTCCAGCTCTATATCCAGGCTAAAAGAAACACCTGGTATGTCCTGAATATGGCTTTCATGACTCTGTGCCTTTGCATATGCTGTTCTCCTCCCTAGAATATCCTTTATTTCTTCTCTACCTGGTGAATGCCTACTTGACCTTCATGGCCAAGCTTGGACACATCTCTTCTGTAAAGCTTTAGTGGATCACTTGGGTCCAAACAGTTGTCTCCCTCCCCACCCTGTTTTGTTTGGAGTTACAGTGACCTCATCCCCTGTAAATGGATCATGATTCATTTATGATCTAAACTAATCAAGATGATACTATTCATCAAGATTATGACTTGGCCATATGACTTAGGTTTGCCCAAAAAGACACATGGGTAAGCGTTCAATTTGCTGATGAAAAGGTCCAGATATAGCTGGTGCCATCTTCTTCCCACCTCACCCATCCCATTCACCTTTAGGTTTGAGCAGAGATGTGATGACTGGAACCACGACAGCCATCCTGTGACCATGAAGGAGAGGGCAGACATTGCTGACCTATAAACCAATGTCTGTAGCTGCCTTCTCCAGAATTCTTTTGTGTGAAGTTCAAATCCCCTATTTTAGTTTAATCCACTGAAAGTTGAGTTTTCTGATTCTTATAGTTGTAAGCATTCCTGATGTAACAACCCAGGTAATTGCTGGCTCCTTCCTCAGTGCCCTATAGATGCTTACACTTAACTCTATTAGAGAACTCATCACACGCTCCTGTGAATATTTATTTACATGCATGCACCTGGTATTAGAGTGTGAATATTTGGGCTGGCGGGGAGCATGTCTTATTATTCTTCATGTGTGCCAGAATGCCTGGCAGGTAGTTAGTATTCAATAACTGCCCTTTGGTTCAAGAATGGAACTCATGATGATGACATTCTCAACGATCCTCACATTCGGTCTGTCTGCAGCCAATCAGTTACAAAAGGCATAGGAATATGGGTTTTAGGATGGAGGCACATACCCCCCTTTGTCTAAAGGTCAAACAGCTTGTCATTTTCTCTTGAAGGAATTTAAGCTCCTTCTGTTATCCCCTTGTTTGGTATTTTGAGGGAGAAGAACAAAGTTCTCATGAGCCCCTTTTGCTGTCACCGTGAGGCTTATGATGCATGGTGGAAGGGGATGAGCAGACAGACCTGCATGTTGGCCTGAGCTGCAGGTCTTACCAGCTGTGCGGCCTGCACCAGGTTGCCTGATATTGTGCGGGCAGCCCCTCATCTGTAAAAGGGTGGTGGCCAAGATTAGGGCACAAAAGCATCTCGCATTTGTTTGCTAGATCACAAATGAAATCTGGTTTTACACTTCATGAAACAGTCACCTTATCAACTAGGAAGACTGGGAAGGAGGGGAGGGAGACAGCAGAGCCCAGAGTCCTGGAGACAAGCAGGATGGGCTGGTTTTTCATGCTGGGCAGAGGTCAGAGAGTACTAGTGTGTGGGGAGCAAGGCCTTGATCAGGAAGGACCTGGATTCAGATTTCACCCATCCCTTCTCCACTCTGTCACCCAAAGGCCTCGCTTTTCCAACCTGTTAAAAGGAAAGAATAATGTCTGCCGCAGAGGATTGGTGATAAGACGGAAGGTGTTGTGGCACCCACCGTGGAGCCTGGAGCAGATCAGCCATCAACACGTGTGAATGAGTCACACTCAGTTCCCAAGCGAAGCCCTGGACAAGGAAGACTCGGCACTAGCTCAAGTGAAACTGTTTCTCAGTCTCTCTTTAAAAACTCTCCTGTTGGCTCTTTGAATTCAAGACCCGTGTTTTCACCCATTTTTGTCTGTCCACTGACAGGCACATTTACAGGTGCTTGGTAAATGCTTGGTGGAATCTACTCTGGTTTCCCTCCCACTCCCATCTACTGCTGATGCTCCCGTTCTATCCCCTCCGCGTTTCCTTTCCCATTCCTGCTGATCCCAGGTAGCTGCTATTAAATAGAAACCTGTCCTTGATACAGGCTTTGCTTCTTGCCACAGATGCATGGCCATGGCACAGCTCAGTGTCCTGGCCGCCTTTAATACAGGTTGTGTACTTCTTGGTTTTTATAAGTCCCAGGAAAAAAACAGTAAAACTTCTTCCCAGACAAAAATACCTCATTACCCCAGAAAGGGGAAGGAAACAGACCAAACACTGATGATACAGTTCCCTCACCTGGAAAACGTAGACATGTAGGCCTTGCATGAATTTGGGGCCCTGTCCTACGTCTTAGCGTTTCCTGTTCTGTCAGCGGTGATGTGTCTTATTTTCCCCTGCCTGAGGAGGTGGAGATTGGGGAGAGGAAAAACGTCCACAGGATAATGGATTACTACATCACACACACGGGTGGGAGGGGCATGCAGCCAGGAGAGCTATCAGTTACATTCTTTAAAGTTCATCAGGTTCAACATTTTGGATTCTTTTTGTTATAAAATGTGGGTAAAAATCAATTTGATAAAGAGAATAAAAACACAAGCCACAGAAAGGGAGTAAATAGTTGCAAAACACCTATCTGATAAAGGATGTATAAAATGTACAAAGAACTCTTAAAACTCAAAAGAAAATGAACAACCCAACAAAAAAGTGTGCAAAAGATCTGAACAGACACTTCACCAAAAAGATATGCAGATGGAAAATATACATGAGAAAAGATGCTCAACATCAGAGGTCATTAGGGAACTGCAAATTAAAACAACAATGAGATGCCACTACATACCTATTAGGATGGCAAAAATCCAAAACACTGACAACCCTGAATGCTGGCAAGGATGTGGAGCCACAGGAACTCTCATTCATTGCTGGTGGGCATGTAAATGGTACAGCCACTTTAGAAGACAGTCTGGCAATTTCTTACAAAGCTAACCAAAGGCTTAACATATGATCTAGCAATCACATCCCAGGTTATTTACTTAATGCGTTTAAGTCTTATGTTCACCCAAAACCTGTACATGAATGTTGATAGCAGCTTTATTTATAATTGCCAAAAATTAGATGCAACCAAGATGTCCTGCAACAGGTGAACAGATAAACAAACTGCAGTACATCCATACAATGGAGTATTATTCAGTGAAAAAAAGAAATGAGCTATCAAGCCTAGAAAAGACATGGAAGAGTCTTAAATGCATGTTGCTAAGTGAAGGAAGGAAGCCAGTTTGGAAAGTCTAAATACTGTATGATTCCAACTATGTGACATTCTGGAAAAGGCAAAACTATAGAAACAATAAAAAGATCAGTGGTTGCCAGGGTTTCAGGGTAGGGAGAAGGGCAGTGAAACTATTCCATGTGATACTGTAATGGTAGATACATGACATGTGCCAAAACCCATAGAACTGTGCTTCACAAAGAGTGGACTCTAATGTAGGAACTGATGGAATTTCCACTCAATCAGGAAATGGAGAAGGGATGCAAACAGTACAATTAACCTCAGTGACTGTTGCCTTTATGCAGCTTCCCTGTAGATGGCCAATGTAAGACCTGTGAATGATGACCAGCCCTATACTCCTCCTCTAAGAATGCATTATTAAGACTTTATTCACATTCCACAGAACCCCTACAGTGTTCTCCTGGGGTGTGTCTCTATTGATATGAGGACCTGAGGAGAGAGGGAAGCAGATTCTTCCTCTAGAGACAGGCATGGGCTCTTTAGCTGAGGAATTCTACCATGGTTGGTAGAAGAGAAGCTGGGTTTGGAGTCCAGTGTGATTTTGCCAATTTGGCTGATATGCCCTTGGGCGTGGGTTGGGGAGGGGCAAGCACCTTATGATCCACTGCTTGGAAACTCAGGGAAAGGCACTTGTGCCTCCCTGGCACCCAGTTAGCACCTTCTGTGATGGCCTAGTATGGCTTTTCTGCTTCCTCTGCAGAACTGGACCTTACCCAAAGGACCCTTCTGCCTTCTTATGATTATTATGGGGCTATTGGTTGGTCATGGCCCCCTCCCAGAAATGTGAGCAAGTAAATCAGACTGAGCAATCGGAGTATCCCCTTCCTAAGAACACAGAGATTGGCTCAAGGGTGTGCATGTGTCCCAAGCAGTCCTGAGAGTCCTTTCGCAGAGTCACTGAGTAAAAGAGAGTCTTTGTCTGCCATCTGGGACCATGAGTGCTAGTTACTCTTACATGATGCCACGTTGCCTTCTTCCGGGCACATTTTACCAATCTGATCATTTGTTTTCCTGTTTGGTATCTGTATTCTGCAACAAAACGCAAGCTCCATGACATCAGGGCCCTGCCCTGTCTCATTCGCTACCATAGGACGAGTGCTTGGCACAGTGCCTGGGTGGTAGCATGGACAGAATAAATACCTGTCCAATGATTAGGTTCTACATACAGGCATGGAGCCACCAGAAGCCAAGGGCCACCTTGCATAATTGAGAAAAGCAGAGACACAGAGAGATCTGCTATGTCATTTGAGCACTCATGTCTGACTGTGCCAATGCAGAGGGTGGGACAGTGGTGCTCTCAGTAAGATGTACTGGGGTTTAAATACATCTGGAAAAGCGTTTACCAACCATGCCATTATTCTTAGCATGTTTAATAATATAACTTATAAATAATAATATTTAACCAAAGTAACTCTCACAAAATGAACAAATGGCTTAAGAAGAGCCCTGGATTATAACCCAAAGTATAAAATAAATATAATAAGTCCATACTGATATAATTAAATGATTGAATAAATAAATGGGGAAGAAGATACCGATCCTCCTTAGAGAAGAATCCCAAATAAGGTATATAGATACTCTACCCTCCAGGAGGTGGAGCTTAATCTCCCCACCCACAGGGTGTGCTGAATTTAGTAATTCACTTCCAAAGAATAAACTATGAATGGGCAAAATAGTACCTTTCCTGTGGAAAAATCTGGCAAACACCACCTTAACCAAGTGAGGATGTTTAGCATCATTAGTGATGGCATGTGGCTAAGACCTACCTCCTGATAGGATGTGATGAGGGCATGTCACCTCAGCTGTACTCTTCAACAAAACCCACAACCTCAGCCTAATTGTGAGAAAATATACCGGACAAAACAAACTTTAGGGACATTTTATAAAACACCTGACCAGACTCCTCAAAACTGTCAAGGTCATGAAAAACAAGGAAAGACTGAGACATTGTCACAGCTCAGAGGAGACTAAGGAGACAGGACATAAAAGGAAAAAATGGCAAAATGCAAATAAAGCCTGGAGTTTAGCTCTGGTAAGTACTGATACTGCTTTCTTGGTTTGGGTAGATGCACCCTTGTTATATACGATGTTAACATTAGGGGAAGGCTGAATCTGGACGAGGGCTATATGGGACTCTCCCTACTTGCTTTGCAAATTTTCTGGAAGTCCAAAATTCTTCCAAATTAAAGTTCATAAAAAGAAAAAAAAAAAAAAGGAGTCCTGCAAAGGATGATGGATTGAGAAGAACAACAGGACAAGCTCCTGTGAACAGCAAGAAAAGAGCTGAGCTGACACTTTCACTCCCAATATAAGCTTTTCCTTAAGCTGCATTACAAAATACAGAAATGACTTCCTAATTAGATCTGACAAGAGATCGGCAAAAATAAATAAATAAATAAAATAAAATTCTCAAGGTTATCTGAAATATGGATTTATATCCACTATTGTTAAGGAAGAACTTCACCCAAGTGTGTACTGTGCCTTGAGATATGACTTAATGTTAGTACAAAGACGCACAATTAGCAAGACATTTAAAAACAAAGCCTCCAGAATATAAAACAAAACTCAAATAATTTTCTGATGCTGTTTAAAGTTTTCTGAGAGTCTAGAACTTTCCAACATTTCACATAAACTGCATAAGAAGAGTTTAGAAATTTCTTAGGAGATTTCTTACATAAAAACGGAAGATAATAAAATCCAGTAAGAGAAACAGTTTTTCTTCCCCTGCCTTGTCAAAAGTGGCTGAAAAAATACACGTAAGACAATATGGTAACAAAATGAAGTAAATTACTTTGTCAGCAAATATTGTGAGAAGGGTCATAGAAAACATTACTGAAGACTCGAAGAAACCAGATATTATAACAAATTATGTGGTAGATTTGTTACAGCATTATATCAAAGAATGGAAGAATCTGACATGTACTGGCTTGTGCTATTTGCTGGATTCTGTTTTCAATGATGAAATACACAAAGAACAACTTTCCTGTGAGCACCGAAGAAAAGATACCCTAGAGAAATTATATTTTGAATAGTAAATTCTTACTTTAATGGTAATAATGTTTTAAGGGAAAGGCATAAGGAAAGGGCATAATGGAACTGAAGTTACATTAACTGGGACGACAAAATGGACTGCAGGGTAAAATTACAGAGAAAGCACCATATTGATTTCCTTTACTACACCACTTGATAGGCAAGTTTGTGGTAAAGTACTTAAAGCCAGAGGGCACAAAGGCTTCTGGATATACCACTGATTGGTTAATTTTATAAAGAAAAGATTGTTAAAATATCATAGAATTTTTACAATACTTTCTAATGACATGAGGAGTGACAATGAAAACTTTCTGGTACCATACAGAGTTTCACTGGTTAAGTCATGACAAAAGACTTAAAAGAGATGGTACGTATAAAGATTTACATGTCTCGGTTTTTATGGAAAGATGGCTGTTGGCAGTATGCTCTGTCACACTTCTGGAAACACACACACACACACTCTTAATCTGAGCCTTCAAAGTAAAGGTGATGTATGAGAAAGTAACTACTTTTAGAAAGAAACCTGTGATATTGATAGAGCTTTTAGAAAATATATGTTTGAAATTGTTTCTGTTAGGTGATGATACTAGAGCCAAAAATAATGTCATCTATCAAAATCCTCATTTCTACATACTTAGAAAATTTCAAAGTAGAAGTTTTCAACCTTTAAAATTTATTACCAAATAAAGAATTACAGTGGATTTTGAATATATTGGAAACATCAAAATGTTTAAAACAGTTAAAAAAACAACTAGCAAGAACAAACAGTTGTCATCAGGAAAGAGTTAAATATAATTGCCAAATGCCACCAAAATTCTTGTATGATTTTGGCATGGAAATGAAATAATGAGTATAAAGTTGAATAAGCACAGCCAATGCAGCACTTTTATTCCCATTTGAGTCTCTATATTTTAGAGACAGAGCCCCCCCCCCCTTTTTTTAGAAGTTGTAGGTATACAGAAAAATCATGCAGAAAATACAGTTACCATATAAGGGAGGGCTCTTATTTTTTTCAATGATAGCCATTAAAAGCAAATACTATTATTAAATGCTCTTCAGAGTAGCCCTATGAATCACTGCTTCATAAAGTACAAAACAACATTTCAAAAATAATGAAGTAATTCAATAGTTTTGCTCTATTTAATACTAATACTGTTAATATTTTTCCTAACAGTAAAAGGACTTTTTATGACTAAATTAACTTAAACATCAAATAAAATTTTTCTCTTTTTATGTTTTATAATAGTTATATTAGCATAGTATTCTCATATAGAATAAAAAATATATATTGAAATAGGTCAGCTCAGAAATATTTCACTGCTGTGATCCAGAGGTTAAAATCCAAGCTCCTTAGCATGGCACAAAAGGCCTCCCACAACCCAAGCTTTTTGCCCATCTGTGTATCCTACATTTCATCCTCACTTACTTGCTATTTCTAGGATACCATGATCTTTGAGCCCTCAGTGCTCATTCACTTGGTTCTTTTTTTTTTTAGAACCCCCATTTCTTTACTTGACTATTTCTAAACATCTTGCAGTTGTTCACAGATTTCTGCACAGTATTATCTATTTTATGGAAATTACCTGTTGAAACTTCTGCATCTCTTGCCTGATCAAGCCTCCTTATATCCTCAAATCCATGCATACAGTGGGGAGTCAGTACCCACTGACTGAAATTGCACTGAAATTTGCTTTGCATCTCTTCCTCTGGAGTAGTTCGGCTCTTCAAATGCTTACCTGGACATGACTGCCCCTTTCATAACTGGAAAATTAAAGCATGGTCTCTTTCTTGCTTCAGTTACTGTTCTCTGCTCACTGTCTAGCTATGGACCCATGAGCCACTAGATTTATGTTCTTTTCCAGAATCTAGAAGAGCAGATCTTTGAGTTCTTCTGAGCCCACCCTTTGTCTGCCCAGTGTGCTGGTTTCTGGAGACCCAGTGATAATACATGTGTCTGAACCTTCCACATGGGAGGCCCTTGGTCTGCGGTTCAATGTCCACCGTGATCAAATACTGCTTAATTGGTGGTTACCTCTCTCAAAATCATTTTTTTCTTATAGTTCCTGGATTTATCTAGGGAACGGTTTCTTACAGTGGGCTTCTAAGGCACCTATACCACAAAGCATTCTACAATCAAAGGGGTCTGTTTTGTTAAGTGTGGGACATGATGGGGATCCACAAAATCAGTCAGGTCTCCTTACTGCAGGACTTCATAACTCAGTATTTGGTATGGAGTACATAGAACATTCCCTCCACCCCCCGCCCCCGGCCCCCCCCCCCAGTTCTTCCCTGTTTCAAAGAATTCCTATGAACTGCTCTTAGAGCTAGCTCTTAGAACTATTTGGATATATATTCCAAAAAATGCTATTATAGGGTTAATTTTCCAGAGGCATCACTTTCCTCCAAGGAACCTTGTTGCTTCCAAGAATAATAGCATCTGAAATTCATCAGCTGTGTGTAACAAAGCCAATGATGAATAACATAAATCAATAAAACCCACAGGAGAAAAACCAAAACAAAACAAAGGAGTTAACGTTCTGAAAATTATCAATGAGCAAAGAGTGGATGAATATTGAAGGAAAACAAAAGGCTAAAGTTTAAAGTAGACAAGGACCCTCCTGCTTAGCCTAACACTCTCCCACATGGTACTCGGACAGGTACTTCTCCCAGCTGTGCCACCAAACAGTGCTTTAACCTTGAGCAAGCCATTTTAGCTCTTTAGGGCTCTGTTTCCCCATCTGTGAAATGAGAACATTGGAAATGTAGAGTGAAAAGAACCCTCTTTACAAGATTCTGCTAACAAGACTGGGGGAAACTAAAGAAGAGAGCAGGAGCCATCCTAATTTTTAAAGTGACAATAACAGACTTACCACGCCTTGCAGCCCTGTGCTAACTGCCTTGCAAATCATCTCTTTTAATCTTTACAACTCCTCTGTAACGTCAAGATTACTCTCCCCCTTTCTCAGATGAGGAAACTTGGCTGTAACAGGTTAAAGAACTCAATAACAGACCCATGGCCTGGCCCCAGGGGGATGCTCTGCAATGTCTGCTGGGTAAATGAGAGAATCTTGGGTGAATGAGCGATTCTAAGACATAAGCCACAGAGCAACTGTGCGGGAAGACAGGTGACTTGAGCAGAGGCCAGCTGTCTCAGGTTTAACTGTGAGGACTCCTTAATTTTACCGGTTTCAGCAGTGTGCACAGAGATAATAAAACACTTAGAGCCTCTGAACTGAGATCATGAAATGAAATTAAACAGGCATTGGTCTGAAGTAAAGAGAGGTCTGGCTGCAGGGTAGTAATTCTAGATTTTAGATCTTCTCCTCCAAAGAAACGGTTTTTTCTTCTTCCATCCATCCTAATCCTCCAAAATCAATCTTACCATTCGTCATTCTTATTACCCTCTCTCTGATTTCCCCTGCCTCATTTTTCACTGTGCTCTCCTTGGCTACGACATGTGCAATATGCTAATGTGTGGAAGCCTCTCATCTGCCTCAAAAGTTGTGGAAAACTGACACATTTGACCCATCAAATGGGTTAAAACTTGAGTTATGTGCTACTTCTTTTATGCAACTGCTACAAATTGCCTTTGGAAAATATATCATTTTCCCATATAGATGGGATGTTGTCTCTTGATTTTTCTTTTTTTAGTAGAGTCAATTCCCAATTTATGAATAGACTAGGGTCTAAAATTCAGCCTCTGAGTGTGCTGCTCAAAATTCAAATGTCCTTTCAAGGAGACAATTTTATATTAAAGGTCTTTGTTCTGGGGTTAGCCCTCAAAAAAACAAAAAAACAAAAAAACCCATTTAATCCAAAGAGGGCTCACAGAGAATAATCCTATACAAGCATTACATCATGTACAATGTTTTCCTGGAAAAACAGATTCAGGAAGGAATTCAAGCCTCTTATCAGAGGAAAAATCTCTGGACTTAGAGTCAGAGAGATATGAGCTCAGTATTAGCTCTGTCATATTTAGCTGTGTGACTCTGGGCAAATAAGTGACTTAATCTGTATACTCCTCAGTCTCCTGATTTATAAAATGGACTGAACAATATTTATACTCCTTTGTAAAGATTACATGAGGCCATGCCTGGAATGCCACTGCTACCCCGTTTTCAGGAAAACTCTTTTTCATCCTTTGAGGTCCAGGTCACAGCTCACTTACTCTGTGACATATTTCCTATGTACCCCAGAAAGAGCTCAGGGCATTCCAGGCAACCCTCTTTTAAAGGAATGGTGTGGACCCTGCTGTGTGCCTACCCAGAATCCACTTCACTATTTCTAATTTGCTTTTGGGTTTCCGCTGCTCCCCAAGTAGTCCTTGTACTCACTCCCAGCTGCAGAAGTGTAAGTATGGGGAGAAACTGGTTTAAATGGGACTGGAGAGAGGGGAGCAAGGATGTTTGGTGTGAGGAAGGAGTGGTATGAGGGCAAAGAGGAGGAAGGAGTAGTGTTGAGGTGTCTGGAGTCTGAATATCTGCAAAGATTCAGCTCCAAGTTCTGATGGGAAGTCTCCAAGATACAGACAGTGCATCACACTCCTGGCTGGATAGGTGACACCTTCCTCTTGTTCTCTTTGCATCTGTGATGCTTAGGCTAATGTGTCAACTCAGCCAGGTAATGGTGCCCAGTTGTTTGGTCAAGCAACCACTGGGTAATTGCAACACAAGGACATTTCATGGACTTTAATCATCAGTGAGTTGATTGCTGTGGCAGTTTGATATAGTTATCAATTCCAAAAATAGATATTGGATTATGCCTATTAACTGGTCTCTTCCTCTAGGCATGATTAAGTTATGATTAGGGATTCGATCGGGCCAAGTCAGTATGACGCTGAGTCCCTGCCCCTTGGTGTGGGGGACGACTCAGAGATAAAACTACATGGCAGACCAGAGGAGTAAGTTGGAGTTTTTGAGTTGAAGTTCTGATGCGGAGTCTTGAGCTGGAGCCCCGGGCAGTAAGCACACAGAGGAGCTTGGTTGTGAGGAAGGAGAGAAGGCCCTGGGAAAAGAGATGAGCCATTCACCTGACAGTTCACAGCTGGCCTTGTGGAGAGAGGCAAAGCCTAGAGAGCCTCATGGTCTACAGCTGACCTTGTGGAGGAAACAGAGGAGCTAAGCCCGGAGAGAAACTGAGCCCTGGGAAGAGAGGAACCCAAGAAGCCTGAACCCTGGCAAACGTCAGCAGCTGTCTTGTTCCAACATGTGGCAACAAACTTTGGTGAGGGAAGTAACTTATGCTTTATGGCCTGGTAACTGTAAGCCTCTACCCCAAATAAATACTGTTTTGTAAATGCCTACAGATTTCTGGTGTTTTGCATCAGCACCCCTTTGGATGACTAATACAATTGCATAGATGGCTGGTTACATCTACAATCAACTAAGGAGACTGCTGTCAGCAACCAGTGACATCTTATCCAATCAGATGAAGGCCTTAAAAGGAGAGGTGATTTCAGCATTCAGAGAGAGAATTCCCATCTTGACTTTGGACAGTAAACATCTCCTGGGAACTCACTGAAGACCTTCATCAGAGCCCCTGGTTTGCAGCCTGCCCTGCGGAATTCAGACTTGTGCATCCCCAGGGTCATGTGCGACAACTTTATAAAACCTCATACTATTTAGAGACATCTCCTGTCGGTTCTGTTTTCCTAGAGAACCCTGACTAACAGAGCTCCTTTCACCTCCTTACATCACAGCACTCAGCAGGTTATATTGGAATTTTTGGTACGCTCACTGGTTACTTCTTACTAGTCTGTGAGCTTCCTGAGGGCAGAAACCACAGCCTGCTCAGCTCTGGACTTTACTACCTCAACTAGACCCAAGGACTGGACCTGCTACTGACATGTCCTGGCCATTACCCACTGTTTCTGATCTGGGCTTTCTTCTCCAGTGGTCCCCTGAAGACTCAGGGACTATCAGTTTCATAGGCCTCTCTTCTCTAAACCAGCACACAGCCCATTGTGTGTGACTGCTGAAGGGATAAAAAGATGCTCGTTTGGGTGCCTCCCTTTCTCTTTTTATCTTACACTTGGCCAGGGAAGGCTGAGTCATCAAGCTTTAGTACTATAGAGATAAAAAATGGAAGGTCTCTGAAACACCAAAGAGGGAAGTAAAAGTCAAGTGTATTTCTGTAGAGCCCTCAAGGGGCCTGGCTGAGAACGGGGGCCAAGAATAATGGCCTCCATTTTATGGAGCATGTAAGTGAGTCTGGAAGAGGTTAAGTGATTTACTCAAGTCCCTCAGCCGGTAAGAGGGAGAGCTATCATTAGAATTTACAGGATTGCTTGGCTCCAAAAGCCGATGTACTTCTTCTGCCTCCGCAATGAAACCTCTTCTCCCCTGAGTAGTTCTCTTAACCAACCTCTACTTTGCACAAAGTTCTCCACTGACACCCTGGGCAGGCTAGACGCCCGAGGCCGGTAAGCTACTCTCAACTAGGGTACATGAGCGTTTCTGGTCCTACCAGTTGAACTCTGTGCTTACCATGGAGAGCAGTGTTCATTACCAAGTGTGTTTGTATGCCACTTGTATTTCTAATGTAATTAGAAATCTAATTAAATATTATTTGAATTAATGCTATATGAGTGCAAAAAGAGATTTGCTATTTCCATGAAAGGCAAGCTAAACACTTTGGAACAACTCAATAAAGACAAGTCCCTATAATTTTTTTTGCCATCAAATAAGGGAGTGGGGGAAAATTGCAAGAATTCAGAAGGATTATCCTCCCATTGCTTTACAAGAGTCTTTAAGTTCTTGCTCCAAATTAAAGCAAGGGCCACTGATCGCTATAGAAGATGTATTATGAGCATGCTTTACGCAAGGTAACATTGCACTCAATCAGCAGACAAAAAAACCTTGCTCCTCGAAGAAACGACTGGCAAATCAAATTTAAGTACTAACTGGCATTTTCAATCAGCTGACCCAGCACTGCTTCCGGTGTGTCCCACAGGAGGGCTTCTCAGATTGGCTCCCCTTTGGAGTAACAGAGTGAGCTGATCAGAGCGGGGAGCACAGGGCAGTCTTTATATTCCCAAGGTAAGAACATAATGAGCAGCACACAGGAGAGCCTTCATGCATGTTCAAAGTGATGTGTGAAATACAAGGATGGGAAGAAGAAAATAAGGAGTGAGAAGAAAGAAAATGACAAAGACACACCTTTACCTGGAACCTATGGTATAGCTACCTTGGCCTTTGGGGCACCCTGGCAATGCCCCAGGGACTGCTATTATCCACAGGGTGGGACCTCAGCCTGCCAAATTCATTCCTGCATCCCTAAACTCCCACCCCACTTCCAGGGCAGCTCCTCTTTTACATATTGGCTATATTTTAGGGCTCTGTGTAAGATTTTGTTAGAGAAGATGTCAGTGGGTAAAATGACTTAGAAACCTTTTTTTTAGGTTTGTCTAAAAAGATGACTTTAACTGGTTTGGCTCTATGTTCATGGTTTGCTGATGAAACACAGAATAGGCTTCCAAATAGAGTTCACAAGTTATTTTGTTTGTTAGGTTCAAAGTGACAGTAACTAAGCAACCACTATTGCCATCTGCTATACCAAAATGCAAGGCTTATGTAAGCAAAAGTATTGTCTGCTGATTTCCCACAGCGTCACTATAGCTTATAATAATGCCTGGCATATAGTACACACTCAATAAAACATACCATGGGTATGTTTGTTGTGGGCAGATTTGACATGTTTTCATTCGGACACCTAGCTTTCTTGGCATCTAAAAATGCCTAAGGTGAAAGCTCACCAATAGAGACTCTAATTTATAAAGCCATTTCCTTTACTTTCTAGTGTCAAATATCCTGGCTCATGAATATCTAGTTTCTTTGATGAAACCCAAATGAATCCTTCTGAGAACAATCAGTTTCACAAGACACCTGCCAAGGTTTTTAGTTGCACTGACTTTTGTGCAAGTTTTGTTTTAATTTTTGATATGAGAGTTTAGAAGTCTCCCGTGTCCCTGCCCAATCAAGATCCAGCTCTTATTTTGAGGAAATGGGCTTTTTAAGCAGTGGCTCAATCTGCTGTCATTTGCCCACTGACAGTTGAACCTGGAGTTCTTCCTTCCTTAGTTCGTGTCTGGAGACCTTTTGGAGGAGAAGTAGGAATGCTGTTGGTATGGGGCAGACAGCTAACACAATCCAGGATCTAGCTGACCCTTCCATCAGCTTAGGTGTGTTCACCCAGGCCAGAAGGAAGAGAAACTCTTGTTTTGATGTTGCTGTGCGGTGGCAGAAGTGCACGACTCTGAAGGCTGGGGTTTGAATCTGGCTCCAGCACTGACTGACTGTGTGTTCTTTAGCCACTAGATTATCTTGAAGGCTCAACTCCTTCAATTTGTCAAAAGGCCAATTAAACTTTATTGAAAATAGCCTTATGACCTCAGAGTAGGGAAGAATTTATCAACCAAGACACCAAAAGCATAAACCATGAATGAAAGGATTGTAAGTCCAACCACACTGAAATGAAGATCTCCCTCAAAGGGGCAGTTTAAAAAAAGAAGAAAAAGGTATTTTCAACATGTAAAATTGACAAAGGATTAGCAAACAAAACATACAAAGAACTCTGACTAATTAGTAAGAAAAACGTGCAAGAGATATAAAGAATCATTTCAAAGAACTTAGAGAAAATGACCAATAAACACTTGAAAAGATGTACAACCTAATTGTTAATCAGGGAAGTAAAAATTAAGACCACAGTGAGATATCACTTCACACCACCAGAATGGAAGTGTGATAGCATCAAGTCTTGCTTGATCAGGAGGAACTCTACTACAAGGAATTGTAAATGGATATAACCAAACTGGGAAAACAATTGGACTATATCGTAAAATTGAAGTTGTGTTGGGGTCCCGGGTTCAATCCCAGGGCCCAGTACCTACCAAAAAAAAAGTTGTGCATATTTCACAATACAGGGCTTGGATGTAATTGGTCAAAAGTGGAGAAACAGATGACTTCATTTGTGTAATACTTTGTAGTTTACTAGACATATTCATAATTAATCTCCTCACAGCAACCCTGGGGATTAAAAGAGCAAGGGCATTTGCTGTAGGTTTTCAGAAATGCCACTGATGGAAGGTTTTTTTTCCTGTTTTTTGTTTTGTCATGAATGGGTGTATATCAAGTAGCTTTTCTGCAGCTATTTAGATGATTACATGGTGTTTCTCATTTAATCTATTAACATGCTGAATGACACTTGTGGATTTTTCTCACCCTTGCCTTTTTTGGCCATAATACATCATGATGTATTATCCATTTTATACATGGCTGGATTTGGTTTGCTAATATTTGGCTTAAGATTTTTGCATCTACATTCATAAGTGACTCTGGCCTGAAATGTTCTTTCTTGTACTCACCAGGTCTGATTTTGGAATCAAGCATAGCCCGGGCCAATGATTGGGCCCATTTTCCTATTCTCTGGAAAAGTTTATTTAAAATTGGAAATATCCTTTGATCAAAAATATGGTAGAATATATCTTTACTCACCATTTGGGTGCAGAGTTTTCTTTGTTAGAAGGTTTAACTATTAATTCAATTTCTTTAATATCTAGAAGACATTTCAGATAATACTTTTTCCTTGTTAGTTTTGGTGAATTATACATTTCTAGAAATTTGTCCATTTCACATAAATTTTCAAATCATTGACATAATGTTATTTATGATATTCTCTTATTATCTGTTAGAATTCTACTGCAGCTACTGGATTAAAAGCTCCAGGAGGGAGAGATTTTTGTTTGCCTTATTCTTAACTATATATTCAGAACCCAGAAGAGTCACTGGTGTTTAGCAGGAACTCAAAAATGTTTAAAGAGTGAATAAATGAACTTGTAATTATGTCTCCCTACTTATTTATGGGTAATGTCTCTTTTTCTTTCTTAATGAGTCCTGCCATATGTTTACCTATTTTACCGGCCCCTTTCAAAGAACTAACTGTTGGCTTTGTTGATCAAATTGTTGACAATTCCTGCTCTTAACTTTTTTATTTTCTTCTTTTATTTTCTTTGAATTCATTCTATGATTCTTTATATATCATCTTGGGTTGTAAACTTAGCTTATTAATTTTCTGTCTTTCTTCTTTTTAATATAACCATTTAAGGCTATACATTTCTCTGGCTGTTTGCTTCATCCAGTTATTTCTGATATGTATTATTTTTATTTTCATTCAGTTCTAAGTAGTTTTTTGTTCAAATAAGATGTCTGTGTAAAACCATCAGTAATTTAGAAGTATATTAATTTTAATCAAATACTTTTTAAAATGTCATTGTTACTACCTTTTAATTTAATTGTACTGTGTTCAGAGAACCATGGTATAATATTCTTCTAAATGTACTGAGATTTGTTTTATGGTGTAGGACATGGTAACTTTTTTACAAATGTCCCATTTGAGTTTGAGAAGGATGCATATTCCATAATTTTTATGAACAGGCTCTTTATTTGCCCAATAAATCAAAATTTGTTAATTGTATAGTTCAAATCTTCTATATTTTTATAGTTTGTTTTCTGTTTGATCTTTCAATATTTGTAAAGGGCACATTAAAATATTCCACTATGCTAGTAAGCTTGCCAATTTCTCTCTGGAGTTTCAATGAGCTTTGCTTATATATTTTGAAGCTACCATATGAGATGGATGCAAGTTTAGAACTGTTGTATCTTCTTGGTGAACTGGACTTCGTAAGTTTTGACCATCTCTATTCCTATTAATTCTTTGTCTGAGATCAATGTAGTTACCCCAGCTTTCTTTTGGATAAGATTTGCCTGATAATCATTTTCCATAAATTTACCATCAAACTTTTCAGGTTGTTATATGTTAGGCTTGTCTCTTGTAAACAGCATATAGTTGGATATCATTTTCTCTTCAAGTCTGACAATCTCTGTCTTTTTAGTACTAAAATTAGTTTGTATTTATTTGATTATTGATATATTTGGACTTATTTCTATCACCTTGATTTCTTGCTTGCTTGTTACTTTTTCCTTCTCTTTTCCTGCCTTTTTTTTTTTTTTTAATGATTGAGCTACTTTGGTTATTAAGTTTGTTGTTCTTATTCCACTCACCACCCCACCTGCCACTGATCTGAGAATTAAATACCCTTTTTCAATTCTTCTAGAGCGTGACCTTGAAATGTTACCATGCGCATCTAGCTTAGCATCTATCTTAGGCTGCCAGAGCTGCTATAACAAACACCACACAGTGGGTTGGTGTAAACAATCATAACTTTTAGTTGGATGATGACTTGGAAGTCCAAATGTCCAGAACCGAGGCAATGGCAAGGCCATGCTTTCTCCTGAAGTTGGCAGCATTTCGGTCATAGCAGTCCTTCATCACGTGACAACCTCTCTCTCTCTGTCTGCTCTTCTCATTCCCACTGACTTATGTCTTCTGGCTTCTTCCTGTGGCTTCCTCTGACTGTGTACAAATTTCCCCTCTCTATCAGGCCTCCAGCCATATGGATTAAGACCCACCCTGATTCACATTGTCCACACCTTAACTAAATGCCCTATTTACAAAGGGTTTCATGAACGCAGATTCATTCAGAACACATCTTTTGTGGGGAACCTGATTCAATCCACAAGAGCACTGAGAGGTAATATCTTGTCCCCCTCCCCACAAAGCAAGGATCAAAGAACACTTTTAACTCCAATCATGCCTCTCCTGGCTTACATGCTGTCATTGACTGATGTTGTAGGTGTACCATTTTTAAGCCTAATTATACATCATCATCATCATCATCATCATCATCTTCATCATCACCATCACTACTTCAACTATTTAGAACTTGTTTTTGGGAGTTCCTACATATTTCCAATTTGCCTGTTCAACATTCTTTCTTGAATCTGGGATCACATCCCTTATTTCTAAAGTAGATCCTCCAGAGGTTTATTTTGTACAAGTATGCTCATGGTAAATTCACTTTGTTGTGGCTTATATGAATATTGAAAGATGGTTTTACAAGGGACACATTTTTTGTTACTGTCTGTCAGCACACAGCAGATATTACTTCACTCTTATCTGGCTTTCATTGAGGCTGATGGGAGCTCTGCTCTCCTCATGTACATGTTATTTCTTTGTAAGCAACATTTCGTTTTCCCTGAATATGTTTAAATTCACTTTTCTTAAGGTGCTGAAATTTCACTACTTTAAGGTCTAACTAAGCATGGCTTTCTTTTATTTAAACTGCTTAGTAAACTGTGCTTCTGATATTGACGGATACTTTTTCTTTTAACAGTTCTACAAAATTCACATTTACTATCTCATCCAATGTCGCCTTACCTCCAATTCCCTCTATTATCTCTTTCTGATAGTCTAAATACACATATCCAGATTTCTTAACTTCTCTCTGTTTTCCTCTATTTCTGCTCTGTGTCTTGGATAATTTCTTTAGCTGGGTCTAATCTATTGCTTAATACATCCATCTAATATCTAATTTCAAGGATTACATTTTTCACTTCTAAAAGTACTTTTTGGTTCCAAATAGACCAATTTATCTTTGGCAATATTTTGTTCCTCCATCTTAATTTCAATATTTTCATTTGCTTCTTAAATATAATAAAAATACTTATTTTATATCTTAAGAGCCCAATACCTGTAGTATTTGAGATTTTATTCTGCAGTCAGGACTAATTCCCCTTACTCATGGTGCCTTATTTCCTTGTGTATTTATGATTCCTTATCACTCATGTTCCTTGAAATGCAACCTAAAGAATTCTGAATTCTGGGTTTAATAGTTTTTTTCCCAGATCATATTTGTATTTGTTTCTGTCAGGTGCCTGGAAAATTTTCATTTTTTATCTATTTTTTTTTCTCACCACATGTAATTTTAAGCCTCAAAAATGATATGAGTACAGGCTTGAAATGACAAATTCTCAGGGAAAATATGTGCCTCTCATTTTACCTAAAGCCAGGGCAACGCAGACAAGAAATCTTACTGTCCCCTTCTCCACTACAGGTCTTTTTTTCATTGTTATCCACTGAGGATATCTGTCTTCACGGGTCTTGATTTTATGCAAGGGTCTTCTAATTGACTCTCTCCCTGCTGGGGTCCAAGGTTCCAGGCACAGCCTTTTGAGAGAATGATTATACATACAGTTTGCCTGAGACAGGCTTTGGTTTAGTTCTATTGTCCTGGTGTAACTAATATAGCATTCCCTGGTTTGAACACTAAATCCTACAGTCCCCCTACCTTAAAACCAGGCTCCAGGCCTGGGCAAATGCCAGAGCCAGCTACTTTTTGCCTATCCTTATAGATTCACACTTTATCATTGTATCTGGCCTCTGAATTTTCTCTTAACTGGTCAACTATGCTTTTAAAACATTAAAAATATTTTTATCCAGCATTTTTAGGTGTTCTTTACCAGGTTAGTTCTGCTTTCCTTCTAGTCTACCATATTTTTGCAAATATTCCTGTTTATTTCACCTGTTTTCCTTATGTATAACAAGTATCTGACACATGGGAAAAAATTCACAAATGTTGACTGAAAGAATGAATGATGTAAATACTTCATTTTTAAACAGTTTCTAATATTTTGCAATCAATTTCAAGTGTAAGTGAAAAATGTTTTTTTCTTTTTGACTCTGTGATTTCACTCCTGGAAAGGTAACCCACAAAAATATTTTGAAAGAAGCAAAAAGTTTTATGGATAAAGCAGTTCATTAAAACACAATTTATATTTGTGGAAAATTGGAAGCAAAGTTGAGAGAATGGCTAAGTAACGTATGCTATAGTCATTCAATGGATAATTATGTGACTCTTGGACATGATGCATATAAATACCATGGGCTGACTCAGAAGATGCTTCTAATACAAATAAAAAGTACAATGCAAATTACATGTGCATTATGATGATAAATATGACATAATATACACATGTGGAAATGGACGAGTAGCCAATTGGAAAGGACTGCTTTATTAGGAGAGTAAGGTTTAGGTTCCTTTTTAAAACTTGCAATTATTATTATAGTGTTACTTGGGCAAATAATATAAGTTTTAGAGTAAAGTCTCTATGGATGGATGCATGCATTTCCTCTTTCACAGAGCCAGAGAGATAAATGCATTTGGTGTCAGGCCTGTGTTCAAATCTTTGCTCTGTCACTTAAAAGCTCTGGTAAGTCCTTCACTCGTCCTGCTGTAGGTAGGGCATACTGACACACCTCTAACTCTGGGCTCTGCCATGCAAGTCCTTTGGCTGATGATAGAATAGCAACAACGACTCAAGCTTTCCTCTTGCACACTAGCGTTTCCTCTCGTACCTCTGTCCTGCCAGACTGGCCTGCTGAAGGGGCATGGGAGACACTGGAAGAGAACCAAGTTGATCCAGACAACAGCCACCCAACATGAAGCTGACCACAGGCACAAGGGCGAGCCAGCGAAGATCACTGCCCGCCCCAGCCAATCTGTGGGCTCATGAGCTAAATAAATGGTTGCTGATCGAAGCCACTATGTGAGAAGTCTGTTAGGCAGCATTATTTACGGCAGTAGGTAACTGATAGGACCTGTCTTCTTCATCTGCCAGGGCTATCACTGTGCTTGGTTTCTAGAGGCCAATGAGGAAAGCTTTCTGTCATTGTCCCTTCTCTCTGAATGAGACATTTATGCTTAACCCTCCCTTTCCCACATCTATCCCAGCACTCCTCCTCTATGCCACGAATTGCTTGACAGTAGGAGCTAAGTTATTTACCCCCACATCTCTAGCACCTGGCACAGAGTAGGCCCTCAATACATGCTTTTGTCTGAATTAAATGAATGGATGTTGGGAACTGATAAAACAGCCGGTGACAGGTGGCAAGAAGAATAACTATGCCAGCCAGCTACCCTGCACCTGGCTCTTATGGCCGGAGGCCTTATGCTTTCCAGAAAGCCCAAACAAGAAAGAAAAACAACAAAGAAAGGCTCGTTTTTCTGCTGGCCGGCACCCTTCTCTCTCCCAGCACACTGCACACGGAGCTCACAGCCATTCATGAAGGGTCCCAATCTAGCTTCCCTCCCCACAGTAGGGCATTTGATTCTTCCTCCAGGGATGCGCCGGCTCCTGCCGCAGCTCGTCTTTACTCTACCTTCAGGTCGGACACGTCTCTGTAGCACTGCTCAGAGCGGGTGTGGTCTGACAGCTGCACGTTCCAGAAGCATGGGAGCTGGTACACGAGGAAGGGGTTCTGTTTGATGACAGCATTGAAGATATCCTGGGGGATAAAAGCCAAAGACACAGTCAAAGCAGTCAGGTGGGTTCAGCTTATGATTTTGCCTCGCGACGCACTGCACCTCCTCTGAAAGGGCTTCCACTAATGGCGCTGGCCTCAGAAAGCACCATCCAGTGGGCTTCCGTGGGGCAGGCAGGGAACGTCCTTGCTACTCTAGCTGGCATATAATAAATGAAGTATCTTTCCCTGCCCTCTTCCCACTTCATCGAGAAGCCCTGTGTTAGTCATCTTGAGCCTCCTGGAGAGGAAGCAGCGTGACTGCAAGTGGCTCTGCTCTTCAGAGGGCCAAGACAAATTGCAGGGCCTCAGTTTGAATAGCAATTCCTGGGGCTTTCTGCAGACTTGGTGATAGATGTCCTTTGGACTGCCTCAGGCCATTGTGCCCAGAGTAAGCTCTCGATTTCCAGATCCAACTCTGACTTATCCAGGGAAGCTTTACCTCTTTGGGGCTCTTCTCCAAGTCCTAGCACTGGGTCATACTTATTAACTAGCTGTTGACGGGCAGTGCCAGGAGCTGAATCATGGGCCTTCATGGCAGGAGATGGCTGAATAAACTGTCCTCATTGGACATGGACGCACAATTGCTAGCTTTGGGGGACATACTCAAGTCATTGGGACCTGACTTAAAATATGATGACGGAGGCCAAATTTCCCCTCAGGTTTAAAACAGCTACCTGGGAATTTTTAAACTTATTTATTATATCATAGCTCATGTTTGAAGAAAGAAATTAGTTTCTGGCTGCTTGGGAAATACTGAATAATAACAATTCTAAAAAAAAAAAAAAAAAGTAAAGTAACCCTACAGAGCTTTTTGGCTATAAAGAAAACTTTGGAGGAATTTGACATATCAAGCAACTGAACATTGAGCAAAAGAGTAAAAAAGAAAAAAGAAAAAACCATGGAGACTGAATTTGCTCTTTGGATGAAAAGGAAATTATAAAATGCAGAGAACCCAGAGAAATTGACTTTACATTTCAAGACAGCCTTCTACACTACAGAAAAATCAAAATCTAAATGAGTCAACCTTGGGGAAGCGGCTGTGGCTCAATCGGTGGAGCTCCCGTTTGCCATATGGGAGGCCCCGGGTTCGGTCCCTGGGGCCTCCTGGTGAGGGCAGGCCGGCCCGCACGCTGTGGTTGGCTGGCCCGGCGAGCGCAAGCAGCAAGGGGGGTATAAATGAATAAATAAATAAAATCTTAAAAAAAAAAAATAAATAAATGAGTCAACCTGGTAGATTCAAGGCCAATGTGTGGGCCCCTGCATTTTCTAGGCAAAATGAGAATGGGTTTTTTAAAATTAACTTTTGTTAATACATTGGTGGAGTTCAAGGACTTTTTCAAATTGCCTGGACTAAAAGTAGTTTCTTGAGCCAGGCAATTTATCCTTTGTATTCAAATGTATGTTTCCTTGAGTATAAGCTTTGCTTTAAAAGTTAAGAATCTATTTCCCGGAGAGGCAAATTAAATCATGGCAAACAAACATGCTGTGGCCTTCCAGTATTTTAGGGAGCAGGCACTAGTGCATTCCACACTTCCAAAGACAACAACAGCCTCCACTTATAGCAAATTACCATCTACTTGGCTCTGTTTCAATAACTATGATCTCTCTGAGGCCAAGGACTATGTCCTTAATTTAGCTACATGATCCTATTTCTGCACACAGTCGCTGGCATATGCAAGTGTCCAGTGAAAATTTGCTGAAAGAACACATGAGTGAACAGAGGGAATGAACTGATGAGTTCATTGGCAAGTACTAGGCAGATCTATCCAAGTGTACAGAGTCAAATAATAAGTTGAAAATAATTCAGACCCATCTATTTTTCTTTGTTTCTTTTTTATAGGAGGTACTAGGGATTGAACCCGGAACCTCATACATGCAAAGTAAGTGCTCAACCACTGATCTACACTGGCTCTGCAGACCCATCAAATTTTAAGTTTCTTTGAGAAACAGTACCAGGGCACTTGGGAATAACCTTACCCTCTAACCTGGCCACTCACCTGGTCAGCTAAGGATGTCGAGAGCATGCCCATCAGCTCCCTCTCTGCGGTCAGCCTCCACATCTGCTCCCATTTCATCTTTCGCAGCTTATCCAGAAGCAGCAGGATCACCCCTGCACAACAGCATGGGATAGAGGAGTGAAACAACAGGAAGGCAGGGTGCCAGGCACATCTGTGTAGAAACAGCCACCACCCCTCTGGAGCTGTGTCTTCCAGGAGAAAAGGCTCAAGCACCACTGCACAGAAGCCTTCCCCGCAAGGTCCTCCAGTGAGGCATCGCAAGCTTTGGACACGAAGACGGCTGGGCTCTACTGCAGGATCTGCCAGTTACTGGGTAGGAGACTTTCAAACTCTCTCTCTGAAACATCCTCATCATATGGACAGCACCAATACAGACCTCAAAGGGCTGCAGTGCGGATTGAATGCGATGGGCAAAAGAGCCTGGCACTGCACCTGGTACACGGTACATTGCTTAAAAGCATTACATTCCTTCCTATTACCCCTCCACCCAGATATGACAGCCAATGTAAGTTTTAACTGACAGATGGTATTTGTACAACATATATCATTTATTTTCACAGGCGAAAAGCAACTCCTCTATGACTTTATTTTGACTAAATCTGCCAATTTGCTTTACAATTACTGACACGCCACCTGGACTTTTCTCCACGTTTCTGATTCCAGTTAGGGTCTTCTTTGGTCCACCCAAATCAACATATTTGAAACCTATGGTAAACCAGTATGCTTATTTTGGGTCTTTAAGATGAGCTTCAAAAGGCTCTGGGTTTGTAAGAAACTAATAAGTTATCTTATTAGTTATCTTAAAATGCCCACTGTATATCCTTTTGCATTTTTAAAAAACATTAAAACCACCAAATGTATTAGCCAGGTAAAAGGTAAATTAATTAAGATATAAAAAGAAAAGTATATTTTTGCTCCACCAAATGTCTTAGAAGCAGGTGTCTGTACCATCAGGTAGTGTGAGCAGAGAAAGCGCAGAGTACACCAAATTGCCAAGAGGATTTCCATGCACGCCACACAGTCAACTGGGTGGATGGAACTGTAGGACCCATGGGCCCCCAAATCAGTCCTGCTCAGGATGCCAGTGGAGAAAACTCAGGGCAGTTGAAAAATGATCTTAGTTGATACCTGGTACACACATTTCTAAGATTGTAGCAAAGTAAATGATTCCCCCAAATCACACAGAAATGTCAACTCCAAGATTTTATACTTATTCCAGTGGCACAGATTTGAAGAAATATTTAATGATTATAGTAAGGGTATTTGGGCAGGTAGAGCTGAAATTTTAAAAACATGTTTATGGGAAGGATGGTGGAATATAAAGAGATCTGAACTTGTAAGTCAGAAGGACAACTTACAACATGTGTATCTCCTTTGTTCTTTTCTAGTTTTTTTTTTTTTGTACATAGTTCACTTACTGCTTGCAATATTTCTATAAATGAATGTCACCCTGATTTTATAGGTGGAAAACTCAGGCCCAGAAAGGCAAAGGCAGACACTTGTCCAATTCACAACTCAAAAGCATCTACACCAAGACTCAAACCTATATCTGTCTGACTCCTACATTCTTGCTTCTTCTACCATGCCACATGCACCAGAACCCCAGCCATGCCACTCTGCAGTAGTGTGCCTCAGGTCACAGCTCTTTCCTTTTTCTGACTCTCAGTTTCTGCTTGTGTAAAATGAGGAGAATGTACTTGCCCTGCACAACTCAGAAAACTGTCATGCTCCCAAGGGGTAAGGCTGGTAAACGTTTAACAACCAGGTTTCCTGGGGAGAAACAAAAACAAAAACAGCCTGACCTGTAGGGTCTGCCTATTTCCTTGGGGTACATACTCCCATCGTGGCGGGTTCCAAGCGACACTGAAGTCGCTGAACACTGAGTGCGGAAGGGCTGCACACAATCTGCCTCTGGGGCCCAGTGCAAGCTAGCACACTGCTTAGACTGCTCCCCAAATACGGAAACATGGAAACACTCCTGGAAATAGTAAAATTCACCACTGATTGCTTCTTTTGGGGAGAAAAAAAATAAAAATTTAAAGAAGTTATAAACCAAGAGAATATAGTGACGTCAAGAAAATAGATTCTACTCAAACATGTGAAAGGGGATTTCTTTAAATCATACTCCAGAAACAAATTCTAATTAGGTTGGATAGCTGCTCCAATATGCAGAAAAAAATGGGGACTGGTGGAAGTTATGAACACTGACGAAAGACAGTAATGCACATTTTGAAGACTCTAGAGAGGTCAGCGTAAGGTCTATCAGTCTGGAGACTGGGCTGAGAATTGATGCTTTTAAATGGTGTCAAGACTTGACCAGTCCTAAGGGGCAGATGTGATTTAGCAGTTTGCCAGTCTTGTTGAAAAGGGGGTGTCTAGAATGGAAGACAAAATGCAGAAATGCAGGACCATTCTCCAAGTTACCCAACCTTTTATTTTGTGTAGTTTTAATTTAATTTAAAAAATTATAAACTATTTCAAGCCCGTCGAAAAGCACAAACACCCACCACCCAGATTTAATAAATGTTAATGTATTACCATTATTTGATGTAAAAATGTAGTAAAATGTTACAGATAAGTCAAAGTTCCCCATCTCATTCTACCCTTCCCTTCTGCCAAGGTAGAAACTCTCCTGTTGTGGGCGTGTTTCATTTCCCCATTTCGATTTTTATTCCCTATACATGTGATAATAAACCATGGACATTGTTTCTAGTGTGCTTTACATTGTGCATTTCCTACTGTGACTTGCCTTTTCACCCAATGTTATGTTTTACAGATTTAACCATATTAATATTCCTATATTTAGCTTACCCATTGTGATCACTTCACTTATTGTATAAACATGCCACAATTTATTTAGCCATTCCCCGACTGAAGGACATTTTGACTGCTGCCAATGTTCTTGCCGTTATAAATAATGCTGCACAAACACCGTAATCCCAATTCCTGTCTCACTGGGAATGTGTATGAGAGCTCACTAGGGCAGGCTCAGCAGTTGTACAGGAATTGCTGTGTGGATGGGCCCTACTTGTCTCGAAATATCTTGAACTGCTCCATCTTCCTTGTCTCTTACATTCAGGTCATCACCGAGTCTCAGGGATTCTACTTTTATAACAATTTTCACATCTATTCTTTTACTCAACAGTTATTTGTTGAGCACTTACTATGTGTGAACTAACTGAAACAGACTTGTACTTGTTTTTCTTCCTTACTTCCCCCAATCCCATGGGTTTTATTTAAAAAATAAAATAAAATCAGCCTATATTTACTGGATGTATATAACATTCACTCTTTGCCAGGCCCTTTTGTGGAGACACAAAGGTGAGTTAAGCCAATAAGACAGGCAAACCCTTTAGGTTCAGGGTGATAGCTGCAAACACTGAGATGTGCACTGCTTACTAAAGAACACAGAGGAAGGTCTAGGCCAGCCTAGGCTAGGATTAGGTCGAGGAAACTAGTGGACAAAGCCATGGATGAAGAAGATGGTATGGTAAGACTAGCCCAGGCAAGCAGCAGAGTGTGTGACAGCTGGTCAACTGTTAGAACAGAATCCTTTGGGGTGAACGCTAGCATGTGAGGCTGAATAGGGGAGCAGGGAATGGATCAAGAAGGGCTTTCAAGGGATGCAAAAGAGGTGCTTTCCAACCATTTTCAGGTCATTTCCAACACAGAAATTAGCATTCTTCTAACTCACTGGGGGATATGAAGGAAGCTCCGTGTGGTCGGAATCACCATTCTGATCTACCTGTCACCCCCGTGTGGCACGCTGGGAAGTCTTGCTGAGGAAAAATGGGAGTTAGTAAAGGATTTGAGCCAGGGAGTGACCACAACTGAATCTATTTTAGAAAAGTAAACTGAAAATGCTGCTTTTTAAAGTGGTATAAGACCTGACCAGTCCTAAGTGGCAGATGTGATTCAGCACAGTTTGCCAGTCTACTTCCCACGATGGTCTCAAGAACAAGCCCCGATTCCTCAGGCCAGGTCAATCTGAATCTTGCCACAATTCACTTTTCTGTTCTTTTATCACAACATTCCTTCCAGCAAAACTGGCCCAGGAGCACTGAGCTGCTCTGCCCCCTGACCCTTGTCCCTTTGCAAACATGATGAGCCAATACTCTCAGCTTGATTTCCTCTTTGGAATCCCAGAATGTTTAATAAATATACCACTTTCTGTTCCCCAAGTCAACCAAGAATCAGAGTCACAAACATACAAAACCATAAGCAAACATGTCACAATATTTATGAACTTCACTCTCTCACATTGGGAGTTCTGCATTCATTGTCTCCTCTGATAACACAATGTCCTTGGAAAGAAGGCAGGGCAGATGTTACCCCCATTGCGTAGATATGGAAACTGAGGCACCAAAAAGTGAAGGGGCTCTCCCAGGTCACAGAGCTGACAAGTGCTTCCCACTGCCCTGTCCAGAAAAGGGCCAACTTTTTTCTGAACTCATGAGACTGTGTGCTTTCCATGTCAGCAGGGCCTACGGTATGGCTTTCCTTCATGGTTGGACTTTTGAAAGACTGTGCTGCACATGAAGGCCAAATGCGGACTTGGCCACCACGGGCTGCCATGAGCTCGTGGGAACGAGGGCTCCCTGGCCTCACAGCCTGGCCAGACATGAGCTGCCCTCGACATGCCAAACAGACCATCATGGGGCCTGCCTGGCCTTTGATCATGGTTTCTGCTTCCAAAAACCTTTTATTCTATAACTCATTTTACAGATATTTTCTGAGAACCTCCTACGGCCCTATTCATTGGGTTAACTGAGGCCTTGGCAGTTTGCAAAACACAGTCCTTGTCTTCCAAGATCTACTAGAGAAAGAAGGCTGGTAAGCAAATAAATGCACTGGTAAGCAAGGGAAAGCACTGTGATAAATGAGAGATGTGGGAAGAAGTATGGGAGCTGAGGCACGGGGAACCTATTGTGGCCTGATATAGAGGGAAGCATTAGGGAACAGCTTCCTGAAATAAAAGAGGTCTAAACTGAAACTTACAGGATGAAGAAGATTTACTTATCTGAAGGACAGGAAGAATGAACTTCTGAACTTCAGTTCTTTATTTGTAATATGGGGACAATCCCACATAACTCCAAAATAATTGTGACGATTAAAAATTCTATCTTAAGAAATATCTGGTACATTGTGAACAGCATTCAATATTGCTAGATTAAGAACTTTCTAGAATTTTTACTTTCCATTTCTTAAAAAAGTCCTCTTGGGAGTATAGAATACACTGGACACTTGAAATATTTCCTTCCACTCTTCTGTCAATAGTCAGGATATGGGGTCACCAACCAACATGATTAGGAGGTCCTTTGGGGTTACTGCAAGTGGCAGCTAAGAGATACAACCACAGGAAGAAAAAAAACTTAAAAAAAGGAAAGAAAATTTACTACAAGGAAAATTATGTACATAAATTATGTTCTTAAGCAGCAAAGGAGTCTTTTTAGACTGTTAAATATAACAAGCTTATAAGAGAATCTGCCTGTTCCTTCACAGGTTAGGCATTTGTACCCTGGTTGTATTGAAATAGCTAAAAAAACAACATTTGCAAGAGAAACAGAACTTTATTTATTGACCTCACTCTCTTGGTGCTGGGGCAATATCCTAATTAATGATTTTAAAGGGCTTTGAAAATATGAAGTGGTACATAAAAGCTTATAAATAACAGTTATAGAAACTGTGCATTTCCTCATTAAGGTGCCTAATTATCATTCACGGAACTTGCATAATTCCCACTAGAATTAAGACGAATTATGTGCATGCATGCAAAGTGGGAACATGCTTTTTAAGTGAACACTGGTTAAAAACATGAAAATGGCTTCATCTGAAATTGGACCCTTTCAAGCTGAAACAACGGGGTTTGACTTTGGAATGCACACGTCAAGTCACTGGTTTCCTGCGGTAAGGGGAAAGGTGGTGCCAAAAAGCTTGACTTTGGCCTTTGCCTGGCATTTGCTGCTGCATGATCCGTCCATTTCCAGACTTGTAGCTGGGGTCTGGGAGCAAGGAGGGAGTGCTCTGCCCAGGAGGCCGGCGCTCTGCAGAGGGGCACTGTGCCTTCGATTTGACAGGGACTCCTGATGGAGCCTGCGGGGACGCAGGAGGCTGGCTGTGCTGTACCTGCAGCTGTTGTGCTGGGAGCGCAAGAGACCAACACTAAATAAATAAATGAATAAATATATTAACAATCAAAGGCTTCTCCTGTGAACATCTGGCCCGATGGCAGGCGTTTCATCTGTGGAACACAGGCCAATGTTTTTTTTCCCCCAGGTTGACTATGTAGGAATAGTTCAGTAGCCAAAATGGCAGGGAAAGAATGGTAAATGTCTATATAGAGAAGAGAGAGAAAATAACACGTTTTTTTTTTTTTTTTTTATGAGCCAGATATTGATTTTTGCCAATGCAACTGTAAAATGGATAAGAAACTAAAAATCATATTGATGATGATACCTACCATATATCAAGCAACTGCTGCATAATAGAGACAAAGTACCTTTTTAGATGACCTCCAATTCTTACAACAAACCTGCAAGGTAGATAGAATTATCCCCATTTTACAGATTAAGAAATTAAGGCCCATAAATGGCTAGTGAGTGACAAAATTAGTCTAACTCTTTGACCTGTGGCCTTTCAGCCATGCCATGGTACATCCATGCACGCATGCATGTGTGTGTGTGTGTGTGCGCGCATCCATGTATATCCCTGCTTGTGATTGTGTGTCTGTGTGTACACTCCCATAACTACGTATGGCTAGACCTAGTTGAATCAATTGCCAGAAGCCAAAACTTATCAGGTAGCTGCTAGAGGAACAGTAAATAATTGTTTGAAGAACTTTGTAAGAAAACCTGGACCATAACCAGATTGCCAATGTGAAAACCTGGGAGGAGAACAAGTCTCCTTATACAAGTTCTGTTCTCCTTATATAAAGTCAGGTAAAGGTGGAGCTTCCCTGAGGACATTCCCCTGTGAGAATGAAGCTGCATGTAGAGGATAGGGCTGGACCCAGTATAAGTGAGCATGGGTAATTGGCCGGAGCCAGGAAAGGCTTAAATCAGGATGCTGTTTAAGAGCTAATTTATGTCCACTGTCCCAAATGCAAGTCAGGAAGAGTCTCCTTCTGTATTTGAGTCCACTCACCTAACCCTCAGAATGTGCAGTTCCACCTCTTGCAGGCAAAGAGAGCCCCTCAAAACTTTTTCAACAAAGGGAATGCCTCCATCTGTACTCTGAAAATCATCATCTATTTAGGAGGAGATTCTACCACTATTTCTTCCTTTCCTTTCCTTTCCCTTCCTTTCCCTTCCTTTCCCTTCCCTTCCCTTCCCTCCACCTTTCCAGGTACCCTGCTTACATCTTTAGTCAAGCTAAAGAATATGGCTAGAGTTGGTCTGAAATTCAGACCATGTGCTTCCTTAATTCAGGAGAAAATGAGGTCCAGATTACAGAATAAACCTTTTATTCCTAAACTTAACAGTGTGTTACATGGCATTCTGCAGGATGCTAATAGGTGTTGAGAGAAGCAAAAATAAGTTTGGAAGATGGTGGGTGTTTTTGTTTGCTAAAGGCCACCAAGGCAATATACCAGAAATAAGTTGGCTTTTACAATGGGGATTTATTAATTTAAAAGCTTACAGTTCGAGGGTGAGATAAATATCCAAAGTAAGGCTTCATCAGGCAATGCTTTTTCTCCCCCGGAAGACTGGGTGGCAGTGATCCTGGACTCCTTTCTCACATGGCAAGGCACACGGAGGCATTATCTGGGAGTCTCCCTCCTCCTTTGGGCTCTGATGCCCACAGCTTCTTGTTTTATGGCTTCCTCTCTGCTTCTGTGTTCTGTTGATTTCAGCTTCTGGCTTCCAGGACTTTCTCTCTCAGCTTCTAGGGGTTTCTCTCTGTCTCTGTGGCTCCCTTTCTCCGTATTCATCCATTTATAAAGGACTTCGGTAAGAGGATTAAGACGCACCCTGGATCACGCCTTACCTTAAGTAACCTAATCAAAGGGTCCCATTTACAATAGGTTCACACCCGCAGGAACGGACCAGGTTCAAGAACATGATTTTCTGGGGGACATACAGTCTGCAACTACCACAGTGGGTTAAGGTTAAACAGTGTTTGATCAGTGTGCGTGGTGAATCTCAAAGGGGGTTACCACACCCAGCAGTTTCCAGACTTCTTTGCCAGGACTCCTTCTCCCCTCCCTCCTAGGAATCTGGCAGAATATGTTTTCTCCTTTCACTCTGAGTCCTCATTGGCTTGTGCCTGCATTTCCTCAGCTCTCCACCTGCACTGCAAGGGCCAGTACATGAAAATGAAGAATCTGTACCTTGTCCTTTAGTGGCTTCTGCTGCCTTGCTGGTTTGAATCAGAGAAAGCTGAAGCAGGCACTGAGCGGGTTGCTAAGGCAGGAGGCTCTGGGGAGCATGCTGGCTCTCATCCCTGAAGCGTTTATGAAAATGACCCTCACAATCACGACTTTCCTCTTTTCTTCTTTGAAGCACTGGAGTTCTCTTCTCATGTATGGCCCAGTAGAAGGTGAGTTCATTAAAAACCACTTAATTTTAAATCCCCTGCTGACTTTACCTGGGACTCACTTTTGATCACATAAATTAAAAGGTTCTGTAGTCTACTTTTTGTCTTTGTTAATTTTTCCTTCCTGAGTGTTTACCAGAGAGAGAGAGAGAAAAATAGAAATTCATCTATGTGAAGCTTTTCCTGACTTTGCTAAACAGTTTGAAATGATGGCTAGAATACTGAAGGCTGGTGGTCACTCACTCACTCACTCATTCAATAAGTATTTATCGAGAAACTTCTATGGTCCAGGTACTAGGTATACAGAGATGAAGATGACACTGTGGCCCCTTCTCTCCAGAGTTTGGAGGTGCTTTGGGCACCTCTCTGAAATGGGGTGGGCTCTGGGTGGGTTCACAAAGGAGGGAGTGGCCAGACCTCATGTGGTGGGGGGTGGTCAAGAAAGGTTTCAGAGCCCTTTGAGAGAGTAACACTTCACCATTCTTCTTCACCTCACTGGACAGAATTCATTTGGCCATGACTGATGGGACTAAGGACATGAAGGGTTTGGTGGCTGGGAAACACTTGATAACCCAAGCCTGCAGAGTCTCTTATTTGTTGTTATTGTTGTTATTTGGTTGTTTGCTTTTATAAGTAAAATTATTTATTGAAGTATAATATACATTCAGAAAAGTATGAGAACCTGAAATTGATAGCTTGATGAATTTTCACAAAGTGTCCTCACTCTTGGAACCAGACCACTTATTAAGAAACAGGTATCACCAATGCCCAGAAAGTCCTCCTTGTCCCCTTAACAGTCAAATATACACCCTAGGATAACCATTATCTCACCATTATCCCTACTTCTTTTTTTTTTTTTTTAAAGATTTTATTTATTTATTCATTTATCCCCCCCCTTGTTGCTTGTACTCGCTGGGTCAGCTAACCACGCCATGCAGGCGGGCTTGCCTTCACCAGGAGGCCCTGGGAACCGAACCCGGGGCCTCCCATATGGTAAACGGGAGCCTTACTGATTGAGCCACAGCCGCTTCCCTATCCCTACTTCTTATACCACAATTTAACTTTGTTTCTGAACTTTATATATAAATTGAATCACACAGTATACACTCTTTTATGATGGACTTCTTTGGTTTAATATGTTTATGAAATCCATCTATGTTATTGCATATATTGTAGTTTATTCTTAATGCTGTATCACAGTCCTATTATATGAACATAGCTTATTTGATTTATCCATTATACAGCTGATAGACATTTGAGTTGTACATATATGTGCATTTCTGTTGGGTACATACTAGTGGTGGAAATTCTGGGTCATAGAGTGTGCATATGTCCAACTTTAAAGATATTGCCAACTGGTTTTACCCATATATATTCTCACTAGAAGTGCATGTGAGTTCCGATTGCACTATGTCTCATCAACAACTGGCATTGCCTGCCTTTTCCATTCTCGACATTCTGGTAGATGTGATGGAAGGTCCATCACATTATGGATTTTATTTTGCATTTTTATGATTAATGAAGCTCAGCACTTTTTCATACGTTAACTGCCCATTTGGGTTACCTCTTTGGGGAAGTGCCCGTTAAAGTCTCTCGCTCATTTTTCTATTGGATTGTCTGCCTTTTTTGTACTGATTTGTATGAGTTCTGTGTCTATTTCTCCAATTTTAAAGCAAAGGGATATAGGTCCCTGAGGTTGATTGGAGACAAGTGACTTTCAAGCTTTGATTTCCAGTCCAGCAATGGCAGGGACCCATTTCTCAAATATGGCTGGATCCTCCTGGGTGGAAGGTGCTCATTGCCTATTTCCCTAGTCTTTCTTAGACTCAAAGAATATTAAGCTAGAAAAAGCCTTAGTATCCTATCAAATCCAAGCCCCCATATCCCCATTGCACTGAGGAAACAGAGGTCCAGAAAGACTAAGTGACTGGCTGCTAGTAAAAGAGCTAGTAAGTAGTGAAAAGAAGTCAAGGATTCAAGTCCCTGAAACCCCACATTTCCTCTTGTGCTTTATTCTCTTCCTCCTCCACTTCTTTCTAACCAATCTGTCTAAACTTATCTCAGTTTCCCTTAGTCTGTTAGACTCATTTGAGAGGGATACTTCCTGGTCAATCTCACAGTCCTGAGGAAAGTCTACAAATAGCTCCTCTTACTAGAGAGTGCTTTGCAAATAATAAGTTGAGTAAAAGTGCCAAAACACAAAAACCTTGCCTTAAAGCAACATAAGAGTGACTTAATTCCTAAGCACTGTAGGCTGTTGTCTTGGGACAAACTTACTATTTTTCAGATAGGACAGAGTTCCACAGTTATAGAATCATAGAAGGTAAGTGGTTTTGTCTATTTTAGACAAGTGATGAGAGAAGCCCAGTGAAGAAGCCATGCTCAGGGCTCAGTGGTCTGTCTCTCTTCCCACCCAGAAAACCACCAGGAGATCAAGTCTCTATAGGAACTGCTCTGAGAGATCACCTTTCACAGCCAGTCCATCAGAAAGAGGGAGCTAATAAATATTGAATTAAGAAATTCTGGTTGCTGTAGTTAAGACAGTCATTAAATATTCCCCTCCTGTCTCTTTCAGGAAGAAGGAAGTATTTTCTGGGGTTGTATAGCGAGAACAATGAATAGAGGACCAAGATTTTGGTCTTAAGTTTGCCACTGAACAAAATGGAGCATATTATAATGCTCAGAAAAGCTGGGGTAGATGCAACAGCCCAGGAAGACCCACCGGCTTTATACCAGGTCCCGTAAAATGACTACAACTCTCTGAACAGAAGTCTGACCTCTTGACCAGCTTGCAAGCATGTGGATTTTAATTTTTTACAAATAATGAGCCTGCCCCTCTCTACCAGTCTTGCTAGATGCGTCACTGCACAAGATGATGTCTCATTCACCTACCAAGAAGGGTGAGCTGGTTTGGATGGCTGAGCAATTGTGGCCAAGTTGAACGTGCACTAGTACCCTGATGGAACGCTGAGCTAATGGACCGCTCAAAGGGCAAGCTTCCTGCAATGTCAAACTTAAAGCAAGCCCAGGGGAGGGGCACAAGTATGCACTCTTCCATATCACTCATTCACATGCTCAAAAGAAAAAGGCCACACTGAAAACTATACAGTGAACTATGTAAAGCTCACTGTCTTCTTGACTTTTCATTTCCCAATCATGGGAGGAAAGGCACTAACACTACTGGCATGCCTCTGTGTGCCAGGCACTCAAGGATGGTGCTGCGGATTTTCTGTTTGCTGACTCTGGGCCGCACTCTCTGCCCTGCTCTGTGCCCTGGGGGACTAATCTCTGCAGAGTGAATCACCCGGGATGCCTTGTGGCTCCTGGTTAGAAGCATCAGCGACAGACTGGAGGAAAGAGAGGGCATTCCTTCCCTACACCCCCTTGGGTGGGGTTCCACTAATGGTTATGCCCTCTTCCACTTCAGCTTCTGCTGGGCAGTCACCCTCCATGGCTCTAGTTGACTGATTTCTGGCAGCATTCTCTCTTCCCTTTGCACCTTCTGGCCCGGCGCCAGCTCCCAGCTTCAGCTAGTCTCTGGGAGCCTTGGTGTCCCTCATTGATAGCCTCAGTTCTTTCCACTCACCCCTGTAAGTCAATCCCTTCATGAAAGTATCTTGAACTAACCCGATGAATCTGTTTCTTGCTGGGATCCTGATGGCTACATGAATATTATTTATTCTCCCTAACAGCCCCATGAAATCATGATAATTATTCTTATTTTACAGATATGGAAAGTGAGGCTCGGAGAGGTTAAGTAACGTGCCCAAGGTTCCTGCAGCCAGTAAGTGGCAGGGCTGGTGGATGTGAACTGAGGTCTACCTGAGTCCAAGGACACAGTGTGTTAGTGACTCGGGTTGGTCTGTGGCATGCTGCATGAAAGAGGCACATTGCAGAACCACAGGTGACGGAATGCCTCACACATCATGTAGGGCAACCTCTTTATTTTACAGAGGAGAAAACCATGACTCAAAGAAGTGAGGAGAATGGGTAAGGCCAGGAAGCCGATGCCGTGGCAGAGTTAGGACTGAAATGCAAGTCCCTTGATGCCAGCTTTGGTACTTTTTGTACAGCCCCTGCCTGGCTTGAGAATGATGCTGACAATACAGTCACCTCTCAAGTACCCACGCTTGGATTACCCAGGGCAGCAGAGCATAGTTTAAGTGGAAGGATTCTAGCATCAATGCGCATGTCAGCTCCACACTTACCAGGTGCCTGACCTTGAGCAAGTTACTTAATACCTGCTCTGGCTTCAGTGTACTCTTCTGTAAAATGGATATTAACAGCAACTCACAGGGGTGTTGTGAGGGTTACAAAGAGAATAAAATAAAAGGCTCAGCCCCGTGACTAATACAGAATTTTGCTTTAATTAAATACAAACTGTTATTATTATCTGGGATAGACTTTTAAACCCAAACCTGGTTTTTCCTATGACCTGTAGGCCCTGAATTCACCACTCACTGCCCCTCAGAAGCTGAACAATAAAAATAAATGATAATGATAATAACAGCAAGAATTTCAGCAACCCACTAAGCACCAACCAGGTCCCAGGCACTGTGCTAGGTCCTTCCAACATCCAGGGAGGTTGCCTAGGTAACTAATAAACTAATAAGTAAGAGCCCAGATCCAAACTCTGTTTCATCTGGCTCCAAAGCCCATGAATCTTCCAATATCACTGTTTATGAGATGTAGCAGAACCTAACTAGTACAAGAAATTGGCTGCAAAAACACTACCCAATCAACCTATGTCAAACACCTATGACTTTTGGATTTACAGAGACTGTGGGTCCTTCCTGCCACCAAACTGTGGCTCCTGGAGGGCCCCAACTTCCAACATAGCTTGTGGCACATGGGAGGGCTGCTCAATGTAAGCATAATGTGTCGGTGGTGAACTGGAATGGACTCCTGGAGAGCTAAGACCATGCCTTAGGTTTTTTGGGATCTAAGTGAGCAGTGCCTAGAGCAGAGTATGGGGCTAGAAAACGTCCCTTCTATTAAAGTGAATCCCTGTTATACTCGAGGACTAAAGAGATGACTTCAAGGGAACATCAAGGGATGAGAAGGCAATTCGATCTCCTTATTCCCTAGCACAACCAGAGTTCTAGAGAAGGCTCTGCATTTTGGTCAGGTGCTGGCACTATAGTGTTGTAAAGACCTGGAAGCCAGAGACCTGGGTTAATGCGACCCCACTTGTTTTTTTGTATAACTTGAGGCAAGTAACCCCATCTCTGTAAACTTCTTTCTCCTAACCCCTAAAATGGTTAGGACTCTATTAAGCTCATTTTTTTTTCCAACCAGTATCTGTTGAGTCTTCTGTGTACTAGTATCCATTCTGAAAACAGACAAATTCTTGTCCTCATGGAGTCTATATGCTCCAGGAAAGAAAAAGAACAAAATAAGTAAGAAAAACATATAGGATATTATCCAATAACACTAAAGCAGGGAGGGGAGACAGGGAGCGCTCAGATGGAGGAAGGCTGAAATTTTAAATGGGGTGGTCAGCAATGGCCTCTCTAGGAAGGTGATATAACAAAGACCTGCAGGAGGCGAGGGAGTGGGCCACGTGGATATGAGGGAAGAACGGCTCAGTGGAAGCCCTACAAGTGCAAAGCTCCTGAGCAAGTGACTATAGCGAGGAACTGCAAGGAGTGCAGTCCCTGGGCTGCTGGGAAAGTTAAACAAGATAATAACCCATTTGAAACCCCACATTCAGATCAAGTGCTCATAAACGTTAGCCAGGACTATTATCAGTATCCCTGTGGGCACATAAAGACCTCTTTCTACTGCAGAGTGAATCTGGCAGGCACAAGGCCATGATAACCTTTTGGGGTCCGACCAGCATTAATAAATGAGACTATTGGCTTTCTGCCAGCCTTATTTGGGCAAAGCCACAAGCTCTCCTGCTCATGGGAGAGGATTTTCTATAAATTGGATTAGCAGGGAGCACATTTAGTGCCGGAGAGAAATAAGGGGGAACTAAATCTAGCTTTTTTGTGGTGTCAATCATTTAAAAAGAACGTGTAAATTTACCCTGATTCAAGCTTTCAGGCAAGAGTGGTAAATGCCCTTTCCTTAGTAACTTTTCTAGCATTCAATAACACAGAAGGGTGGAGGTGGAGCCAAATTGCATTATCCTTTTAATGCCAGGTGAAATTTCTCTCCAGAAACTACTTTCTGCATCTGTTAAGTGAGAGGAGGTAAGTGTGGTAAAAGCTATACATGCGAATGATTATCCAGGGTGATTCTTGGGAATAATGTTGACCAAAGAGGTTCACAGCGGGATGGGCTGTGTTGGGTGGGTGAGGAAAAAAACCCGAAGGGGTTTGTCATCCTCATCCTGTTGGAATTTAAGGGTATGTGGTCATCATAAGCTCTGCTTCCTTTACTTTTCTCTCGTCTTATAACTGGAAATCTAGAGCCAATTACAAATCTCTTTAAAATCACAGAATTCTAAGCTCTAATTTAGCTAACTATAATTTCACACTCTTCCAGCACTTGTGCCTGCTCTTTCACCCTCATCCCCTCATTTTCCCTCTACTCTCTCTCTCCCTCATTCTTCCTGCCTTCTCTTCTTCTGAAGGTTTCCTGGGCCTTTCCAGCAGAGGTGGCTGCCCACCTTTAGGCCTCCTCTTCACCCAGAAGCTGCTGGGTTATAATAACGATCTCGTGCTCAGCACCCATTCATTTGCATGCATCTCCCACTAGATGCCGAGTTCTCCAGCACAGGGAGGGTCTCACCTCTGTACACCAGCGCTTATCACAGGCACAGCAAAAAATTTAGTGAATGTTTATGAATGAGGTGATGAGTAAATGAATGAGTTCAGAAATAAGACAGAGGTCCTGCCCAGTGGTATTTAACAGTGGCTCAATGAAGATTTGCTGAATGACTAATTTTAAAAAGTGCTGTGATATACACAGAAGGATCCCAGGGACTCCTGAGAAGGCTGTCCTGGATGGGGGGGGGGGGGGGGACGAGGTTATCTATTTATTTCCCACCTTCAGCCAGAACCAACAAATCCATGCAGTAAAAAAATGATCTCGTTAAATATCTGACTACCTATTTTCCAATTATGGCAAAAGATTTCAGAAACTTTGCTATCAGGAAGTTTTCTGTGGTTGAATGTCTTAATTCATTTGATACCTTTGGGCCAAAGCAGAAAGAGTAGGGCTTGGAGTCAGACAGAACCATGTCTAAATCTGGTCTCAGATTTTTCTGGGCTGGGTAAGACTGAGGCCATTTAACTTCTCTGCATGTTGGTTCTCGGAGAATTGAGGGCAGCGAGATAGCCCTTTTTCCCCAGAGGCAAGTTTGTCTCAGGGAATATTCTACTCTGGGCAGAATTTCTTCTGGGGATCTTTTCCTCAAACACAAGATTTTTCTAAAGTTTTACAGGATTTTGAGTGTACCTGTTGTTGATCATTCCGAAAGGGAGGCAGGAGGGGACATGGGGAGTGGGGCGAAGTGGCAGGAGGTGCTGGGGCAGCCAATTTTCCATGCTCTGTGCTTTGGAGTTACCTGGACTATCTCCCCCTGTGCTGGGAGGGGCATGAGGAATGAGAGTGAGGGGTGGCGAGATGAGCTCGATTATTCTCTGAGAGATCCTGGATAGTAAATAATGGACACTGAAAGTCCCTTTTGTCCCACTCATCTAAGCCGCAGTTGGAACACAGAATTAGTACTGCATTCCTTGGAGTCCTATAATCATATGGCCATTTAGATGTAGAAGCAGTCACAGCAGGGTGAGGTGGGGAGGGGGGCTTTGAGTATGCCCAGCAAGCAAAGCAGAGCATAGTAATAAACAGCTTATTGAAACACAAGGGAGAGATCTGTAACGTTACTACTGAATACGAGATGATAAACAGAAACTAATTGTACAATCTTCATTATTACTAATTTATGATGTGCAAAATAGCATCGGTAGTCTTTCCCACTGTGTTACAGAACAAAATCCAAATTCCAAACCATGGCCCACAAGCTCTTCCCTAGCACCCCAGTCTAATCTCAGGCTACTTCTTCCAGTCAGTTCCAGAACTGGCCAAAACGGTGCCCATATCAGGGCTGCTGTGTTCTTTCACCCTGGTGAGGGGCATGGCTGGCTCCACTTCACCTTTCTGGTTTCAGCCTAAATGTCACTCCCCCAGAGAGTTCTTCCCTGTTAGCCTCAATCGCAGAATCCTGCTAAATTACTTTAGGGAGCACTTCTCTCCTTTCCTTTTTTCCTTCCCTTCCTCTCTCCCTCACAGGTAGGGAGTGAAGATTTCAACAAATCACATACATGAAGCACTGTCGGGATAGCAGCCTTCTGCTTTCAACACAGGAAGAGCTGTGCTGTAATCCTTGCTTGGCTACTAATAGTGGGACTGAATAAATAGCGTAATCCTCCTTACAAAGGATATAGCTAGAATGAGATGAGATAAAGCATGAAAAGCACACAGTACAGTGCTCGGCACAGAGTAAACGCTCAATGAATGTTAGCTGTTGATATTAACACAACAGTGGATTGTCAGTCCGTGCATATTCCTTCCCTTGCCCTCTGGAAATAGATGGTTCCATTTTACCTATCTATGGTTATGTTAACCCATATGATTAAATAAAGACTATTGACACTCACAGTGTAAGAAATCTTTGGAGGGATTAATTCTTGAAACAGGAATGAACTGCCATTCTTCTTTGCTTTGGTTTCCCAGGCCACTGAGAGCAGACGCCATAAAATGGATTGGCTTAGACAATGATTTATTAATTCACAGTTTGAGGCTGAGAAAATGTCCAAATCAAGGCATTATCAAGGTGATGCTTTCTTCCTGAAGACCAGCTACAGCAATCCTTGGTTCTGCCGTGTGGCAAGGCACATGGCTGCATCTGCTAGTCTCTCCCTTTTCTTCCGGGTTTCATTGTTTTCAGCTTCTTGCTTCTGTGGCTTTCTCTCTCTCTCTGTGTATCCATCCCATTTATAAAGAACTCCAGTAAGAGGATTAAGACCCATCCTGAATAAGGTGAGTCACACCTTAACTGTAGTAGTCTCATCAAAAGGTCCTACTTATGATGGGTTTACATCCAGAGGGATGGATTAGATACATGGACATGGTTTTCTGGGGGTACATATAGCTTCAAGCCACCACACCCTGTACATGTATTCTTTCGCCTTATTATCTGGGCCTTATAAAATAAGTCCAAAGAACTTTAAAACCAGGCTGCAGAAATATGTGTCTGCTATAAACAGGTATGGACATCATTACTGGGGAGTATGATACCTCTCATTTGGTCTCCATCCTTCAAAACAAACGAGAGTGGCTCCTAATTGTCTCTCAGCCCCAAAAAGAAGGCTAGTCTCAAGACCACGGCTCTTCCCCAACTGCAAACCCAAGACTTCTCTGGCCATGCCAGCTTCTAGCTGTAATCTTCATGCCATTTCTTGGCTTGTCCCTCTCCACCTACAGACAGTCCTTCCATTCTCTTTGAAAGTCTGTATGTCCACTTCCCTAAAGACCCATGAAGCTGCCACTTAAAATTAAATCTTGACTCCTGCCACTATGCCAGATATTCATTTAGGAATTTCTTGCTTACTACCATGCCAGCAAGACAAGGTCTTGAAGAAGCCTATACTTCGTAACATCTGACTTGGAAAGCAAACTCTTTACACCCTTCCCTCCTCTGTGCCACAGAGCTGTCTGGTATGCCTTATACCTTATCAGTCTTCACAAAAACCTGTTGAGAAATGGTCTCTTATAATCTGCATTTTCAGTTGAGGACAAAGGCACGGAGAAGTTGGCATGCCCAAGGTTAAAGGATGGCTTGTGGAGAAGCAGGTTTTGGGAGTGAAGTTTGTCTGATCCATGGGCTAAATGCTTGAAACTGCTACTAATCATTGGGAGAATTGCATGTGAAAATCCATTCTTTCAACAAATATTTACTGAACCCCTACCATATGGCAGGGACTACTCTAAGTGCTGGGAAGTAAAGGGTTGAACAAGTTTGAGAAGACCCTGCTCTTATATATATAAAGCTCCTAGTGTGGGGTGCCTAGAACATGAAAACTACCCAGTGAATACATTGCTTCCATTTCCCTTTCATCTTTTATGCACATCTCTATCCAGTTTGAGAGCAGAATTGGGTCTCATGCAATTTGTCCTTTCAGCTCTTATACAGGAATATTTGCATATAGTTAAGACAGGTGAAGGGAACCACTATTTCTTGAGCATCTATATTAGTTTTTGATCATTGGGTTGCATGTTACAGTTACAATGGCCTATTTAATCCTCATAACAGCTTGTGAAGGATGTGCTGAGTCATTCCTATTTACCAGACGTGGAAAATGAAGTGGCACAGGCAAGATCCTAATCCAAATCTGCTGGACTCTCCAAACCATGCTCCTTCTGCTATGCTGCAAACAGGGATCATAAGCTTTTTCTTAAAGGGCCAAGCAGTAAATATTTTTGGCTTTGTAAGCCAAATGGTCTCCATTGCAACTACTCATCTTCTGCCATTATAGCCCAAAGGCAGCTATAGACAAAAATGAATGGCGTGGCTGTGTGCCAATCAATCTTTCTTTTTCTTTCTTTCTTTTTTTTTTTTTAAAGATTTTATTTATTTATTCATTTATCCCCCCCTTGCTGCTTGTGCTCGCTGGATCAGCTAACCACGCCGTGCGGGCGGGCTTGCCTTCACCAGGAGGCCCCGGGAACCGAACCCGGGGCCTCCCATATGGTAAACGGGAGCCCTATTGATTGAGCCACAGCCGCTTCCCATCAATCTTTCTTAACAGACACTGAAATTTGAATTTCATATAATTTTCACATGCCACAAAATATAACTTTATTTTGATTTTTTCCAAAACCTCCAAAAACATTTAAAAAATTTTCTTAGCTTGGTCCATTTTTATGGGCAGTGGTCAGATATGGCACATGCCGACTCCTGTTGTAACAGTTAAACATTCATTAGGAAGATACCAGATACATTTTAATTAAGAAATAAAATAAATGTTTCCTTGTATATTTGCCTGGCCCCACCAACTGAACCACTGAGCCAGATTAAAGGCGAGCCTGTTTGTGCTGAGCTGGGTATGCAGTCTATGTTTAATAAATGTGGACCCAATAAGTAAAGTTTGCCTTGGAAGAGGGATGCAGGCTGAGATGGACTACTGCTCTTGGATAATTGTCTGAGCTGAGATTCCCACTGGGCTCTGCTAAACAATTCAGGATCCTCTGTGCCATTCTGATTCGAATACATCTGACCCGCCATGGTGAATGTCAAATATGCTCCTAAAGGAAATGAGGCAACTGAGTGCTCCGGGGGAAGGGGGGATTGTTTAAGCATAATGGTGGATGACAGGGAAGCTCACAAGGGCATGGGAAGCGGAGGAGGCTCATCTCTCTTTGTGATGTCAGTGGCAATTTAAGCTGGGTTTTGTCAGCCCCAGGGAAAGTACAGGGTAATGGGCCAGAATCCAGGCAACAACAGGGATACAAACAGAAATGATTAGAGGTACATCCCTGCATATCCTCTCTTCCCTGTAGCCAAAGGGCTTAAAAAAAAAATCCAGGCACTTATGTAGTATAATGCATGTAATTAATTATTTGTAGGTTTTTCCTAACAGTTAGCAATCTGAGGCCCAGGGTTATTGTACCACTCCTGGCAATTATATATTCAAGCAGCTATGGAGTCTCAGAGTTTGCTTGATGGTTAGGAAAATAGGGTTACACCGATTACATTATTGCTGATGGAGTATTTAGTACAAAGCTGGAGAACTTTATTGGGTAGTTTGATTTTTAGGTGTTGGTGTCTGGTTGTAAATGGCTTCTGGCTATTGCTCTTGAGCCATGCTGGAATTTGCTGCATGTGGGCCTTATGACTATAGGTTGTAGTGTGGGAATATCCTGTTTTTCTCCTTTTTCTGCTGGGTGGACATTGCAAGCTGCATTCCCGTGACTTGTTTGTGTAGTAAGCAGGCACAGGCTGCTGGTGGTGTTTCTGAAGCTCCCATGATGTCAGCAGGCATAACCTGCCTTCTCATAACTTAGCTGTATATGTCAGCAGCCACCATCTGCCTTCAGATAATCTATGTGAGTCCAGCAGGATGCTGCCCCAGTTTTTATCTACTGGATGTTTGTGTGGAAATTTATTAGGTTTTCTGCCCTTCCTCCTTAGGTCCCCATTCTATCCTGCCGCACTGGTATTGGATCTCACTTCAGACGTTTTGATTTATTGGTTTGAGGGAAGGCTTGGACATCAGGAATTTTTATATCTCCCCAGGTAATTCCAACATGCAGCCATGTTAATGAACTACTGTTCTAAATTTAGTGGACTTTTATGATGTTATTAATAACCCTATGTATCGGGAAGGGACTAGATAAATCCTCATGTGCAGAGCTAAGTAACTGCTCTACCAATTTCAAGCATGGAAGGCCCAAGAGAATGGAAGGTAGGCTTAAGCACTGGGTTCTGTCATTTACTGTCTCTGCTTGCCACTAAAATCAATTAACTTCTACGAGCCTCCATAGACTCCTTTGTAAAATGGGGATAAAATGAGCTAATGCACATGAAAGTACTAGCCAAAGCAAAGAGTTTAGTATTGTGAACTAGAGACCCGAAATAAACCAGGTTCTCCTTCCTATCATAAATATGTCTTCAAGGAAACCATACATTGAATAAATGTCAGATTATTTTTTATGGCAGAAAGATTTAGGATCATATCCTTTGTCCACTCCAAACTGAAGAAACACAGGTGTCTGGTTAGCTGGATTGTAGCTCCTGTTAGTACTTGCTATGCTAAAAGACCTGAGTTAGTGACATAGAAACCATTGACCTTTATGAACATTTTAGGAAAATGGCCACCCCATGTGTCCATTAATAGGCCAGGTCATTCACCTGGACCCAATGCTGAAAAGTCAGAGCCAGGTAGAGTTGTCCACAGCAAGGAAATGGTTCTATTTTGCTAGCCACTGGGCCATGACTTATGGCTTCAAAGGCTGGGATCCTTTAGCCAGAGACCATCAGCCTAAACTGAAAAGGCTGACACTGGGGTACTGTGAAATAACTACTCTGCAAAACACTGATTCATCTTAAATATATAAACTGCAAGGCCAGCAAAGAAAAACATACACACATGTGTATATGTTTAACTTTAAAACTGTATACCTTAAAAAACAATCCCTAACTACTTTTTTTTTCTCTATTAGAGAATTTGTGGGTTTCCAGAACAATCACACATAAAATACAGGATTCCCATCTACCACTCCACCACCAACACCTTGCATTATTTATAACTATATTATTAATTAAAGTCCATGGTTTAACTGAGGGTTCACTGTTTGTGTAGTGTAGTCCCATGGATTAAAAAAAATTTTTATTCTGTTATCATAGATTAATTTAACATCTTCCCTTTTAATCATATTCAGAAACACATGTCAGTGCTGTTAATTACATTCACAATGCTCCCATCACCATCATCCATTCCCAAAAGATTTCCATTATTCTATATACAAACTCTGTACATTCTAAGCATTAACTTCCCATTCCCTGGTAACCTATATTCTATATTCTGGCTCTATGAGCTTGCTTGTTCTCATTGTTTCAAGTCACTGTGATCAGACAATATTTGCCCCTTTTTGTCAAGATGATGTCTTCCGTGTTCATCCATGTTCTCATACGAGCATGTATCAGGACTTCATACCTTTTTTGTAGCTGAATAATATTCTATTGTGTGTACATATCATATTTTATTTATCCATTGATTGGTTGATGGATACTTGGGTTGCTTCCATCTTTTGGTAATTGCGAATAATGCTGCTATGAAAATTGGGGCAATAACTATTCAAGTCCCTGCTTTCAGTTCTTTTTGGTGTATACCTAGTAGAGGGATTGCCAGGTCACAGGGTAGTCCAATACTTAGCTTTCTGAGGAACCACCAAACTGTTTCCACAGTGGCTGCACCACATTACATTGCCACCAGCAATGAAAGAGTATTCTTATTTCTCCGCATCCTCTCCAACACTTTTTATTTTCAGTTTTTATAATAGCAGCCATTCTAATGGATTGTGAAATGATAACTCACTGTGGTTTTGATTTGTATTCCCTTGATGGCTAATGATGTTGAGCATCTTTTCATGTGCTTTCTGGCCACTTGTATGTCTTCTTTGGTGAGATGACTGTTCGAGTCTTTTGCCCATTTTTCAATTGGGTTGAGACTATTCTTTCCCAATTGAGTGGTCTTTGCCCCTTTGTAAAAAATCAGTTGGGCATAAATGTGAGTGTGATTTCTGAGTTCTCAATTCTATTCCATTGGTCTATATGTATGTCCTTGTGCCACTATCATGCTGTTTTGAATACTGTGGCTTGGTAAGAAGTTTGAAGATCAGGAAGTAGGAGTCTTCCAACTTCATACTTCTTTTTCACAGTGGCTTTGGCTATTTGGGGATCTTAGACTTCCATATATATTTTATGATTGACCTTTCTATTGTGCAAAGGTGGTTGTTGGAATTTTGATTGGGGTTGCAATGAATCTAAAAATTGCTTTGGGTAGTATTAACGGTATTTATTTTTCCAATCCATGAACCTGGAAAGTCCTTCCAATTATTTAAATTTTCTTTAATTTCTTTTAGCAATTGTTTATAGTTTTCTGTGTATAAGTCCTTTACATCCTTGGTTAGATTTATTTCTAGACATTTGACTCTTTTAGGGGCTATTGTGAGTGGAATTAAAAAAATTTCTTCTTCTGATTGTTCATTGCTTGTGTAGAGAAACACTACTGATTTTGGGGTGTTGATTTTGTACACTGCCACTTTGCTTAATTCACTTATTAGCTGTAGGAGCTTTGCTGTAGATTTTTTAGGATTTCTGTATATAGGATCATGTCATCTGAAAATAGGGAAAGTTTTACTTTTTCCTTTCCAATTTGGATGCCTTTTATTTCTTTTTCTTACCTAACTGCTCTTGCTAGAATGTCTAGTACAATGTTAAATAACAGTGGTGACAGTGGGCATCCTTGTCTTGTTTCTGATCTTAGAGGGAAAGAATTCAGTCTTTCACCATTAAGAAGGATGTTAACTGTGGGCTTTTCATATATGCCCTTTATTTTTTGAGGAAGCTTCCTTCTATTCGTAGCATTCTGTGTGTTTTTATCAAGAAAGGGTACTGTATTTTGTCAAATACCTTTTCTGTATCAGTGGAGATGATCAGGTGTTTTTTGTGCTTTTTCCCCTTCATTCTGTTAATGTGGTGTTGTATTAGGTGCCAACGCAAAGTACCAGAAATCTGTTGGCTTTTATAAAAAGTGTTTATTTAGGGTAAAAGATTACAGTTATAAAGCCATAAAAAGTCCAACTCAAGGATGCTTTCTCATCAAAGTCAGTTGCCACCTGTTGAAGCAAGATGGTTGCCAATCCCTGGCTGGTCTCTGCCTTTTCCTCTTGAGACCGTGCTTAAGTGAAGCCCTCTCTCTCCTGGCATAGGTTTCTCTCTCAGGGCTTCCTATATCAGTCTTGGCTCTCTTCCCAAGGTCAGCTACAAGCTATTAGGCAAAATGGTTCATTTCTCAGGACTTTAGCTGTTTGAGCCTTCTTTCTGTCACAAGGCCAGATAAAAAATGACAGAGCTCTCTTCTGGTGTGTCTTCTTAAGTAAGTGTCCATTTATATCAGACCCAGCAAGGGGGCAAGGACTTAACCTGAGTCAAGCCTTACTGACACAGTCAAAAATAAGCTCTAAACTTAACAGGTAACTAATCAAAGGCCCCTCAACTGAATTTAATACTATCAAAGGGTATCATACCCAGAGGAATAAGTTAGTTTACAAACATCTTTCTCTTTTTTTGAATTCATAAAATAATCTCAAACTGCCACAGGTGTATTACATTAATTGATTTGCTTATGTTGAACCAGCTTTGCATATCAGGGATAAATCCCACTGGATCATGGTATATGATTCTTTTAATATGCTGTTGGATTTAGTTTGCTAGTATTTTGTTGAGGAATTCTGCATCTATATTCATAAGAGATACTTATCTGTAGTTTCCTTTTCTTGTGGTATCTTTATCCGGCTTTGGTATGAGGGTGATGTTGGTCTTGTAAAATGAGTTAGGGAGTGTTCCCGCCTCAATTTTTTGGAAGAGCTTGAGCAAAATTGGAGTTAAGTCTTCTTGAAATGTCTGGCAAAATTTCTCTGTGAACCAATCTGGTCCTGAGCTTGTCTTTGTTGGGAGGTTTTGGATTACTGATTCAATCTTTTATTAATCTTCTATTTCTTCTTGAGTCAATGTACGTAGTTTGTATGTTTCTAAGAATTTGTCCATTTCTTCTAGGTTATCTAATTTACTGGCATATAGTTCTTCATAGTATCCCCTTAGAGTCCTTTTTTATATATCAGTGGGGTTTATAGTAATATCCCTCTTTTCATTTCTGATTTTAGTTATTTGTATCCTTTCTCTTTTTTATTTGTCAAAGTAACTAAAGTTTTGTCAATGTTATTGATCTCTCAAAGAACCAACTTTTGGTTTTGTTTATTCTATTTCATTTATCTCTCTTATAATCTTTGTTATTTTCTTCCTTTTGCATGCTTTGAGTTTAGTCTGCTTCGTTTTTTCCCCTAAACACTTTGGGTTTAGGTCTCTGATTTGAAGTCTTCTTTTTTTTGAGGTAAGCATTTAGAGCTATAAATTTGCCTCTCAGCACCGACGTTGCTGCATCCCATAAGTTTTGGTATGTTGTATTTTCATTATCCTTAAGATAGTTCCTAATTTTGCTTCTGATTTCCTCTTTAACCCATTCGTTGATTGAGAATGTGTTTTTAATTTCCATATACTTGTGAATTTTCCATTTCTCTCTGTGTTACTCATTTCTAGAATCATTCCATAGTGGTCAGAGACTATACAGTGTATGACTGCAATATTTTTTAATTTATTGAGACTTGTTTTGTGACCCAACATATGGTCTAACATGTAGAATGAGCCATGTGCACATGAGAAGAATGTGTATTATATTTGTTGGGTGCAGTGTTCTGTATATGTCTTTTAGGTCTAGATGGTTTAGTGTATTGCTCAAGTCCTGTACTTCCTTAATGATCTTCTGACTAGGTGTTTTATCCATTAGTAAGAGTGGTGTGTTAAAGCCTCCTACTATTAATGTAGAACAGTCAATTTCTTCCTTCAAATATGTCAATATTTGTTTCATGTATTTGGGGGCGCTGCTGTTAGGTGCATAAAAATTTATAATTGTTACATTTTCTTTTTGAATTTATCCTTTCATCATTATATAATTAATGTCTTTGTCCCTCTCAAAGTTTTTCTTTTCTTTTTTTTTTTTTTTAAGTACTGGGGCTGGGGATTGAACCCTGGACCTTGTATGTGGGAAGCCAGTGCTCAACCACTGAGCCATACTGGCTTCCCCGAGTTGGTTTTTTGTTTGTTTGCTTGCTTTTGTTGTTTTAGGAGGCACCGGGGACTGAATCGAGAACCTCAGGTGCTCAAATGCTTGAGCCACATCCTCTCTCTCAATGGTTTTTGATTTAAATTCTATTTTATCTGATATTAGTATAGCTACCCCAGCTCTCTTTTGGTTACTACTTGTATGGTGTATTTTTTCCATCCTTTCACCCTCTACCTACTTGTATCTTTGAATTTAAGGTGAGTCCTTGCAGACAGCATATAGTTGGGTCATACTTTTAAAAATATCTATTCTGCCAATCTCTGCCTTTTGACTAGAGGGTTTAATCCATTTTCAGTTAAAGCCACTACTGATAATACAGGACTTTCTTCTGCCATTTTGCTATTTAGCTTTTGTAAGTCTTATGCCATTTTTGTCCCTCACTTCCATAAATGACTAAATTTGTATTTATTTGCTTTTTTGTGTAGTACCATATTGAGTGCCTTCTCATTTCCATCTGAATATAGTTTTCATCTATTTTCCTTGTGGTTACCATGGATTAAAATATAACAATCATATATGGTTTGATAACAAAGTAAGTTCAATAGCATGCAAATATATTTTTCCTATACCCCCCTGTTCCCCCACCATTTTTTGTACTTGCTACCACTTATACCTTTGTACACTGTATTCCAAAAACATAGGTTTATCTTTACTTTTTATGCATTTGCATTTTAGCTCCTGTAGGCAGTAAACAGTGGAGTTACATACCAAACATTGCAGTACCCTAATACTGGCATTTATGTTACCCAAATGCTTACCTTTATTGCAGGTCTTCATTTCCTTATGCTGCTTTCTATCACTGTTTTATACCTTTTCTTTCAGTCTGAAGAACTCCCTTTAACATTGCTTGTAGGGCAGGTCTAGTGGTGATGAACTCTCTCAGCTTCTGTTTATCTGAGTATGCTTTAATCTCTCCCTCATTCTTGAAAGAGAGTCTTACCGGATATAAAATTCTTGGCTGGCAGTTTTTTTCCTTCAGCACTTTAGGTATTTCAACCCATTGCCTTCTTGCCTCCATGGTTTCTGATGAGAAAGTGGCACTCAATGTAATTGGGACTCACATGGATGTAACATGTTGCTTTTCTCTTAGAGCTTTCAGAACTCTCTCCTTGTCCTTTGGATTCGATAGTGTAATCAATGTACAACAGGGTGTATTTTTCTTTGTGTTATCCTATTAGTTGTTCTCTGGGCTTCTTGGCCATGCATAGTCATGTCTTTTGCTAAGTTTGGGAAGTTCTCTGTCTTTATTTCTTTGAATATTCCTTCTTCCCCTTTCTCTCTTTCTTCTCCTTCTGGAGAATAATGCATATATTGGTGCACTTGATAGAGTCCTATAGCTGTCTTAGGCTATTTTTGCTTTTAATATTTCTTTTTCCTTTCTGCTCCTCAGCCTGACTCATTTCAAGTGTCTTGTCTTCAAGTTGACTGATTCTTTCTTCTGCCAGCTCCAATCTGCTCTTCAAACCCTTCTGGGAATTTTTCAGTTCAGTTGTTCAACTCTAGTAGTTCTGTTTGATTACTTTTTAAAATTTCTGTCTCTTAGACTCTCATCTTGCTCATCACTATTTTCCTGATATCCTTTAGTTCTTTCTCTGTGCTTTCCTTCATCTTCTTCAACATTTTTAAGATCACTTTTAAAAGGCTCTGTTCAATATGTTCATGTATCTGACTTCTTCATTAATGTTTTCTGTATTTTTATTCTCCTTACTGTACTATATCAGCCTCTTCCTCCTGTTCTTCATTGGATGTTGTTCAGTGTTCTTCTGGCTTCTGTTAATAGTTGTTTTGGTGGAAGGACTGAGTCCTGGAACTCTCTACTCTGCCATCTTGCCCTAATTTCTTTTAACTGTCTGACCTCTGATACTTTTGACATTTTCTAAACTATCAAAATTTAAAGTATCCATAATGTTTGATATAGCATTACCACTTCTTAGAATTTATTGTCTACAAATACTTGCACAAGCAAATAAACAGATATACAAGGATGTTTTTGCTGTGGTATTTTTAATAATTGGGGTTGTGGGAGACTAGGAACCACTAAAATGCCTATGAATAGGATACAAGATCAATAAATTATGGTACATCCATCAAATGGAAAAACAATGCAGTTTTTTAAGAAGAAAATATAGCTTTATGTACAAAGATAGAATGATATTCAATATTTTAAAACTAAATAGTACATGTAACAATTCAAAAAGAAGATGTACATATAGATAGATATAAATTTGGGAAGAGGAAAGTCAAGAATATATTTCAAAATGTGAATGTGCTTAACTCTGGGGAATGTGATAGGGAGAGGGATTTCATATAATATATTACAGGGGTGTGATGGTAAATGTTTAACAACTGGCTCTCCAGAAAAGAAAAAAAAAAAAAAAAAAAAAAGCTTTGATTTGTAGTGTTTTCCATTTTCTATGGTATAAATACATTTCAATCTACTAATGTGATGTCACTGGACAGGGCTGGGAGGAGATGTGCAGTAGCACACCACAATATAGTACTTCCACCATATAGACAGAGCAGATGTAAAACATCCTAGCAGCACAGATAATAGTAAAATGATTAGGAAGTAATGAGTTTTGAGTCTTTATTATGTTCTGTTTTTAAAACGATTTATATAATTGAAACTTTATATAATTTGATTTTTAGTAGTGGGTCGGTTTTAACAACCAGATCTCATATTTCCTGAAATTTAACAACTGGCCCTCACTAGCTGGTGCAAGCCAGCTCCAACACACCACTGAATTCCTATAATATTTGTCCTTTACAACAAATGTGAATATGATTCTTGTTATAATTTTTAGAAAGTACTCTAAAATTTAAAAATACACACTACTGTTTGGCAATGATCTAGGACTTGTAATATCTAGCAAAGTCTACTGAGGATTTTAAATTCAATTTCTGAAGGGCCTATTGTGTGCCAGGTGTTATAAAAAGAGCTATGGTTTATTAAATGCTTTCTGTGTGCCAGAAAATGAACTTTTTTATGTTTATACTTTATATATATATATATTTTACAGTATCTGTAGTTCTCAGGGAACACTCTACAGGAGGTATCATGACTTAGGGGTGTTTTGAAGCTGGTACTAGGCATAAGAGAGCTTCTGTCAATGAAGGGGGTATGTCATATCTTTGGGGGAGAAAAGGTTGAGGGTTTCTGGGCCAGTAAATGGAGGAATGGCTGAAGATGAGTTGAAAACACAGGCCGGGACAAGACTTGGAAGAGCAAGTAGGTGGCACACAATTAACAAAGGGGTTGACTAGGATTGATAACTCCTGTGATCAGATGCTAAGAGTGCTGCTGATGGTAATGCCCTGCAGTTCTAGTACCTGTGCTCTTTTATCTTCTCAGCAACACCATGGCATTTCAGGGAAGGCATTGCTAAGCTCAATTCACAGCTAAGGACCCCAGGCTTGGAGAGGATGAGTGACTACCTGAAGTTCAGGTTGCACAAGCAGTCGGTGACAAAATTAGGAGAATCCAGGGCTCCTGCATTCCGGCTTGACAGCATGGGGCCATTCTAGATCATCTGAAGGAGAGGCCCAGCTCAGTGGGTCAGGCTCTGTTTTGCTTTGAATTTCCTTCTATTCAGCATGCAGGAGCCCCTTCATCTCTTTACTTAGCAAAGAGATGAAAACCATGAGACTATTGCCAGAGCTACCAAGGAAATAGAAAGAACCATTTATAAGGAAAATAGGCCAGGAGACTAGGATTCAAAGTGACAGGAGAAGTTGGGGTACAGTCTTCCTCCACTTTAGGTCAGATTCTGGAAGCCTTAAGTTAAATACACATTCTCTCCCATGAGACTAGTGCCCAGGAAGGGAGGAAGCCATGGTAGAGGAACTCCTTTAGATCAGTGGCTTTTGCGCAGGAGGGTGGGTGATGGGAAATTTTGCCATCTTTTCAGGATGTAGCTGGGAAAACTCTTCGGCAGCTCAGTTTAATTAGAGGCCCCTCACCAGGTCTGATAGGAGGGGTGGGGGTGTGGTTCTTGCTCGGCTGCCTTGCAAGGGTGCTTTAGAGACCAAGAAGAACAATGGAAGGTAAATATGGAGGGTTAAGAGCCCTGCTGGTGGGTGCTTTTGCATGTCAGTTTGAACAGGCTGCGGGCACAGCCCCAAGAGATGAAAACTCAGCTCAAGGACGGACATAAATGGAAGCAATAAAAAGAGAAGAGGATATTGGGTGAGGTAGTCTCTCCCTGGGGCCAGGAATGAAGCTGTGTTGTTTAAAAATCTCCCAGCCTACTGGATAAAGCTGAACTGCCTCTTCAGCCTTCCAGCCTTTGACCTCCCTAGCTCCCAGCTCACTGCATTTACCTCCAATCCCACACACGCCTCCGAACTCACTCTCCATGGCTGTACAGAGTCTTGGCTACTATTGATTAAGTGCTCACCATTTGCCAGGCATCTTCCATTCACTTAGTCCTCACAGCCATCCTGAGTCTGCACTGACACCCCCAATCCACAGGTGAAGAAAGTCTGGCAAAGAGAGATGAAGGATTTGCCCAAGGCCACAAAGCTAGTAAGGAAAGGAGCCAGAGTTTGTGCCTTAAGGGCTCCCCATATACTGAGCATATGCTCTCTAAGGTGCAGCTTTGATTATACTAAAAAGCCAAACTGTTTTCCTGGTCCCTGACCATGCCCCATCTTTTCACACCTCCCAGCCTAGGCCAGTGGGCTTGCTGCTCCATCGGTCTGCAATGTCCGCCCCATGTTCCCCACCTCCAACCCGCCTTGCTCTGAAGCCTTTCTCCACCCATCCAGGAGGACCTCCACCTTAGCGTTGGTACTGTGCACACACACTGTGTGGGACTGTCTTTAACCTGCTGATCTTAACTCTCCAGTGGTCCACCTGGTTGGGAAGTTGGGGAGGGTGGTGCAAGCAGAAACCGTATCTTATTTTTAATTCCTAGCCTTAGTACAGAACACAATGCCAGGCACCCAGGACCTGTGGCATACAGGCCTTCTCGATGGGCACACCGAAAGGCCTGGGAAGACGGAGTGTTTCCTATCAGCAGCTTTTTGGGCCCTCACCCCATTCCCAATCACCAGCGCATCCTTTCACCTCTGGAGAGAAAGGCAGGAGTGAGGGAAACTGGAATGAGAGTGTTTCATGGCCCAGATGCCATTCTAGGGGCTGGGGACACGGGTAAACAAAGCAAGATTCTTGTCCTCATGAAGGTAGTGTTCTAGCGGGAAAGACAGGATATTCATTTTCTATTGCTGCTGTAACATTTTACCACTAACTCAGCAGCTTAGAACACATGAATTTATTATCTCACTGTTCTGTAGGTCAGAAGTCCAGGGGGCTTGGCTGGGGACTCTGCTAGGGGCTTCACAAGGCTGAAATCAAGGTGTCAGCAGCTGGGCTCTCATCGGGAGTCCACAAGTAGGCGATGTGCAGGAACCGCTGGGAGAACTAGGAGTGATACGACCACAGAAGAGAAGACTAGGATATACTGTCCACTTTCCTTCGCTTAGATATCTGTGGGGTTATCAGGTTGGAGAGGGAGCAGATTTATTCTGTGTGAACCCAGAAGGTAGAAGTAAGGCCAAAGAAGATTCTGGTCCAGGATGTGAAGTGGACAAGCTCTATATAACGTCACTGAACATCAGATGAAGGTTAAATGGGGAAGTGGCTGCATGGCAGTATTGATAAATAGATGTCCACCTGTCTGAATCCTCCCTGCAAGCAGGGAGTGTTATTTTAACCACTGAGGCCAACCTCAAGGGGGCTCTTGGACACATCGTGTCTTTGCATTGGAGTCAGCCCGCTCCAGATCTGTGATACCTTAGGCTAGTAACTCTCGAAGAGGACAGTACCACTTCCCAGGACAGCTGCACAAGGAAGAATGTTCCCGCTCCCCCGTCGGGTCTCGCTGGACATTCATGTTTACAGCTGTATACGACTGCTATAACTATCTGGGCCTGAAACTAACACGTGCTACTCACAGGAAAACATAAGCACTTTTTTTTTTTTTTTTTTTTGCATGGTTTTAGTATACACTGAACTTGGAGTAAAAATCAAGGGAAAACAGTACTGACACTTTACCAAGAATCGTTCATTACTTTGGAAAAACGTACCACAGATGGCAAACGCCACTTGTGGAATGTGAATTCTCAGTACCATGTCAGTACCACTCCGCATGTGCAGCTGTCACGGTGAATAAGGCTCTATCCTGGATACAGGAGTAAAGGCATCTGACTACTTCCTTAAGTCTTCTATTTTAGTCAAGCCTCAGCAATTACCTGCTGAAGTAAACATTATCTTATAATACATTCATTTCCTTTTAATTCTTCTTTATGTTTCAGCCAGGGTACAATATCGATTTTTATTTTTGAAATTATGTTTGTAGGCAGTATAACGTAGGTTATCCTTGAATTTTACTCCAGGATTGTAAAAGAGCCATTGAAAATATTTGTTACAAAAATAGGGCAAGGCCACTGCCTGAATGAACAGAAGACATTCTCAGAATTTGTGTGGATGACCCTAAGATGAGAACTAAAGTGAAATATAATAAAATGACTCAAAGATTGGCCCAAATCAGATAAAATACACCAGGGAAGCGGCTGTGGCTCAATCAGTGGGGCTCCCGTTTACCATGTGGGGGGCCCCGGGTTCGGTTCCCGGGGCCTCCTGGTGAAGGCAGGCCCGCCCGCGCGGCGTGGTTGGCTGACCCGGCAAGCACAAGCAGCAAGGGGGGGATAAATGAATAAATAAATAAAATCTTAAAAAAAAAAAAAAAAAAAAAAGATAAAATACACCAGAGATGAATATAAAATCCATGCTTTAAGCTCAATAAATCTACTAGAGAAGCGTAGAATGGGGAACTTTTGGCTGAAGAGCTTTTCAGTTGAATTCAAGTTCAATTTGAGCTTGCTGTGCAAAGTCTAATAGGAGGCCCAGGTACTGGTTCTCAAACTTTAGTAAGCATCAGAATCATGTACAGTGCTTCTTCAAAATAACAGTTTCTTGGCCTCATCTCTAAATAGATTCAAGGTCTCTGGGGTAGGGCCTGAGAATTGACGTTTTTAACAGACATTCTAAATGATTCAGAATTAGTGAGGTGAAGTGCCCAGGTGGGGGGAAAATAACTCGTGAACCTCTGTTGGCTAGACAACGTCCAGAGCATATCACCTTCAAAGAGAGATACTGTCTGGAGACAGTCAGCCAGTCAGGGCGGTGAATCGCCTGTAGAAACCACCTCACGGAGGCAGAATTCCTACCTATGGGGAGAAGGCTTTGGAGGAGCCTTCAGACACATGCTGACACACAGGATGCTGGCATGGTGTCTGCAGCCTTACAGGGAAAAGGTGAAGGAGAGCAGCAGTGCAAAGGGAATAGACCTTTCTACTGAGTGTGGTCTCAGAGGAACCTTTCCTAGAATGGCAAGCATCATTCAAGAGGATTATTCTACAGATTCCAGTCAAACACCTCTGTGCCAAGAGTTTGGAATACAAAGTTTAAAAAAAAAAAAAAAAAAAAAAAAGATCCCTGTCTCCAGAATTAGTCTAGGGAAAGGTTTTTTCCCAAAGTTGCTTCCATAGTTCTCAGATCAAGTGAAAGTAGGAAGTATGGCTGGATTTGATAGCTTTCTTTACTTTTGGACTTTGGGAATCTCTAATATGCTAACATGCAGTTTGAATCTCTGAGGGAGAAATGCAGTATACAGATTTTTTAAACCCTGTTTGTCCACAGTTTCTAAACCCATATTATCTCCTGCAATGTCTCATGAAATTCTGTGGTCTAGAAACTGCTGGCCCAGGATTACTGTAGGACTGAGGTTCAACTCAATCCCAATCATGCTGGAGGCTCTAGTCACACTAAATTTATTTATGGATGTGCAAACTTGCCTTGGCTGGACTATAGCCCTCTTGAAGGAAGGTTCTTGGTATTACTCACTTTTCAAAGTCTTTTTCTACCACCCCAACCTTGCCAGAATAAAAGGCATTCAGTAGTATGTGCTGAATGAATGAATACGCAGATTAACTACATTAAATTTAGTTTCTCTGGGTGAAATTATAACAGAAAGAAATCATCCAATCACAAGATTCCTGCAGAGCAGGAAGAGATCTCAGTTCTTGACATGAAGGACTTGCCCAGGGCAGGAGAGGGATGGATGCCAGAGGCAGAACTTGGGGTCGGTTTACCTCCCACATTTTCACTTATCTCACCCAAACTGTTAAACAGTTCTATGGCAACCTGTCACATGTTTTCTCCTTTTGAATCCCTGCCATGGAATTTACCGTGGGGTCTGACTTTCCCACCCATCACCTTCCACTTCTTCACAGCAGAGTTTACTCCAACCCAGAGCTGAGTCAGTCTGAACTTCCCAGTTTTGTTGCTTGGGAGAGGAGGATTCCTAGAGACATTCTTCCTCCTTCCCTAGAGACCCAGGCCTCCATCTGCCCGAATCTTGTCTAACGTGGAGACTGCAAGGAACAGAACACATTTTATTTTTAAATTGTTTTTCAGAGCATCCTCCAGTTAATATTATGCCCCTCATCTCTGGGAGGACACACCTTCTCCTTGAGAAACCTGGGTTCCTACTCACTGAACTGGCAGTGTAAATAAAGGTGGCATCTTTTTTCCACTGGCCTCCCCTGCCTCCCCTTATTGTCCAATCACCTGCTACTTTCAGCACTCCTTCCTTTTCTTTGCTGGTGCATGTTTTTAAGATATTCACTCATCAGCACACAAACGGAAATGGGTTGAATCTTAATGAGCCTGTCAAAACCCTGTTTTTTTTCTGCTTTTGTTTTTTAAAGTCCTGCTGACAGCTGAAGGCTGGGTAAATGACAGTGCTTCCTGTACCCAGATGATGAATGGACACAGAGCGCTTGGATCCGTGTCTCTGAGCAGGGACATGGGGGTTCCACCTGAATGGCTATGAGCAAGGTTCCATGCTGGGATCTGCCTGACCGTCTGCAGCTGCTGTGGCTCAGACGCTCCTTAGGATGGAATTAAGTTGTAAACGGCTTCAGGAAGAAGGGAGGGGGGACGAGTGGGGGATAGTGGGCAGAGCTCATCTCATCTTTTGGGGCCCTCCTGGTCTCTCTGAAAGCAGACTGGAAAAGAAAATAAAAAAGAGGCTCTTTTAAGGGCAATGTCTACCTTACAAGATAATTCTAGGAATTAACCAAGATAACGTGTGCCTGGTGCACAGCAGATGCTTCACGAACACGTCTAAATCTGAACTACTTGTGAACAGCTACTCAGCTGGGCCGTTGTATGGAGCAGAATCAAAAACTACCACCAGCTTCCTAAAGGACTTGGTTTACCAGGCACTTGGAGCTTCCCCATCACACTGGACCCTCAGAGGGCTCTGAGGCAGGATAATCAGTCTCAGTTTACAGATGGGAGCCCAAGGCGCGGAGAGGTTGCGTGGCTTGCCAAAAGGTATAGTTTAAAAGCAGCAAAGCCAGGTCTTGAAGGCAGCAAATATCTCATGCTTTTTCTGGGAATTATAATAATGGAAACAACAGTGAGGAAGCTGATATACAAACCAAAATAGTCATTTCCTGAAATAAAATGAAAAAGTCATCTTTTTCCAGATAGTGGAGAGATATGAGAAAAACTGCTAGGTAGTTGCATTATATTTGGGAAATATAACGCAAACAAACAAATAAAAATATCCTATTGGCTCTTTCTGATCTGAGGGCTTGGGAGACCTTCGTAAGCCCTGTTCAATCATATGACCTTCATCTGTAAAGTTGGGTGATCCTATTCTGTGACAGAGTAAGGGGCAGAAAAGTACAAGAGAACAAACCCTAAGATTTACTGAGCATTTGTTTTGTGCCAGGTCCTAGGTTAAGCTCATTAAACAAGCTACCTCATTAACACTCCCATGCTGGGTTCTGTTATTATCCCATTTATGAGCAAGAGAACTGAAGTTCAAGGAGATAAAGCAATTTGGCCAGCTCATACAGACATTAAAAGGCCAAGCTGCAATTCTATCCCATGTGGGTCTGAGTGTGCTAACATAAAACGGGGGCTCTATCTTTGTAGAAGTTACCCTTTTTGACTTGACATCGGCTGTAACTTAGGACTATGGGTTCTCTCCAATGGATTCTGCCATTTACACGAGAATGGCTCATCCACTGATGTGTGGCACAATCCTTAGTTTTAAAGTAACAAATCCCTATCATGAAAGCCAATGCATTTCCATGTCTCATAAATCCTTTTGTAATGATCACTTGGTGTCACTGGCTTATTTAAATGGACACATCATCTTTTAACAGGGCTTTTTCCCATCTGCTCTGCCTTTTTATTACCAGCGAGAAGGGCAGTAACTCAGTGTCTGGGGATATCAAGTTAAGAGCTGGAAGTGGTTTAGATATTGTGTCTCCTGATCCCACTTTCTGTACCAAATTGGGTGGCACAGGGAGGGGACATGTCATTTTTGCCATAATAAATCCTCCTGTGTGCTACATTTTTCTTTTGCCTGCAAACTCAGACTGATGGTGAGCAGTTCTTGTTTTACGTGGATTACCATGACCCGGCACTGCGGCCTCGAGGCACAGCGGTATATCTCTATCTGACATTTTCTATTACTGTATTTCTGGAAGACAGAAACTACATATACATACCAGGGTTCATCTGAGATTTCCCTTCTCCCACCCAACAAAACTAGGTGTCCCCAGCTTTAGGAAAGCCTGACTAACAGTATCTGGAAATCTAGACACAGAAGATCAACGTGGAGTGATTATTTGCTTACGCAAGGGAAACACACTGGTTGGAGCTCTCTCACTGACCCAGCGTGGGTTCATAAAGGGTCAAACCTCAGAGGCACTGAGAAAACAGCTCGTGGGCAAGCTTGCTGGGAGGGGAGATGGAGGACATGTTCCATCAAAGTGTGCCCTTGCTCCTCTGCTCCAGAAACACCTGGGAGGCTTCCTAATGGGCACAATTCTGGGCCCTACCCGAGGCCCACTCAATCAGTCTTCAAGGGCAGAGTCCAGGATGCTACATTTAAAATAAGTGTTCTTGACCTTGATGGCACTAAATGGGGAGCTAGGAAGATTGGGAGTTAATAGCACAGGTTCCTTATCAGGGGTTTAGCTTCAACTCCCTAAGCTTCAGTATCCTCATGAATGAAACAGAGATAAACCTGCCTCCTGGAGCTATCCAATGAGATAACACCCATAAAGCACCTAGCATAGTGCCTGGTCAATCTTCAGCTGGTATGCAAAGGCATTCCCATTATTAAAATACTGAAATACTTCCCCACCAGTTAATAAAGAGCTGTTGCTCTGAGGTCCCCAGGGCCCTCCAATACCCACCCCCAGCCTGGTCCCTCCCAGAGACTTTTTCATGATCCAGCAACTAAATGGTTAATACTCAGCACAACATGGGACCCCCCAGGGCGCAGCTGTGGGTCTGTGAAGGGCTACATGCATGCTGTAATGCCTGGGAGGTGTAACATGAAAATGTTACATAGGCTGAGCCATGCCTGGATGCTTCTGGCAAATGTCAACTAAGGAATGGCCTCAAAGGATGGCCTGTAGTACAGACACCTCTGGCTGTTCAGGGCATTGACTCTGGACCTGTCCTTCCTTGTCCCCCTCTACCACCTCTGAACTCTCACCTCTAGAAGCTTGACCCTAATCCATTTTCCTTTGGTTTCTAGGGACCGGTGTGAACTTGACCTTTCTGGCTCTGATCCTAAGCTCTCAGGTTCGAAACACTGGTGCTTCCCATTACAGACAGGACCCCCTCTTCCCTGCCCTTCAGAGTTGGCCTCAGCCTCCAGGACAGGGACTCACCTATGACCTTCAGGTGGTGCCATCCCCAGACATCTGTTCCACTCCAGCACAGCTGGCCCCAATGCCAGGGCTCAGCTCTTCTTGTTCCAACCCATCCGACTGCTCCCTGAGCTACAAGCTCTAGTGCTGACACAGGTCAGGACTCTGCATCCTTTGAGAATGGGAAACCAAGGCAGTGGCAACGTGGATGAAGCAGGCAGAGACAGAGGATCCAGAGGGATTTCAGAGATAAAAATTGGCACGAGCTGAGCCTAAGGAGAGGGAGGCTTTCATTTCTCAGACACTCTATGAGGGTGTGGATTGTGTTGAGTGCTGACTTTGAGCACCTACCACAGGGTCTAGTACACAGGAAGTTCTCAATAAATAGCTGCTGAAAAAAGAATGAGTGAATGAATGATCCTATTATCAGAGATAGAAATAAAGAAGGAGAAGCAAGTTTGGGGATAGGAACAAGGCAGAATAATGGATTTGACTTTAGATACATATTGTTCGAGGGCTGTGGCTATTCTTGAGCTGATCACCAAATATTTCTGCCTTTTCTCCTTCTGGGTACATAATTAGACTCCCCTTGCCCACACACCTTGCAGGTAGGTATGGTCGCATGACTTGCTTTAGCCAATGAAATATGAGCAGAAATTAAGTGCAGCACTTCTAAGTGGGAACTTTTACCTGTAGTTGCTGCACTAGGGAAGAATTGGAAGGTCAACCCCCTGTGCACTGCCCAATGCCAACTTCAGGCAACCAAGTGGCCTTCGCTTGTGCTTTGGCCCTCCCCCTCTCCCAGAGGAAGGAGAGGTGAGCCCTCACATGACCCTTTGTTACCTCCTTCCCCCGGCACACCTGTGATTTACCTGTGTTATAGCCCCTTCCAAGGGCAGGCCAAGGGCGGTGATTTTTCCACAGGTTTCCAAGGTACCAGTCACTCTGGTTCTCTACCAAGCCCAGGACCTGCTGACCTGTGAAGTACAGAGAATGTAAGTATCTTAAAAGGAGAAGCCCTGTTGAGAAGCAAGTATTCAACAGAGGATATAATGATGGTAAACAATCATAACAATAACCTACATTGACTGGGAGTTTGTATTAAGTGCCAGGCCTGGATTTAAGTGCTTAACTTGTACTAACATTTAATTCTCACAATTATGCAGCCCTTTTTATTATCCCCATTTTAGAGAGAAGAAACAGAGGTCCAGAGCAGTTAATCTACTTGCCCAAGACCACACCGTTAATCCACGATAAAGCCAGAATCCAAACCCATTTTTTCATTCATCCATTCACTCACACAACACCTACTGACTGACATGCTATCCTTCAAGGACTCCAGTTCTAAGATTATTTTCCCACCGTATATTTATTTACTGCTTTTCTGGGCAGGATCTGAGATCATTTTCTCACATCCCAGAGGAAGAAGTGACCCTTGTCTGACGAGAGAAGAGCCCATGGAAAGGAGCCTCCCTTTGACTACCTTCTCACAGTGGTTTTGCTCTCACTCACATGACTTCCTCTAAACTATAGTTATCACGTGTCCAAAAGCATTATGCCAACATATCTTTTTTAAAAAAGCATCAAAAGTGACCCTTTCTGGAGGAGTCCTATGTAGAGGAAGGCTTGTGTCTCTGTCCCCAGAGCTCGGCTTCTACTTTGATGCTGGCCTCGGGGTCCTGTGCACCTGAGTGTCTTTAGGTGCCTCTACCTCTTGGTCATTCTCTTAGGGTGCTGATGACACTGGCACATGGGCAGCACTGTCTCTGGGCCCTCCAAGCAGGGCATGAGCTCCAGTTGGCTGCGACGAGACAACACCATCATGCCACGTGTAGAAGGCGTCCTCTTAGAATTATTTATCAACACCATTTCACAACCAAGAAACTGAGGCTCATGTAGGACCAGGGATTTGCATAGCTAGTGATGAATGAATTTCAGCCGGAGATATGAATCTATATTTGTCTGACACCCAGCTTCTTTCCAGGGTTTCAAGAATTGATTGTTTACATTGGGCCTCACCTTTACAACGAATGTTGGAGGCAAGAATTATGAATCTATGTTTTACAGAAAAGGAAACAGGCTGAAAGAGTTTAAGTAACCTGCCGAAGGTCACATAACTAAGAATCACTGTCTTCCACAACTCACCGATGTCTTTAAAATCCTTCTGGTGTTGGCCAATCTGAGAAATAAAGACCTTTCTGACCAAATGAAAGCCCAGCGGCATGTTAAGAAAACACAGCACTTCTTCCAGAACTCCATGCTGGGTGATATAGAACCTCCTTGGTGTGATGACAGTTCTCTGAAATGATGCTGTGTGCGTTTGGTGTAATTTATTTGATCAATTTATCGAGCTCCTATCTAAATCACCACCCAGCACAAATACATAAATTAGAGGCATGGGAAAAATACTACCACCCACTTTTGTCATTGTATATGATCACATCCAAAACTTGCAGAATCCCTCAGAAAAATATATCACCAATTCAGGGACTGCAAGAGCTAATTAATTCCAGAGGCAACAAGCTTGGCTTGGGATGTTTGTGTAAAACATTTAGATCTGAAAGGGATGGTGCCCTTAACTGAAAATGCTGTATGCCTCGTCCTCTCCCTGTGAGAGAGCTCATTTAATAACCTCACACTGTGGGATGGAAAGGGGAAGTGCGGTCCTTGGAGGAGCTGGCTTACAGTTACTAATGATTCCAGGCTGGCTCCCCAATATGCTCAGGTATGAGGAAGGGTGTCATGTACTCAGAACTGACAAAAGGGGAATGACCTTTCATTAAATTTAGAGTGGCCATCTGAATTACAGGTAAGATAATCTTCAGATATTTCAAAGTCCAAATTCTGTATTCAGGCATTCATGTGCTTTGTTTTGCCTCCATCTGCTTCTTCAGACTAATTGTCTATTAGCTACACTTCTTCATTCCTGCCAAACAAAAGTGTTTATTGTCTTGCTGTTTGCATTCTCACTCCTGTGTCTTCTTATATAGACCTCCCTTGGAAAGAATTGCCCTTGTACCCTGTCAACCTTTGCCCATAATCCTTTCAGGTCCATCTCAAGGCTGAACTCTTCCATGAATATCCCTGGGCTGAATTTTCACTTTATCTTCACTCCCACATTAGATGGAAGACATCTCGAAGAACTTTCAATTGGTATTTTTGCCATCAGTTGACTTACATCCTTTAAAGAACAAAGTAGGTGCTATTCAGGCATACCCACACCTCTCTTTTGTAAATATCCACTTCCTACAATAGTCTAGAAGCAAGGACTGTGTGGTATGTGACACACTGTAGGTGTTCTGTAAATGTTTGCTACGTGTATGACGTCTGAGGGTAAGTCTCCTCTGACTGGGTGACTCACTAATCTTAGTGTATTAGTGTCCCCACAGTTTTGAAGCTTCAAAACATTTTATACCCTCTCCATTTGCCAACATCAATGTGTTCTTCTGCTCAGCTCTGGGAACTCAGGCATGTGCCTCGACTGCATGGGAAACTGAGAAGATGGGGTGGAAGCACCCAGGAGCATCTTTTATATCAGTTGCTCTACTTAAGGCTTGAAATCAAGTCTTAATTTCCAGGAAGGAATATTTGGATGGTTAACCTTAAGTCATGGTATCCCAACAAATAACATCCAAATTCCCTATTTTAGTTTGCCAAGGGCTGATGATGCAAAGTACCAGGACTGTTTTTGGTTTTACAAAGGGTATTTATTTGGGGTAAAATCTTACAGTTCCAAGGCTGTGAAAAGTCCAAACTGAGGCACCATCAGAGATGCTTTCTCACCAAAGTCAGCTAGTCTTGATCCTGGCGTGCTGCCACGTGGTGAAGCAAGATGGCTGCTGACCTCTGCCCAGGTTTCAGCCTTCCCCTCCCGGCTCACCATCTCCTCTTGAGCTGCTCCTTGGGCCCAGGCTCTTGGGGCTTCGTGCTTAAGTGATCCTGTGGTTCCCTCTCTCCTGGCTTAGGGTTTGTCTTTTAGGACTTCTGTCCTTGCAGCTCAGCTGTGGGCAAAACTGGAGTCTTTTCTCTCAGATGGCAGAATCAACCATGGCAGTTCCCTTTTTCCTGCATCTGTCCATATGAGTTTGTCTCTTTCTTTATATCAGACCCAGCAAGAGGGTGGAGATGCAACATGAATCACACTCCACTGATGTCAAATGGGTCTCACACCCATAGGAATGGATTAGTTTAAAACATAATACTTCTCTTTTTGGGAGTCATAAAATAATTTCAAACTGCCACAATTTCCTTTTCTCATTTTGAATCTGGATGCATTTCTTCTGATGGTAGCATACAACCCTTTCATGTACAGGAGGTAAAAAAAAAAAATTCCCAATTAGCAACTTAATAGTTGCCATTTTAATATCCAATAGTTGAGTAAAACCAAAATAATAAACAGCTACTAAGACTTCATTTTCCTTTTTAAATGGATTCATAACTGCTAAGTCAATTATTTAAAAACACTAAGTGTGAGCAGTTTTGTCCAGTCTCTCATCAATACTGGGGTTTTGTACATGGGCTTGTGAATCCCCTAAGCTAACTCCTTGGTGAGCCCCTCTCTGCAGAGGTCTGCACCCTGGGGACAGGAAACCATGTGAATCACTGGAGGTTTAAGGGTGTAGACTGTGGAGCCAGACTGCCTGGTTCCAATTCCTGGAGCTGCCACTTTCTAGCTATGTAGCCTTGAAAAAATTACTTAACCTCATAATCTAACTATTATGGCTTAAATGCCTTCAGACATGTAATGTTCTTAGAATAGGGGCTGGAACATACTAAACACTATATACATGATAGTTTTTATTATCATTGTTCACCAGCAAGTCCATCCACATGGTTTTCTCCCAAGATCATCTAGCAAAACAAGGAAGTCACTCTAGAACTTTGTATCTCTCAGAATGGACTGAAGATCATCTGCTTTAGAAACACTTGAGGTTCTTAATGAAAGCACAAATTCCTGGGCCTCAACCTAGAAGTTACCTGTTGGTCAGGGACCACTTCTCCCCTACTTCTTTGGTTTCTAGAAGAAGGGATTACATGGCTTCTTGCCTTAACCATTTCTCTTCCTTGTGGAAGTGGGAGTTACCCAACTGGTAAGTTTCAGAGAGAACTGAGTTTTCACGGCTTGACCCCTTCTTCCATGCCTTCTGGGTTCTAGCATGCTGAGAGGGAGCTCACATAGACTCTCTTCTTCTCTGCCACACATTTTACAGGGCAGGCCCCCTCCCCAGGGGATCACAGTTGCCTGGCACTTACCATGACAGGGTAGGCAATCCAACTCTGGGATCTGGTATTAGGAATATCCATTGTAGATGATATAAGTCAGGTCCTCCAATTTTACCTTTCTCAGTAAAGTAAGGTGATATTTTGCTCTTGTACTTTTATCTTACCTTTAAATTGGTTCCGAATTTTGGGGGAGAGGGAAGCAATATCATGTATTAATTCCCTCAGACTGCAACACTTCTTAATAAGAATTCTGGCCATGGGGTCCTAGGAATCTATACCTCCGAATCAAAGACCTTTTATTCCCCTCAAAGCACAACTTCATTTGTGAAAATGAAGCTGAGTTCTTTGCTTATTCAAACTTAACTACTAACAATGCCAAGAAAACAGTAGTGTGTTTGATAGTATTTGCTATTATCATCATTACACCAGGATCCCCTGGTCAGATATTTTGGCACATCTGACTGGATCTCCAGTCTTAGCCATGCCCCCATACCCCCCTTCCTTAGCTGACATGACCCTTAGTCTGCCTCGACTTTGGCTCCATTTAACATCAGCTGAGGGTTTGCTTTGTGTCAGACGCCACACAAAATGCTAAGGTATCAAAGACAAATGAAACATAGTCTTGTCCTAGAGGCAGCTGGAGAGGAGACAGATAAAAATTATGAAGCGGCATGACAGAAACACAGATAACTCAGATTAATGGAGAGCAGGGTATGATTGATTCTGTGGGGGGAAGTGGGTGATACCTGCTTGGCATCTTCTCTGGAGTCATCTGCCAGGTCCCTTCCTACTTCACAGAAGTAGGGAGCTGCCCTGTCACATGCTTCTAGGCAGAGAGGTCCCCTCTGCCCCCTGGCGAGAGCACATGTGAGACAAGTCGTCATTCACAGCTTCACCAGTCCCAGGTCATCAGCCAGGTGGCATCTAAATCTTGGTCCCCACAGGTCAAGTCTAAAGCCTTAACCTCGATTATGCAAACACAACCACGACCTGCCATCCCATTAAGAGGTAAAATCCCAAGGGAATCCTCTTGGGGAGATGACAGGGTCGCCACAGGTGCTGACTTGCTCAGCATTCTGCACCAACTCGTCTCACCTTCTCTGGAGTTATTACAATAAAACACCGTGACTAACGGAAAAGGCTTTGTCATTGTTTTCTGGGCTGGCCCTGCGGTTGTGATTAAGTGCACTATGCTCCGTCTTCCTTACTCTAGGCACAAGTTAACTTATGAAAATGAAGCTGTCTTCTTTGCTTATTCATACATCACCACTAACAGCCAGACAAGAGTGAACAAGCTTGCTATTCTGCTGGGGCCCTGGTGTCGGTGTCACCAGCCAGCAGACAGATGGCTCCAGTCTGGGAACTCCCCTCCCTCTCTCCTTCCTCCAGCTTCTAGCTCAAGGCAGGGCTCCGGCAGCTCCGGAGGTGAGGAATAAGGAGCAAGGAAGGATGCTGCGGCCACGTGGCAGGCCTGCCATGGACATGTAGGGCTGGGCATTCGTCCACGTCCATACCAGGTGTGAGGAAGGTAGTCTAAGTTAGAAAGACAAAGAGTTTCCTATCTGGGGTGGGGACTGGGTGCGTACTAGTTAGCACCTTGAGGTAAACACCAGGAACAGGTGGCTCTAGCTCTGATCTGCACTATTCTTCCAGTGCTGTCCCCTTCTTTCCACCCTCCAGAAATGCTCCTGGTTGCATAGAGGGAGCCTGCCAAAAATAGGAAAAACAGCGATCTAGCCCCAGTTCTGGCACTTTCTCTAGGGCTTGGCCAAATGATAACTTCTCTGAGCCTCTGTTTCCTTACTGTAAAAGGATAAGAATGATGCTGCAGATTAAGTAAGATACTATATATAAAATGCCCTGCTCATAGTAGATGCTCAACTAAAGGCATTGTTCTTCCTCTCTTGTGATGGTTGTTGCTCAATGTTTAAGTTGTCTTTCTCAGGTGCTGACACTAGCTATATGGACTGAACTCTGCAACATGGAGCCCTGCTGCTCCCCAGCACCCCAGCATTTTGAAGCCTTTAGCTTCTGTGACACTATTCTCCTGGCTGTTGTCCTCCCTCCGAACATTTCCTTCTCAGCCTCCTTCATAGGGATCCTCCATGTCTCCCCTTAAACGCTGGTGTTCCCAACTCCTGTGCTTGATCCCCTTCTCTTCTTGCTCTATGTTTTCTACCTGGATGATGGGATCTACTCCAATGGCTCCAAATACTATTGATCGGAAGATGATCACCAATATCTGCCCCCACTTCAGACTTCTTTCCAGGGCCTCTGGCTCTGAAATCCAACTATCTGCTCTCCATCCTCATTTGTCTGTTCCACAGTGACCTCCAACTCAACATGGCTAAACCCAAATCCATGATCTTCTAGAAAATAATAGCCTGACCCCTAAATTTTCTGTTAGTCAACAGCATCAAGATCTAGTTGTCACTGAACCAACCTTGGCATCGCCCTCTCCTTCATTCCTCGCCATAACCAAAGCCTATAGATTTTTTACCTCCTAGGTATTTCTCAAACTCATCCCGTACTATACCCTCATCATCTCTCTCTCTCAGGTTACCTTAGCAAATTGCTACCTGATAACTGTTCTCCCAGGTTAGCCCCTTCCATTCTATTCTGAGAACCCAGCCATAGAAATATTTAGAAAGTACGTATCTGATGATTTTGCTTCCTTGATTAAAAGGCTTAAATGCTTCTAGGCCCAGGCATAGAGTTTATGGGTGAGTGAATGAACGAAAAATGAATCCCAATCCTGTATCTTAGCCTATTTCTATCTGAACAGGGAGGGGATTGGGTGCGTACTAGTTAGCACCTTGAGGCAAGCACGAGGAACAGGTGGCTCCAGCTCTGATCTGCTTTTTTCTTCCAGTGCTGTCTCCTTTTCCCCATCCCCAGAAAAGCTCCTGGGTGCACAGAGGGAGGCCTGCCAGTCACTGCTGCATATCATTGTGTTTATTCCAGCAGGTGAATATTAAAATGTTATAACCGGAGGCTGTCCTGAGTGTCAGCAGAGAAAGCAACGGTGCCTCCTCAATCTCACAGTTATTCTAATAAGCCTTTTTAAAACAGAAAGGCCTTTAATAAGACCATTCAACTTCTGTCTGAGTGCAGGATCGCTATAATAAGAAAAACATATAGTATCACATTACCATTTACTAAACATCCTGAAAGGACTGCGACAGGGCCCTAGGTGCCCCTGGCTAGTGGGTGTAGAATAACAAAACATCTCCTGAGAAGACGCAGCACAAAAGGGTATTTAAACAACCCTGAAAAGGTTGAAAAGGACGGCTTGCTCACTTTGGTGTTTCATAGTTCCTACTTCCACAGCTCAGCCCTAGCTCAATGCACCTCGGAATCCCGGCAGTTTCTATGAGCTAAAGATCTTAGGAACTGCTTTGCAACTACTTGCTTTTACAGACAAAGCCCAGAGAAGGGGGAGAGGGACACGTTCACAATCAAACAGTCAATGGAAGAACCACGACTCTAGTAAGGGTCTTCTGTGCACGTGCTCCTCAAACTTCTCCCCTTCTTTCTTTGAACTTTAATATAATTCTCATGTGGTTCAAATTCTAGCTCTCCTACCCTTGATAGGTAACCTTGGGTAAGCTCTTAGTTCTTCAGTTTCCTCCTCTCTAAAATGGGCCCTTCTCCATGGGGCTGATGTGAGGAGTAAATGAGCCAATGCATGCACAGTGCTGAACAGCTTGGCACATAGTAGGCACTCACATGCTGGATAGCACACTATTATAACGCCGACTGTTATACCATATAATGGGAGACTGTGGGACGTGTGCCATCATGTATCGGCTGGGCTTGGTAGAGATCATCCTGCAGAAAATGTTATTTCCCTCTAAATATTTGAGCTGCCATTTAAGGCAGGTGGAGCATGAAGCTGTGGTCATGGTATTGTGATCCAAACATCTCACTTCCCGTCGGTGGGGTTAACTGAGCCCTAAGACTGAGAATATCATTTGTCAATTAGTCAGTTATATTTTTAAGGCAAAAATCCTCTGATCAGCAAGAACCGCCTCCACACTGCTTAGTCTGACCCTTCTATGCCTATGCTGTGAAGCTTGTTTGTTTTGTTTTTTTTTTTTAAAGATTTTATTTATTTATTCATTTATCCCCCCCTTGCTGCTTGTGCTCGCTGGGTCAGCTAACCACGCCGTGCGGGCGGGCTTGCCTTCACCAGGAGGCCCCGGGAACCGAACCCGGGGCCTCCCATATGGTAAACGGGAGCCCTACTGATTGAGCCACAGCCGCTTCCCAGCTTGTTTGTTTTTTAACTTCTCAGAGACTTGTTTAGAACACTGAGACTCCTAACCAGGCTTAGATCATATTTCTGTGAGATGGAAGCCAAATACTCCAATTAAAAAGGCAGCCTCGGGGCGTGGATGTAGCTCAGTGGTTGATTCCCTGTTTCTCATATCCGAGGTCCTGGGTTCAATGCCCCGTACCTCCTAAAAACAAACAAAAAACAAAAAAACTGTCATTGGGGAGCAGATGTAGCTTAGTGGTTGAGCACCTGCTTCCCATGTACAAGGTCCTGGGTTCAATCCCTGGTACTTCCGTGGAAAAAAAAAAGTCAGCCTTGTCTATCCCTGCATTTCCTCTGGTTTCAGGTATTTGAGGACACAGCCCACAGTGACACATCATTCAGCCCTGGTTTCGTTTGGAGGAAAACACCCTGCCCTTACTGACCTCTACAGCTGAGGGATGACTGTTATTTATGTAGGGGCTTTGCTTAGAGCAGTTGGAATCTGTGTCACTCTAGAAGGTAGAATTAGGGGTAAAGAGTAAAGATGAAAGGAAGACAGATTTTGCTTATTATAAGCATGACCATTAGAGTCCCCCAAAATGGAAGTGAGCTGCCTTTCTAGGGAGAAGAATCTGAGTGTTAGAATGGTTCAGGAAGAAGCTGCATAATTCCGCCCTCATCCAGCATTTACTGAGTCCCTACTGTGCGCCAGGCTCTGTGCTGACTGCTGGAGACAGCAGTGAAGGAATCAGGCCTACTCCTGCCCTTCTGAAGTTTATGATCTCTACAAAGAGCTTCTCAGCTGGCCTGGCGGCAGTTTACTAGGCTCTACCCCAAACTTCACTGAACTGGGTTTTCCTGAGGTGAGTCCTGGAAATTTCTTTTTAAACCCAAATCCCATTAACCTGATGTAGGGAGGGTCTGGGAACCTTTGAGGGTGGGTGGTCACCCACCCGGCGTGATGTTGAGAAGGGAAAGGGGGTGGGAGGAGACTTGTGCACTGAGCAGAAGACTGGATTTGAACCACAAAGTGCCCTTCCAGCCTGACATTGTGAGGTCTCTTTATTCTAAGCCAAGGAGGAGTTTTCTCAACATCCTCTTCACGCTGGACAGTCCCCACCTATTTTTCTTCCACTTGTGCTGTAGGTGTGTGAGGACAGTGCCCAGTGATGGGAGCCTGTGCTGCTCTGGGCAGCAGTGCTTCGTGAGCCCTCTACTCTAGCACTGGGATAGGGGCTTTCCATGCATCTCAGATGCCTTACAATAACCCCATGACAGGGGTTCTAGGGTTATTTCTCTTTCATCAGGGAAACTGAGGTTCAGAGGAGTAAAGCTACTTGCCCAAGGACACACTGCTAGGAACCTTAGAGCGGGGCTTGCATTCAGGTCTTGAGGTTGCAAAAGCCCATGTTTTATTACCTACATCCATCATTAAGGACACAAGAAGGGGACAATCTGGGAGGCATTTCTCCCCCCAGGGCAAGGGCTGTGGCTGGCATCACTGTGGGCAAGGCTCCAGAGGAAGGAGAGAGGAGGGGTGGAACTGGAAGAAAGGCTGGTCAAGGCTCATCTAACCATCCCACAGGTCTCTGCACCCACTGCCACCTGGGGCTGCAAGGAGGAGACCCAGACTGCCTGCCTACTGGGGGTACTATTTGTTTCATTTCCTTCAGCTTCAATCCCAGGGCACCGAGCTGAGAGTACATCCTACACAAGAGCACATAGGTGGAACAGAAAAGGAAGGCGTGAGACTCAGAAAAGAATCTGCAATCCAGTGAAGGTCAAGATAACGATTCCATCTGCCAAGATCCGAGAACAAGTCTCCACACCTCACCCCCCAAGTCAGCCCCGAGCAGGCCCACATTAACTTAATTTATGGTTTAAAAACTCCTGCTCCATCTCAAATAACGATTTCTCTCTTCCTCTATCCGTGATCTTTGGTCTCTGGAAATAGGAAAAACTAAAAAGGAAAGCAAAGCTGCTGGGCTCTCTTCCAAGGCTGCTTTTATCGCACCAACTCCCAGGACACAAGACTGCTGTCACCTCTCAGACAGGGGTTCTATTAGGGAGCGGGCTTGGCCTGCATCCAGTACGACTTCTATCTGTGGACTTCTTGGATTGGTCTCTTTTTAAAAACACAGTTTGCTGGCATCTTTCAGATAATTCACTCATGGACACTCCAAGGACTCACTGCTATTAGAGCATAGGAGCTACTGTCTGCTTTTCCTACTGGGGTTGCAGAAAAAGCACTGTTATAATCCTGTTTACAGGATTATAAGGCCGTCATTGAAGGTCTAGCTTTTCCAAATATTAACTGTGCAACCTGGGCCAAACCATTTGATCCTCTGAGCCTTACTTTTTGCTTCTTTAAAATGGATGATAATAAAATTCACTCTTTTTCCATCATAAGGTGACTATAGGAGTCAAATGAAATGTTGTAAACTGTAAAATACTGTTCAACTTTGGTTAATGTTTACCATTATTACCAAATATTCCTGGGTCTTACATAGCTATTAATTTTTCCCTATAGCATTTCTGAGATTACATTATTATTCATTTATATTCTACTCATCCAGAAGTCAGATACTGAGCAAACTTTATACTCTGAGACACATCCTGGAATGGAGAAATCACTAATAAAGGCCCCATGTGTGGCTGAAAAGCAGTCACGAAGCTTAAGCACAAGATCTCTTTATATTCTTAAGGCTGGTTCTTGGGCAGATTATATAAATCTAGTAATGCTCGTTGAATGAGGATGGATGCTGGGTAAATTGAAAGTAGAGCTACTTAAAGAATAAAGGTAGACTGACCTACTTAGAATTAATGAAACTTTTGTATTTTGAAGATGATGTTCAGTCAAGTCATCCATCCATCCAACAAATACTTAATGAGTATGGATTTGTCAGTCACCATGCTGGGCTGGTGAGAGGCAGTCATAGGTGAATCCTGCCCTCAGAGGGGCTTACAGCCTAGTAGGGTGAGGTCATTCAACAATCACATGAGCAAAGGTGGAACTGGGATGGTGAAAGGGCTGCGAGGGTGAGGACCAGAGGGCTACCAGGGTCCATGAGGGGGAAGCCAGCCAAGAAGGCTGTCCGAGGAACTAAGGATTAAATCGGGATCTGAAGGAAGATGGGAGGTGTCGAGGCAGGGGGGTTAGTGCATGCTAAGGCCTTGCAGTGGGACGCCTGACAAGGATGAGGGACGATGGCCGAGACTAGGGTGACGCTGGTGGGGGAGATGAGACTGGAGCTGGCAGCACTCCAATGTGTGGGGCCTTGTGGGCCCAGCGCCAGAGTATGGGGTTTCTCCATGTAGGACAAGTAGGATGCAGCAGTTTGAAATATTTATGAATCCCCAAAAGAAAAAAAAGATTGTTTGTAAACTGGTCTGTTCCCCTAGGTATGATTCCCTTGACTGTATTAGATTCAAAAGCTTTAAGTTTACTTGATTAAATCAATTCAGGGCTTTTGGTTCGACAATGTCAGTAGGGCATGACTCTGGTTGATCCCCGCCCCTTTGGTGGGCTGATATAAACGGACACTCACTCAAGAAGACACACGGAAGAGGAGAGAGCTTGGTCATTCTGGTCCTGTCATGTGATAGAAAGGAGAAGGCTCAAACAGCTAAAGCCCTGAAAGATGAGCCATTTGCCTGATAGTGTGCCGCAGAAGAGAACAGAGCAGCCGAGAAGGCCCGAGTGACCAGGCAGAGGTCGCCTGCCATCTTGCTTCAACACGTGGCAGCTGACTTTGGTGAGAAAGCAGCCCTGAGTTGGTCTCTTTAAGGCCTTGTAACTGTGAGTTTCTACCACAAATACCCTCTATAAAAGCCAGATTTCTGGTACTGTGCATCAGCACCCCTTTGACTGACTAATACACAGGGCTACCACTGAAGCGTTTTAGGGAGGCAAGGCCATCCTGCCACACACCAGCGGCACCCATCGCAAAGAAGGCTCTGTGAACGGCACTCCCTGGAGTTGTGCAATATGGCGGTAACATGAACAGGCCGCCGATGTGGTCAGACTTGTATTTTGAAAACATTCTGGCTGCTGGGTGGAAAATGGATCCATGAGCGATTTGAGGGGTGGAAATCAGGGTTGTATTTTTCTTTCTTTCTTCTAAAGATGTGTTAGACATTCATGAGAGACACACAAGCTTGGAGATGAGGGGACAGGTCAGGGCTAGGAAGACACATCATGGTCAGTGGACATGTTCCGAGGGCTCTGTGTGCAGTGCCACGCTTGGGCAGAGGGCCACACCAAGAGGCAAAAGCAAGAGTCCTTACCTCCCTTACGGGAAAAGGGTGCGGACAAGTCGCTCTTGCAACCCCTGCATCTCCCAGGACTGAGCATAAGGCAGGGAGCAGTATTTACTCTTCCCTGGAGGCTATTGTTGAAGTGGCAACCATTTAGCCTGTGTTCGGGGCCAATCAGGCTCCAGGCAAGAGGTGGTAAAGGCAATTCCAAGATATTAATAGGGTGTGTGTCTTAGGGGATGCAGAAGAGGTGTGGGCGTGAGTCTTTGAGGAGGAGGTAGGAATGGATAGCTAAGGCAAAGGGCAGACTCAACTCAGACCTGCCCAGTGGAGGAGGAGGAAGGACAGGGAGGCCAAGAGGAGGAAAGGAGGAATGAGCTCAAGGGTGGGTGTGGGGAAGGGCATGGGGCTGTACAAGATAACAATGGTGGGGCAGCTAACGTGAGAGTGATGCTCCATATGCCAATACAATTTTTTACATAGTTTATCCCATTTGACCTTCACCTCAAATCCTGGAGCGCCCCAGGTCTCCATCCTCAGAAAGCCCCTGTTTGTAGACCTCTGTGTGCCCTTGGTGATCTTCAGGCTACTGCTTTAAATAACACACACACGCGCAAACACACACATATATATCTCCAAATTTGTATCTCCAGGGCGGCCTCTATGCCAAGTTACAAAATCATAAATCCAACTGCCCACCTGACATCTAAGAGGCATCTCAAACTTAACATGTCCCAAATCAAACTCTTGATTTTTTCCCTTTATCGCTGTTCTGCCTCCAGTGTTCCCGTGACAGTCAATAGTGGCTCTCTCTCTACATCTTCCCAGTCATGTAGAACCAAAATTGTGGAATCCTTCTTTTTTCATGCCCAGCTTTAAGGAAGTACAATAAAATTCAATAAATTCACCTATTTTAAGTGTACTTTGATACATTTTGGTAATTGCATGTACCCACCATCACGATCAAGATACAGAACTGTGTTCTAACCCCCTAGAGTTTTATTGTCCCCTCTGCAGTCAATCCCCTTCCTGGAAAGCCAGTGGATTTCCTGCTGCAGTTAGGCTGTTCTATAACGTCACATAATTTCAATCATAATCGCATAGCATGTAGTTTTTGTGTGTTTGGCTTCTTGTACTTAGCATAACCTTTTAAAAAATTTACCCAAAGTGCTGTGTTAATATTTTGTTTCTTTTTATTGCTGAGTAGTATTCCAAAGTATGGGTGTACCACTATTTGTTTATATATTCACCAGCTGAATAAAATTTGGGTTGATTTCAGCTTTTGGCTATTATTATGAGCATTTGTGTGCAAGTCTTTGAGTGGACATATATTTTCATTTCTCTTGGGTAATGTGCTGGTTTGAGCCTTTTGTTGACCCCAGAAGATTCCATTCTTAAAGCAAACCCATTCCTGTGCTTGTAAAACTATTGTAGGTGGAAACTCTTGATTAATTTACTTCTGCTAAGGGCCTTTGATTAGATTACGTGACCCAGGTTGGGTCTTAATCCTCTTACTGGAGTTCTTTAAAAGGGAGAACAGCAGCAGACAGGAAAAAAAAAAAAAAAAAAAAAAAAAAGCTATAGAGACAGAGGAACTCCGAGAGGCTGGAGGAAAGGTCCCAGAAGCTGGAGGCTGGAATCAGCAGAGCACAGAGGCAAGGAAAGAGGGCTGAAACCCGAAGGAGAAGGCAGAGACTGGCAGAGCCGCCATTGTGCCCTGTCCTGTGCCCGATCACCCATTGCTGAACTCAGAGAGACAACATCTCTGATGATGTCTTGACTTGCATATTTTCACAGCCTCAGAACTGTAATCTTTTAACCTAATAAATTCTCATGGTAAAAGTCAACCCATTTCTGGTCTATTGCTCCCAGCAGCCTTTAGCAAACTGAAACAGGTAAATATCTAGATGAGGGATGTCTGAGTTGTATAGTAAGTACATGTTTCATTTTATGAGATACTGACATGTTTTCCAGGTTAGCTGTATCATTCTGTATGAGTTCCAGTTAATCCACAGCGTCACCAATGCTTGGCACTCAACTTTTTAATTTTAGCAATTCTGATGGGTGGTTAGTGATATCTCATTTGGTTTTAATTTGCATTTCCCTGATGACTTATTAGAAGTGTCAAGCATCTTTTCATATGCTCATAGGCCATTCATATGTATTTTTTGCTCAAGTGTCTGTTCAAATCTTTTGTCTGTATTTTGTTTAATTGGGTAGCTTGTCTTATTATTGAGTTCCAAGTTCTTCATATATTCTAGTTACAAGCCATTTGTCAGATATTTATTTTGCAAATATTTTCTTCCAGTCTGTGGCTTGCCTTTTGCTTTTGAAAAGAAAGGCTTTTAGTTTTTATTTTATTTTATCAATTCTTTCTTTTAAAATTTGTACTTTTTCTAAGTAGTCTTTGCCTAATTCTATGTCACAAGTTTTTTTCCTTTTCTTCTAGAAATTTTAGTGTCAGCTATTTTTTTTTCTACATTGAGTTAATTTCTGTGTATGCTAAGAAAGCTTTGAGATTCATTTTTTCCCTATAGGATTGGGTGTTCTAACACTGTTAGTTCTAGCTTCTTTTCCCCATTGAATTGCAAAAACAATAATAAATGTAGATTGATTCTTGAACTTCTTATTCTGTTCCATTGATAAATATGTACATCACCATGCCAAGACCGTGCTATCTTAGTTACTATCACTTCCTAAGAAGTCTTTAAATTAGGTAGTGTAAATCCTTCAAATTTGTTTATCTGTTTCAAAAAGGGTGCTCTAGATCCTTTACATTTTCATATGAATTTTAGTATAGGCTTGTGAAATTTTTCATAAAAGATTGTCAGGGGAGTAGAAGTAGCTCAAGTGGTTGAGTGCCTGCTTCCCATATACGCGGTCCTGGGTTCGATCCCTGGTACCTCCTAAAAACAAAACAACTAAAACAAACAAAAAAACCAACCCGGGGGAGCCGGTGTAGCTCAGTGGTTGAGCACTGGCTTCCCACATACAAGGTCCTGGGTTCAATAGCTGGCCCTGGTACCTCAAAAAAAAAAAAAAAAAGGTGTTAGGATTTTGATTGAGATTACAATGAATCTGTATATAAATATAGAGAAGATTGCCTTATAATCAACATTGAATTTTTCAGTCCATGCACATAATAATTCTCATTTATTTGTCTTCTTTAATTTCCCTTTGCAATGTTTTGTAGTTTTCAGGGCATAGTTTCTGGCATATCCTTCTTTAAATTTATTTCTAAGTTTTTAATTTATATGTTGCTTTTATAAATGCAGTGTTTTTAAATTTTCATTTTTGAAATACTTATTGCTGGTGTATAGAAAGAAATACAGTGGATTTCTGTATATTGTATCTTGTGACCTTGCTCAATTAGTTGTAATTCTTTGTAGCTGCCTTAAGATTTTCCTACTTACAGGAACATATACTTTGCAAATAAAGTCAGTTGTACTTCTATTGGAGTAATTTTGAGTTCTCTTTTTCTCTCATTTTCTACTTCCAAATCTTAATGACTTTCTCTTCAAAATATATCCAGAATCCTGCAGTTTTCCCTACCTCTATCACTTTTTACCCAGATTTAAGCCACCATCATTTCCTTCTTTGGATAACCCTATTGTCACAGGCTGAATCTGGAAAAGGTCACCAATTTTGTACTGAGTGGCGGATAGAAGTTGGCCTGGGATGACATCTGCTCCTTATTTAGGGTTCAATGACACTTGAGACTGAATAGGTCAGGAAGGCAGCTGGCCACAGGGTGGAGATTTTGCAATAACATTTCAATGCCATCAAAGGAAAGGAGGGAAAGAATTCCTCTCTTGGTAGAGAAAGGGACCTGCATAAAAAGGAAAGATATCCTTAGCCTAGAAGTTTAGAAATTTAAGCGGAACCCTTGAGAATGGATGTGGCCTTCTCATTCTCTTTGTCTATTTTTCTTTATTAGAGAAGCGGGAGGTCTGCAGAACAATCATGCATGAAATACAGGATTCCCATATACCACCCTATTATTAACAACTTGCACTGGTGTGCAACATTTGTTACAACTGATGATAGCACATTTTTATAATTGTACTATTAACTATAGTCCATGGTTTAACTTAGAGTTCATTGTGTACTATAGCTCCATGGATTTTTTTTTTTCTGTTACCATATATAAAATCAAACATTTCCCCTTTGAATCATATTTAGATATATATTTCAGTGCTGTTAATTACATTCACAGTGTTGTGTTACCATCACCACCATCCATTACCGAAACATTTCTTTCATTCCAAAGAGGAACCCTATATATTTTAAGGCTTAACTTCCCAGTCCCTATCCCCATCCCATCCCCTGGTAACCTATAGTCTAGATTCTGTCTCTATATGAGTTTGCTTATTCAAATCACTTCAAATCAGTGAGATCATACAATATTTGCCCTTTTGTGTCTGGCTTATTTTACTCAACATGATGTCATCAAGGTTCATCCATGTAGTCTCATGTATCAGGATTTTATTGCTTTTTTTATGGCTGAATAACATTCCCTGTGTTTGTATATACCACATTTTATTTATCCAGTTATTTGTTGATGGACACTTGGGTTGCTTCCATCTTTTGGCAATTGTGAAAAATGCCACTATAAACATTGGTGAGCAAATACATGTTCAAGTTCCTGCTTTCAATTCCTTTGGGTATATACTTAGCACTGGGATTGCTGGGTCATACAGTAGTTCTCTCTTAGCTTTCTGAGGAACCACCAAACTGTCTTCCGCAGTGATTGCACCATTTTACATTTCCACCAGCAATGAATGAGTGTCCCAATTTTTCTGCATTCTCTCCAATGCTTGTTGTTTTCCATTTTTAAAATAAAAGCCATTCCAAAGGGTGTGAAATGGTATCTCATTGTGGTTTTGATTTGCATTTTTCTGATGGCTAAGGATGTTGAGCATATTTTCATATGCTTTCTGGCCAGATGCCTTTTCAAGTCTTTTATCCATTTTTCAATGGGGTTGCTTGTCTTTTTGTTGTTAAGTTGAAGGATTTCTTTATATAGTCTAGATATTAAACCTTTATCAGATAAGTGGTTTTCAAATATTTTCTCACATTTTGTAGGCTGTCATTTTACTTTCAGGATAAATTGCTTTGAGGCACAAATGTTTTTAATTTTGATGACGTCCCATTTATCTGCTTTCTTTTGTTGATTTTGCTTTGGGTATAAAGTCTCAGAAATCATTGCCTAACACAAGGTACTGAAGATGCTTCCTTACATTTTCTTCTAGGAGTTTGATAGTTCTGGCTCTTATATTTAAGCCTTTGATCCATTTTGAATATAGTGAGAGATAGGGGTCTTTTTTTTTTTTTCTCAAATGGAAATCCAGTTTTACAATAACCATTTGTTGAACAGACTGTTCTGTCCCAGTTGAGTGGATTTGGCAGCCTTGTAAAAAATCAATTGACCATAGATGTGTGGATCTATTTCTGAACTCTGAATTCAATTCCATTGATCACTATACCTATCTTTATGCCAGTACCATCCTGTTTTGACCACTGTAGTTTTGTAATATGCTTTAAAGCCAGGAAGTATAAGTCTTCCAACTTCAGTCTTCTTTCTCAAGATGTTTTTGGCTATTTGGGCCCCCTTACTCTCACAAATAAATTTAATGACTGGCTTTTCCATATCTGAAAAGAAGTCTGTTGGAATTTTAGCAATGTTTTGTAGTGTTCTATATATATGCCTTTACATTCTTGCTTAAATTTATTCCTAGATATTTGATTCTTTTAGTTGCTATTGTAAATGGAATTTTTTCTTGATTTCTTCATCTGATTGTTCATTGCTTGTGAATATAAAAGTACTGATTTTGGGATGTTGGTTTTATAGCCCACCTCTGTAGTGAACTCATTTAATAGCTCTAGGAGCTTTGTTGTGGATTTTCCAGGATCTTCTCTACATAAGATCATGTTATCTGTAAATAGGGCAGCAAGTTTTACTTCCTCCTTTCTAATCTGGATGCCTTATATTTCTTTTTCTTGCCTAATTGCTTTGGCTAGAACTTTCATTACAATGCTAAATAACAGTGGTAACAGTGGGCATCCTTGCCTGTTCCTGATTCTTTAGAGGGAATGCTTTCAGGTTTTCACATTAAGAGAGATGTTAGCTGTGGGCTTTCCTTATATGCCCTTTATCATGTTGAGGGAGTTTCCTTCTATTCCTATTTTTCTAAATGTTTGTATCAAGAAAGAGTGCTATATTTTTTTCAAATGCCTTTTCTTCATTAATTGAGATGATCACATATTTTTTTTCTTCATTGTGTTAATGTGGATATTATATTAACTGATTTTTATGTTGAAACAACATTGCATACCAGGATAAATCCTGCTGGCTAATTCTTTTAACATGCTATTGGATACGTTTGATAGTATTTTGTTGAAGATTTTTGCATCTATATTCCTAAGAGATATTAGTAGTTTTCTTTTATTGTAATATCTTTATCTGGCTTTGGTATGAGGATGACATTGATCTTGTAGAATGAATTAGGGAGTATACTCTCCTATATTAGTTTGCCAAATGCTGCCAAAGAAATATATCACAAATGAGTTGGCTTTTACCATGGGATTATTAGGTTAAAAACTTACCGTTTTGAGGTTGTGAATGTGTTCAAATCAAGGTTTATCAGAGATGCTTTCTCACTGAGCTGAAGCCATGTGTGATCAGGTACAGGACAGGGCACAATGGCGGAGTCTGCTATTCTCCCCCTACTCACCCAGGCTCATTTTCTCCCAGACCTGCAGCTGTGGGTGATCAGGCATATAGTGGCATCTTTTCATCTTCTCCCTCACCTCTGTGCTTCACTGCTTTGGGCTTCTGGCTAAAGTGGTTTCTTCCATGCCAATGGTCTCCTCTCTCAGCTTCTGGGTTCCTATCTCTGCTCATTCTTCGTGTGTCTGTGGGTTTTTATTCCTCTGTTTATAAAGGACTCCAATAAAAGGAGTAAGACCCTTCTTGGGTCATGCCCTACTGAAGTGATCTAATCAAAAGGAAGGTCCCTTAATTGAAAAAAGTCCCATCTATAATAGGTTCACATGCACAGAAATGGACTAGCTATAATAACAGGTATTTCTGGGGTCCACAGAAGACTCAAACTGCCACACTCAACCCTCTGGACTCCCAAAATACATGTTCTTTCCATATGCAAATTACATTCATTCCATCACAATATTTCAAAAACCTTAAATCAATTCAGGAACTGTACTGAGTACAAGGCTCATCAAAACTGGTTATAGACGTGTCTGTCTTGGAACAAAATTCCCCTCAGGCTGTGGACCTGTGAAACTTACAAAACAAGTTAGTTATCTCCTTCTAATATACAAAGGGAGGGCAGTCACAGGAGAAGCATTCCCATTGCTGGAGGAGAAATTGGAAGGAAAATGGATCCCAAATAGTTTCAAAAACCTGCAGGGCATATTCCATTAGATTTCAAAGTCTGAGAGTCATCTATAAAATCACAGTTCCTTGTCCCAAGGGCTTCATGAAGTGGCAGTCCCACCCTTTCCAAGTGCCATGCTCTCAGCTCCACCCTCATCAAACATCTGGGAGGCCACTGAACACTAGGATCCACCCTCTGAGAACATCAGGGTGACGGCCATACTCCCCCCAAACTCCAGGGCACAGACTTAACCCCTTAGCACAGTGGGGTGGTTGCCAAACTCCCCAACCCCCAGGGAAGGTGCCCACTCGCTGCGAACCCTGAGGTGGTGACACTCTCCATGAACAACAGGGTGGAAAGCTGGCCCCTTCAAGCTTTGGGGCTTACTCACCCTTTCCGCACACATGGGAGGGGTCTCTCTCCTGGCCCAAGAAGACATTTTTAATCTTGACTTCAGCTTCCATGGTTTTGCCTTTGAAGTAATTTTCATTCAATCTCTCCCTTTAGTCCAGGCTGGCAGTGGTTTCGTTCATTCAGATCTCACGCATAGCTCACTGGTTTCACATATGGGGAAAAAGGGGTCCAAGACCTCAGCCAGTAAGACTTTCCAGAGAGCCTCCCTGGATAATTGCATTTCCAATCCTGACTTACACTGAACTGACTAGCTGGTTCCATGTTCAGTGAAATCCTTACATAGGGCACTATTCTCTGGGGACTCGTTTTCTGGAAGCTTGGAATTTTGTAAACCATCAATTTCTGGTTTCTTTGTGCCCTGGGGTTAATTTTTCAGCTTATCCCTTCTCTCACACATTTTGCTATAAGCTGCCAAGGATAAGTCAGACAGTGCGTTCCACATTTAGTTTGGAAATCTCCTCAGCTAAATATCTAAGCTTGTCACTTTCAAATTCCGCCTTCTATCTGACATCAGAAGTTAATTTTGCCAAGTTCTCCACCACTTTAAAACAAGGATCGCCTTCCTTCCAGTTTGCAATGACACATTCATCATTTCTGTCTAAGGCCTCATCAGAAGTATCTTTTGTGTCCATATTTTTTACCAACAGTCTCTTCAAAGCAATCTAGGCCTTTTCTATCAAGCATCTCACAATTCTTCCAGAATATACCCCTTACCCATTTATAAACCTGTTCCAATTTTTTTGGCATTTGCACTACAGCACACACCCCACTCTCCTGGTACCAATTTCTGTTTTAGTTTGCTAAATGCTGTCAAAGCAACATACCAGAAACGAGGTGGCTTTTACAATGGTATTTATTAAGTTAAACACTTACAGTTTTGAAGTCATGAAAGTGTCCGAATCAAGGTTCTCAGTGAGCTGCAGGTGGAGATGACTAGGCACATGGTGGCATCACCTAAAGATGCTTTCTCTCCGAGCTGAAGCTGTGGGCAATCAGGTACATGGTAGGGCACAGCGGCAATGTTCAGTATCAATCCACCACCTTCTCCAGGATCCCTTTCTCCCTGAGCTGCCAGTTGTGGGCAATCAGGCACATGGTAGTGTCCACTTGTCTCTCCCCTCTCCTCCAAAATTCATGCCTTTGGCTTCTGCCTAAAGTGGCTTCCTAGGCTCCTGGGGCATTCTCTCTCAGTTTCTGGGTTCCCTTATGTCCCTGTGGCATTCTTTCTGTGTCTACGATTTTTATTCCTTCATTTATAAAGGACTCCAGTATGAAGATTAAGACCCACCCTGGGTCATGCCCTAATGATAATCAAAAGGAAGGTCCCTTAATTGAATCTAATGAAAAGGTTCCATCTACAATAGGTGCACATACATAGGAATGGACTAGCTTTACAAACAGGATTTTCTGAGGTCCACAAAAAACTCAAACTGCCACACCTCCTCTTTAACTTCTTAGAAGAATTTGAACAGAATTGGAATTAAGTCTTCTTGGAATGTTCGGCAGAATTCCCCTGTGAAGCCATTTGGCCTTGGGCTCTTCTGTGTTGGGAGGTTTTGATTACTGATTCAATCTCTTTACTAGTACTTGATTTGTTAATATCTTCCATTTCTCCTTGAGTCAATGTAGGTAGTTTTTATGTTTATAAGAATTTGTCCATTTCATCTAGGTTAACTATATTGACGTATAGTTGTTCATAGTATCCTCTTATAGTCCCTTTTATTTCAGTGGGGTCAATAGTAATGTCCTCCATTTATCTGATTTTTGTTATTTGTGTCTGCACTCTATTTTCCTTTGTCAGTCTAGCTAAAGATTTGTTAATTTTTACTGATCTTTTCAAAGGAAGAGCTTTTGGTTTTGTTGATTTTCTCTATTGTTTCATGGTTTTCCATTTCATTTATTGCCACTCTAATTTTTATTTCCTTCCTTCTGCTTGCTTTGTGTTTAGTTTGCTCTTCTTTTTCTAGTTCTTCCAATTTTGAGGTTATGTATCTGATTTAAAGTCTTCCTTCTTTTTTGATGTAAACATTTAGAGCTATGAATGTCCTCTTAGCACTGTCTTCACTGCATTTCATAAGTTTTGTTATGTTGTATTTTCATTTTCATTTGCCTTAAGATATTTCCTAATTTTGCTTCTGATTTCCTCTTTAACCCATTGGTTAAGAGTATATTGTTTACTTTCCACATATTTGTGAATTTTCCATTTTTCTCTCTGTTAATAATTCTAGCTTTATTCTGTTGTGGTCAGAGAAGATACATTGCATGATTTCAATATTTTTGAATTTACTGAGATTTATTTTGTGACCTAACACATGGCCTATCCTGGAGAATGATCCATGTGCACTCAAGAAAAATGTGTTATTTTGTTTTTGTTGGGCGAAGTATTTTACATAAGTCTGTTAGGTCTAGTTGGTTTATAGTATCATTCAAGTCTTATATTTCCTTTTTGATCTTCTGACTAGATGCTCTATCATTATTATTATTTTTTTAATTGACTTTATTTATTTTTTCTTTTTGGTGTACAGTTCTATGAGTCCTCCCCCCCACCTCCCCGCTTGCTGTCTGTGTCCATTCACTGGGTGATCTATTGTGTCCGTTTCTTGCCTTCTCTTCTCATTTTTCTCCTCCAGATTTCACCGGGATTTGATCCTAGGGACCTCCAATGTGGGAGAGAGGCACCCGGTCACTTGCGCCACCTCAGTTCCTGGTTTCTGAAGCGTCTCGCCTTGGCTCTCCCGTGCGTATTCTTGTGTTGCGTCATCATCTCGCTGCGTGGCTCAGCTCACTGTGCATGGGCCTGGGGCTCGCTGTGCGTCTGCTCAGCCCACCTGCTTGCCTTTTTTTTTTTTTTAATTTTACCAGGAGGTCCTGGAGATAGAACCTGGGTCCTTCCATATGGTAGACAGATGTCCAACCACTTGAGCCATATCTGCTTCCCTCAATCATTATTGAAAATGCTGTACTGAAGTCTCCTACTACCCTGTTGAATCATCAATTTCTCTCTTCATATATGTCAGTATTTGTTTCATATAGTTTGGGGGCTCTGCTGTTAGGGGAATACATAGTTATAATTGTTATATCTTCTTGTTGAATCGCTCCCTTTAACAGTATATAATGACCTTCATTATCCCTCATGACTGATTTTTACTTAAAGTCTTACTTTCTCTGATATTATTATGGCTACCCGAGCTTGCTCTCTCTCTGAACCTGGGACCTCCCATGTGGGAAGGAGGCACTCAACTGCTTGAGCCACATCCACTCCCCACAAGCTGTTTTGGTTACTAGTTACGTGTTGTATTTTTTCCACCCTTTCAGTTTCAAACTACTTGTATCTTTGAATTTAAAGTGAGTCTCTTGCAGATAGCATATTGCTTAGTCATGGTTTTGTTATCCATTCTGCCAATCTCTGCCTTTTGACTTGAGAGTTTAATCCATTCACATTTAAAGTCACTACTGATAATGTAAGACTTTCTTCTGCCATTATATGTTCAATTCTTCAATTCTCTCAATTCTTCTGTTAATGACTACTTTTATATTTATTTGATTTTTTTGTTGTTGTTGTACCATATTGAGTGCCTTTTCTTTTCTATTTGGATATATTTTTCATCTATTTTTCTTGTGGCTACCATGGGGTTTAAATTTAACATCCTAAATATATAACAATCATATTTGGCCTGATACCAACTTCAATAACATGCACATATACTTTTCCTGTACCCTCCCGTGTCCCCACCGTTTTTTATATATATATTTGTTACCATTTATGCCTTTGTACATTGTATGTCCAAAAACAAAGATTTATCTTTACTTTTCATACATTTTCATTTTATCACCTGTAGGAAGTAAGAAGTGGAGTTACATACCAAAAAATACACTACAATAATACTGACATTTATAATTAGCCAAATGATTACCTTTACCTCAAGTCTTTATTTCTTTATGCCATTTTGAACCACTGCCTAGAGTCCTTTCCTTTTAGGCTAAATAACTCTCATTAGCATTGTTTTTAGGACAGGTCTAGTAGTGATGAATTCCCTCAGCTTTTGTTATATACTGTACATGTTAATATTTTAAAATGTTAGTTCTGGGACTTATTCCCTGAGATGTCTGTTTCTTGATTTTGTAACCAGCTGGTGATAAGACAGAGATTTTCTTGAGTTTCAGCCCTCCGATCAGGAAGTTCTACCCAAGGCAAATGCAGTGTGCAGAGCTTTCACTGTCTTTCTGGGCCTATCTTTTTAAGTCTTTTTCTTGTTAGTTGTTTTGGAGTCCCTGTGTTCATAGGAGTTTGGTTGCCTTCTCTTTTTCTCAGGAACAGTGTTCCTCTCCTGGGCGTTGCAAGCCAGCAAGTCTTTGCCCCTGACTGTCCATCTCTATAGTTCCTTATACTCCTTTCATTGTCTCAAGCTGCTTTCACTTGGATGGCAAATTCTGGGAGGAAGGGCACGCTGAAGAGGACTTTTCCAAGTCAGTCTTTCTTTGCTAAAACAGGGCCTGGGACCCACACAGAGGGTGCAGACTAGCTCCAAAGTGCCCTGGCGAGGGGGTCAGGAGGGGCGCCAAGAGCTTCTTCCATGGATCTCCAAAGTGGAGCTTTCTTGGCCTGCCCAGCAAATGCAGCCCTTCTACTAACTTTCCCCTGCAGCCCTGAGGAAGCATAGTGTCTTTAAGTCTCCTTTGCTGTGGCCTTTGTCGGGGCAGGTTGAAACAATGGGGCCCTCAGAGCCAGGCCCCAGCCACCAGAAGTCACTAATCAAAAGTCATGACCAGTGATCGGGTGTGCCCAGCGGGTCTTGGGGAAGAGGATTTTGATGTCCCTTTCTGTCATCAGTGAGCTATCCAGGGGCTGCATCCCAGGGAGGCCCAACACAAGAGTGGTGGACGGGTCCCAGTAGCCATCACACAGAGAGAGCAATTTACTGTTCTTTAATATATTTTATCAGTCCCTTTTTCTCGCTCTTCCCTGGATGCTATACAGTGTTCTTCTGGCCTCTGGAGTTCCAAAATGGTTGTTTCAGACAGTTCCTGCCTGTTTAATAGTTGTTCTGGCAGAAGGACTGAGAACTGGAGCTCTTTACTTTGCCGTCTTCCCACAATCCACTCATCCTCTCAGTCAAAATTATTATTCTTCCAATTAATATACACTATATCTTATGAAATGCAAATCTCTTTTTCTACAAGAATTGAACCCTGGCCAGTCTGCTATTTACATCTTACTAAAGGCCCAATAAAGAGGAGTCAAATTGATGGAGGATTGCTTGAAGGGCAGTGGGGGAATCACAGAATGCTGTGTGCATAAGCCATCCTACCTGGGACTGCAGAGAAGTCCTGTAACCGGCCTTCAGGCTTCCCCAAAAGACAAGGAATAGAGGAGCTTTATGAAACTTTTTTGCAGGGATGCTGCTGCAGCACCTGGTCAATGTCTTCATAGGAAGTCCCAGGTGAGTAATTCTTTTCAAAACTAAACAATGGATTAACTTGGTTCCACAGAAGAAATGACATGTATTCTTTTGGAGCACGAATCCTTTAATTGACCAGGTAAACCTTTTACTTTCGCTGCCAGGAAGTTCAGAGCTCAACTTTAAAAACAGTGTAGGATACAAGGATCCTCATACATAAATTATCATATCTTTTCTTACAAGTTGTTTAAAACCCTTTGTAGGATAAAACAGGCTGTGAGCAATAAATAAAATCTGTACAAACTTAGAGCCTGTTAGTTTCTGCTTTGTTTATACCTCTTGCATGGCTTCTGATAGTAATTGGTTGAATATGTGTTTTTGAACATTGTTCCCCATTTTCTAATCTCAAGCAGATGGCCAGGGGCAAGCTGATATCAGATTGGAATTCTTTCTCACAGCTAAAATCTTGAGATGTTGCCCTTTCACCACATCCTAACTGAAATAGCCAGTTAAGTCTCTCAAAGAGCAATCAAAATTATCCCACCATGGGTCCGGAGAGTTTATAAAGCTACAACCACAGAAAGTCAATTACGACTGGGGAAAGTAAATGGTTCACTCTTAGCACTAAGGAGCCAAGTCCTAAATGTTTACCTTGATCTAGAACATACGGCCCAGCAGCCTGAATCCAGTCCATCCTCATTCTGTGTCTGTCTGTCTCTCTCTCCTGGCTCCTGGATTTTTTACTTGGTTCTGACTAACTTTACATGGCAGTGACTATGGCTCTGATGGACAGTTGCTATTACAATTTCACTTCTTGCACTTCACTAGAGGCCTGGGTTCATTGCTGAAAGTTGTCTCAGAAACCAAAACTATTAGGAATCTCTTCTGAGAAATGGGAAAAACACTCATTCTATCCTTTTCCCCACTGCATTTGGAATATACAGCAGAAGCTCTCCTAATTGTACTACGTTTAATCAATACACTGGATTAGGCAACTGAGATAACACAAATAATCAGACAGTCCAGTCAGACTCACAAGATCTGAGATCATACCCAGTGTCAAGCTCTACTTGTGTAATTTCATGGATACAAATATTCATGAGGCACAGGAAAAGCAGGGAGAAGCCCATGACCGCCAATCCCAATTCCTTGTCACATTAAAATGCTCTGGCCCAGAATTAACATACAAGGCCTCAAAGCAATATATGATGTCTCCACTTACATGAAAGGGAGCTATGGCAATCATGAAACATCTCCATGTTATGCCCTGACATTTACAGTGTACAACCATTTTCCAGGGAGCCATGTGCCATAAACTCATTGATTCCTGATACATCTACCATAGCAATCCTAGGAGGACCAGGAACCTCCTGCTAAAACCATCCACAAATAAAGACTCTGTCCTAGTAAATATTCCTAAGGGTATCTGACAGAAGGTCTTCCATTGGTATGCATATAAGACTTGACCAGATTACCTTTCTTTTTTCCAGGCTCTGTAAAAGGAGGAAAGGACTGCAATGAATTGCAGGCCTGATGCTAATCCTTCCTTTCCTTCCCAGAGATGTTTTTATATAGACTGATGCCCAGACCATGCAGAAAAGCTTACTAGGAGCAGGCTGTTCTCTAGTACATCTACATACTCCTATTCCCACCAACGGGGCTGTGTACTTATCAAGAGTGAGTTGTGGTTGTTTCAAACTAGTTTATGTCAGGTCTTGTTGCAATTAAGTACTCTAAGTAAATATTAAATCAATTTATTATGAGTGTGAAAAGAGATGTTTCTCTGAAAACTAAATTGAATTCTTGAGAAAGATTCAATAATGGTAAGATAAAAATTGGTATTGGATTAGACAACTGGGAAAGATAGTAAAAACCTAAATGGAGTCTGCATTCCTGTGTAAGGAGAGTGTCTTTAAACATTAACTCTCTTTAAATAAGTGAAGTTGGAAATTGAAATATGGGCATAGACTACACAAGAAAGATGGCACATAACTCTAATCAGTGGGCTCCAACTCGAAGAAAAGGCTGTAGCTCTTAAGCAGCTCCATTTAAAGCAATTTTCCCATCACATGGTAGTGATTTGTTTGCACATTTTCACCCTATACTGTAGCCAGCTTCTTGACAGTCTGAGCAATTACTAAAGACAGCATAAGAAACAAGCAACAAGAGACTTGAGTTCTCGGCCAGACTCGATTGTTTTGAGACCTGGATCTCCGCTTTTGTGAAATAAGGTATTTTCACAAAATTATCCCAAAGGCCCTTTTGAGATCTGACAGTCTAGGAGATGATGGCTGTCAATTATGTCTTAGCTTCTTAAGACCTAGACACAATCACCAATCCATCTACACCCAAAATCTCCTATATGAGCTAAGGACTCTGATCAATCTTATTTGCAAAATCAATATTCCTCACTTTAGGTATTTTCAATCTTTCTTACAGACAGACAGATTTGGGACATATCACCATCTTAAATAGTAATGAAACAAAGTTTTTGGTTTGCTTGAAACTTCTAAATCTATGCCTGATCAAAGTGTGGAACAATACTAAACATCTTATAAAGTCCTTTTTGCTTTGGGATTGCCTTTGAGCTTGATCTTTTCCATTTCAATTAACTTTCTACTAAAGTGTCATTGAATGAAAGACATTACAGAAATGGCAGAACCTGTTATAAATGCAACCTTTTACACCCTGAGAGAGTCTAATTCCATTCCACTTATGCAATCGTTGACTGATAGCGACCCAGTAACTTAGGTGTAAGGCTCCTCATGATGAATCATTTTAAAGAGCTTGTTCATGGGGGCAACTGTGGCTCTGAGCTAATAGAACTCAAAATGCTGTCCAAGTCACCTTTTGTAGATTTGGAACAATATGCCAGATCTGAATGAAGAAACTACAGGGGACTGCAGAGGAAGACCTGGAATGGGATCAAGAGCTGATCAAGTCAAATAAACACTCAACTTATAAAACTTGGTGTTATTAGTCAGCCAAAGGGGTGCTGATGCAAAGTGCCAGAACTCTGTTGGCTTTTATAAAGGGTATTTATTTGGGGGTAGAAGCTTATGATTACTAGGCCATAAAGCATAAGTTACTTCCCTCACCAAGTCTGTTGCCACATATTGGAGCAAGACGGTTGCCGATGTGTGCCAAGAGGTCAGGCTTCTGGGTTCCTCTCTCCCCAGGGCTTGATTCTCTCTGGGCTCAGCTGCTCTGCTACTCTGTGTACTTACTTCCTGGGCTCCAGCTCAAAAACTCCCACTCTCTTCTCTGCTGTGTGATTTTCTCTGTGAGTCCTCACCCACCAAGGGGGCAGGGACTCAATGTCCTACTGACATGGTCCCATCAAAGCCTTAATCATTATTTAATCAAGTAAAAGTGAAACTTCTGAATCCAATATAATCTAATATGCCCAGAGGAAAAGACCCATTCCCAAACATAATCCAGTATTTATTTTTGGAATTCACAAATAATGCCAAACTGCTACAGTATTTATTTGGGGTAGAAGCTTACAGTTACTAGGCCCTAAAGAGTCCAACTCAAGGTACTATAAAAGGTACTTTCTCACCCAAAGTCTGTTGCCATGTTTGCAAGATGGTGGGTGATGTCTGTGAGGGTCATTCTTCCTCCTTCCTCTTAAGGTTCCGTGGTCCCAGGTTCTTCCAATCTCAGCTGTAGGCTGGCTTAAGGCTAGTCACTTGCCCCAGGGCTTGCTTCTTTCCGGGCTCAGCTGCTCTGTTCTCTCCACTAGGTTAGCTGTAGACTAGCAGCCTAATCTCTTTTCCCGGGGCTGCAGGATCCTGTCTAATGAGCTCTCTCTCTTCCTCTGTTCTTCTCCGTGTATTTATTTCCATGTGAACGTCTGTTTTATCTCCAAGGGGGCTGAGACCCGATGCTGAGTCACACTCTAGTAACATGGTTGGATCAGAGCCCTAATCTTAACATAATTTAATCAGATGTCTCAGCTGAATCTAATACAATCAAAGGGCTATCATGCCAGAGGAACTAAGCAGTTCACAAACATGATTTATATTTCTTTTTGGAATTCATAAATAATATCAAACTGCTATACTTGGTTTCACAGAAGCTCCTTATTGACACACTTATAACCTGGAAACTTTCATAGCTACCAACAAAGCTAGGTACTAGGGCAAAAGTGTGTTAACTTTATCCTCCACTAACAAATGGCAGTCATTTATACAGTATAATCACAGATTTAAGGACCGACACATTTAAGAATGTACCTAATAACAACTTTCTGAACACAATTTGTATTCTTTAATTTTACAAACATTTAATGAGCACCTATTAAGTGTAATAGATGGTTCTCATTAAACAAAAAATGAACATGATATAATTGCTAACCCCAAATCCACTGCAAATAAATACAGGGCACTTTTATATGCATGAGACGTAAGACAGTATCAAACAAAACAAAGTCAAAAGTGAAGCATAAGTAAATGCCATAGGAATGATACAGGAGAGTGATTCTTTGCAACTAAGGGAGTCAGAGGAAGGCCTCACAGGGGAGGCGGCATTTGTGTTGTGTCTTGAAGGCTGAGTAAGATGTTAACTGGAAAGCAGGATGTGAAAGGCCATTCCAGGCTGAAGAAATCATTGAGCAAAGCACTCATGGTAGAGAAGTACATGGTAAAGGAGAAGCTGTATGCATATTGAAATCAGCACAATCCTGGTTTCAAGTCCCAGTCAGAGTCCTTTACTCCTGGAGCTTGACCTTGCTCTTTGTAAAATAGGGCTAATAAAATCTACCTTGCAGGTCTTGCAAGGACTTAAGATAATGTAGGTAAGTACCAATTCAGTGGCTAGCATTTAAGAGGTGCTCAACAAATGGGCTGTGGTTGTTACTGTCATTATTAGGAACTAAAACTACAAAGGTATACTGGGATCAGCCTATGTGTGGATACAGAAGGTCTTGAACGTGGAGGTGAGTGGGCATCAAATTTGCAAACACGGGAAGAAAATGAACAAAATCCTTGTCCATTTATCTCTTAGGAGTCTTTTTTTCAGGTGGTACCAGGGATTGAACCCAGGACCTCGTATATGGGAAGCAGACACTCAACCACTGAGCTGTATCTGCTCCCTTCTCTTAGGATTTTAGGAACAAGAAAAGCATCAACAAAAATAACAATGATAAGTACCCACTTTATACTGGGTACTGTACAGGGCATTTAAAATACATTACTTCATTTAATTCTCCCAATAGCCTTAGAAGAGAGGTATGATTACTTCCATGTAACCAAAACAGACACTGAGACTCAGAAAAAGTGAAGTCTCTTGTCTGTGGTATTGCTGCTATTAAGTTGTAAGGCTGGGATTCAAACACAAGTCTTGGGGAGCAGGTACTCAGTGGCTAAGTGCCTGCAAAAAAATCCCATAAGTCTTCCTGACTCCAAAAGTGCATGACTCTTACATTGTTTAGCAGGTCCTTTTAATGCAGAACTAGGGATGGCATCCATTTGAAAGTCTTTTACAGGCTAGTGAAGGCAAACAAAGATCTTCCAACATCTCAGGGTTTAGGACAACTTGGAGTCATGCAAGAAATGGTTGTCTGTGGTCCAGAATCCCCCTTGCCCACCCAGCACAGATGGACTTTTCAGATTTTACACTGTATCTGACAGCTCAGACAGCACATTCCAGACCCTTTGTGCACCAGAACACAAAGCAGATGGGTTCCTGTTTAGCAAGGTGGCCCACAGGTGGCTCAGAGCCCCTGTGGTAGACAGACACATGGACACACACTGGCTGGACAACCTTACATCACAAGTCAGGTTGCATAACAATCTTGCTGCACATCACGAGAAGACGGCTGCCTCTGGATACTCCACAGGGACCTTCAAGTACCTTGGGCGCTGCTGAGTTTGGGGCACCACAAAGCTGCCTTTGAGAGGATGAGAGGGAATGCTGAGAAAGGGTAGAAAACAATTTCTTCTTCAAATTTAGCTCCACTGCTTCTTCATTATAATAATCATCTCTTATTCTGTGGTGGGCATCAGGATCCTCGGAGGGATTTTTAAAAGACATGTACCTGGCCCTGATTTCAGGAGATTCTAATTTGCATTTGCTAAGTCTGGGCTGTGCCAGAAAATTTGTAGTTTTAAAGAGCTCCCTAGCTAATTCAATATCTGACACCATGGAAAAGAAGAAATCCGGGAAAACAAAACAAACCCTGGTAGAAAACACCTAAAAAAAAAAAAAAAAGATTTAAAAAATGTGCGTGTGTGTTGTGTGTTTGTAAGTGTGTGGGTAAACAGAACAGATTGTAGGCAAGAACATAAGGCAAATCCACAATGTCAATAAAGAAAATAGATAAGAAAGAAGAAATCCAGAAAGGCAAGTAAGTTGAAAGCAGGAGCGGCACTGGGGGACCTGTCATCACTTTTGGTATTGAGCACTGGTTGTAATGGGCCAAACACAGGAAAAGGAGACAAAGACTAGGACCAGGCAAGAACTAGAGAACAAAGCATAAAGCCAGGGTCCCCCCAGAAGTCACACTCTTGATGGGTAATGTAGTAAAAAGCCAGCCCTGGAGAAGACAGTGGTGAGGAAACTAGTCGTCGTGGCCTTGGGTCTGGGTAAAGAGGTCTCCACTGAGAATTAACTGTAAGCCCACCTTCTTGTGGTTTGGCAGCCAGAATGTCATTGGCAGTTTTAAAGTATGCCCCCAAATGCTTTCACTCTCTTCTCTTCAAAAGGTAGAGTCTAATTCTCCCCCTGTTAAGTGACTTATTTCAGTGAGTCATTTCTAATGAATAGAATGTGACAGAAGTGATGCTATGTTATCACTGAATATGGTTGGCACAAGGATCCAGCTTCTGCCTGGCTTGCTTGCTCTTTCCTCTCTTTGGGAGAAGACAGTCTCCATGTTGTAAGGACACTCAAGACGTACCGTGGAGAAGCCCACACGAAGGGGAAACGAAGCCCTTGCCTACAGCAAGCACCAGCTGGCCAGCTATGTGAGTGAGCCACCTTAAAAGCCAGTTACCCAGTTCATGGCGCCATGACTGCAATTGCATGAGAAAAACCAAAGGAGAATTGTCTGGCTGAGCCTTTCTCGTATTTTTATCTAACATAAACCATGGTGAATGACTTGTTTTATGACACTAAGTTTTATTGACATTTGTTATGTATTATGGTGGTTTGCAGCCCAGAAAAAAACATGTTCTTAAACTTCAACCATTCCTGTGGGTGTGATCTCATTGTAAGTCGGACCTTTAGATGAGGTCACGTCAGTTAAGGGGTGGCCCACCTCCATCAGGATGGGTCTGAATCCTATTACTGGAGTCCTTTATAAGCAGAATAAAAGTCAGACACAGAGAAAGCCACAGGAAGCAAGAAGGAAAAATCAATGGAACCTGGAAGAGAGGGGAGAGGACAGAAGAGGCGTGTATTGCCATGTGACAGAGGAGCCCAGGACCAAGCATCGTCGGCAGCCAGCCCCAGAATGCCAGTCTTCAAGAAGAAAGCATCACCTTCAAGAGGCCTTGATTTGAACTTGATTTAGACTTCTCCTCGTGAGCCTCAAAACCATAAGCCAATAAATTCCCATTTTTAAAGCCAACCCACTGCATGGCATTTGCTTAAGTAGCCAAGGAAACTAAATGAATAGGTAACTATACACAGTATAAAGAGTATGACAAGAAGAGAACAAGAGAGCTGTCAAAAATAGCTAGGTATATTTGAAAAGGAACCAAGTAAAAGTTGTAGAAATGAAAAATGACTAACCACTGATTTACCAACAGAAACCATGTAAGTCCTAAGAGAGTGGAATAATTTTTTCAATGTGCTGAGAGAAAATAAGTGTCAACCTAGAATTCTATCGCTGGTGAAAACATCCATCAGGATAGCAAAATAAAGACATTTTTCAGAGACTCAAAACCAGATTTTATGAGTGGCAGACTCTCACTAAAGGAAATTTTAAAAGATATACTTCAGGAAGAAGGAAAAGGATGCCAAAAGGAAAATCTGAGGTGCAAGAAAGAATAGTGGGAAAAGAAAAGAGTAAATTTATAAATGATATCTTAAAAACATACTAACTGAAAATTGTCAATAATACATAATTAGTGGGGCTGGAACAAAAACAAAATAGAACCAGCATGATTTATATAACAATCACACAACTTAGGAGGAGATGATTATAACTTTCAATCTAGCAGAGGGGAAAATTGGAATGAATAAAACCTACACTCAATCCAAAGAAGAAAGGAAAAAAATGGAAAAAAAAAAAAAAAAAAAACTAAAAAAAAGGGGGAAAATAATAAGCACAAAAATTGAAGTCAAAGGAAATAATACCAACCATGCTGTGGTAACAACAATCAAGGTAAACAGGCTATACTTTCTGAGTGAAAGACAAAGAATATCATGGAAATTTTTAAAATTGCATTTATATATCACTTAAAAGTTTCAAAATGAAAAGATGGAAAATGATATAAAGGTAAATATAAACCAGAGAAAGCTGGTATATTTACATTAATAATACACAAAAGAGACTTTTATATCAGTATACAAAAGTTAAATGCCTTTTTATACACCAGCAATAGGTGAAAAAAAGACAATAAAATACCATTTAAAATGGCAACAAAATATATTAGGTACCTGGAAATACTTCTAACAAAAAATATGCAAGGCTTTTATGGATAATGTTATTGTAAAATGTTATTGGAAGATATTAAAGAAGAACATACTAAATACTGTGACAAACCATATTGTAGCAGTTATATGACCCAACAAAGATATGTTCTTAATCTACATTCCTGTGGTGTGAATTTATATGCAAGTAAGACCCTTTGAAGATGTAATACCACTTAAGGTATGTACTCATTTGTAAATAGGATCTTCCAAGAATCTATTTAGGTGTGGCCAAAGTGAACCATAGCGGGCCTTAATCCTTGGAACTGATGGCCTGATTAAGGGAGGAAATTTGGATGCAGAGGATCTAGAAACTGAAAGTGGAAACCAGCAAAGACGACAAGGTGATAGGATTACCACGTGACAGGAAGCAGAGATGTAACCAAGACTGGGCAAACCAGCACCAGAATGCTACAGAATACCCACGTTTGTGATAATTCACTGAGATGTATACTAATATGCCCTCTCTCTCTCTCTATGTGAGTGTGTGTGTGTGTGTGTATGACCAACACTACCAGCTATCAAAACTAATTATAGGGAAGTGGATGTGGCTCAAGCGATTGAGGTCCCGTCTACCACATGGGAGGTTGCTGGTTTGGATCCCAATGCCTCCTAAAGGAGAGAGCGAGCTGGCGCGACGGGCAGGCACGCCAAGCTGACACAAGAGACACAAGAAGAAAAAACACAATGCGAGACACAACAAAGCAGGGAGCAGAGGTTCCTGTTGCCTCCTAAAGAGGATGAACAAGACAGCAAGCTGGCGCGACGGGCAGGTGCAGCAAGCTGACGTAACAGGATGACACAACAAGAGACACAAGAAGAAAAACACAATGAGAGATAACAAAGCAGGGAATGGAGGTAGCTCAAGCGATTAGGTGCCTCCCTCCCATATTAGAGGCCCTGGGGTTTGGTTCCCAGTACCTCTCAAAGAAACAAGGAAGACGAACAGACACAGCAAGTGCAAACGAAGAGGGGGTGGGGAGAAATAGATAAAATAAGTCTTTAAAAAAACTAATTATAGAAGTATAATAATATAAAAATAATGTGGTATTGGCATAAGGGATATACAAACAGGCAAATGGAACTTCTGCATACATATATAAGAACCTGATGTGTGATCAAGGTGAGAGCGTAAACTTTAGAAAACCATTGGCAATCACTAATAAATGAGGGAAATGAAATTTGACAAATTATCTTGGGACAAACAGTTGTCATATATTTATCCATACTTCATGGATAAGTCAATCCCATATGAATGAAGGGCTTAAACATGAAAGGTAAATTTTTCAAAACTTTAGAACAAAAAAATGGAGAATATCTTTATGACTTCATGTTATGGGTTATTTTCTTAAACAAAATACAAAAACAAGTAAACTATAATGGAGAAGACTGAGACACTGAACTACTTTATATTTAAGAACTTGATTATATGAAAAGACACATAAAAATTGGAAAGACATAAACTGAGAGATGATATTTGCAGCATATATATTTGGCAAAGGCTTAGTATCCAGAACATATGAAGAGTGGCTACAAACCAATGAGAATAAGACGAGCAACTCAACAGAAAAATGAGCAAAAATATGAACTGGTATTTACAGAAAAGGAAACCCAATCAGCCAAAAAAGTACATTAAAAATGTGCAAGCTCAAAAAAAAAAAAAATGTGTACCCTCATTAGTAACAGCAAAATGCCAATCAATATTCCAGTGAGATATCATTCTTTGCTTACTAGATTGGCAAAGATTTTTAAAAGTCAGATAATAACGACTACTGGTAAAGATGGGGCCAGTGGAAACTCTTAATCACTAAGGCTGGGAGTGTAAACTTTAGAAAACCAATGGCAATCATTAATAAAGTTGTGCCTCTGTATCCTGTAGACAACTCCCACGTGGAACCCCTCAGGAGGAAGCAGGTACCCCAGGAGATACCCTGGAAGCATGGTCGAAATAGCCCAAAATGGTAAACACCCAAATTTCCTGTGACAAAGCATGAATAATTAAATTGTGGCTATTCAGATACAGCAGTGAAATGAAACAAATTCAATTTACATACCACAACACTGATGCATCTCACTAGTATAATTTAAGCAAAAAAAAAAAAGCAGGTGACAGAAATATATACGTAGAACAATTCCATTTATACAAAATTAAAAAGAAGCAAAATAAATAATACATGATTTGGGAACATGGGTGTTAAACTATAAAGAAGAGGACGGAAGTCATAGATCCAAAATCTAGTATAACCATTATGTCTGGGGCAAAAAGCACACGGGGCTTCAGAGGTTGTAGTGAAGGTGTATTTGTTAAGCTGGATAGTGGACAGAGACTTACCTCTCTTTAAAAAAGAATGTGCATATCACATACATTCCTTTCCATGTAGAATATATGTCATATATTTTATATAGACTAACAAAACCAAAAATAACAACAATCACAACCAACCAACCAACCAAATTAATAAATAAGATTCCCTGGGCGGTTTGGGTGCGTACCTTGGGGCATCCCATAATTGCTTACTTAAAATCTTATCTTCCTGCTTCGACTGTGAGCTCTGTGAGGGCAGGGGCACGACCCACCATGCACCCATGTCCGTGTCCCCAGCACCTCGCACAGTCCAGAGCACACTGTGAATGTGCCATGAACATCTGTTGGGAGCTCGGATAATGGCGACCCTGCCCCGCTAGTCGCTGTTCCAGCCAGAAAGCTGGGAGCCAGCCCTCCCTCTCCCTCACCAGCCACATCCTGGAGACACTGACTACCAAATCAATCTCAGATCTTACCTCCTCTCTCTGCAAATGCCGCTCACGCTAAGTAGCCCTAACTGTGGTCCTGCTTCCACGCTGGTCTCCTCCAAACCATTTTCCACACAGCAAACAAGTTATCTTCTTGAAATAACTCAGAACTCTCCATTCTCCTATTTTAAAACACTCTATTTAAGCATAAAAAGTGAACTCATTATCATGGCCTACAAGACCCTGCCTCATCTCCTTCCTTTCTTTCCTTACCTCCTAACACCCAACCCCCTGGTCCCTCACTTTGTTCCAGCCACGCCTGGCCCTTCTGTGGCATCAGGCTCTTTCCCACCTTCCCCTCTGCGCACACGCTGGAATGCTCTTCCCCCACCTCTCCTCCATTCTTCTCAGGGGCAGCTCCTTTTCACTCTAGGTTAAATCTCTCCTCAGAGGAGCCTCACTTCATGTCCTTCTCACCAGTTTTCTTATTCTCCCCCTATGTTTTCCTTCGCAGCACTCCTAATATTCATATTTTTTTCTTACTTGTTCTCTTGACTCTTCTCCATATTTGAACATAAGATTCATTTGGAAAGGTTATGACTTACTGATTATTGTATTTCTAAGGTCCAGCAGTGTCGGGGATATAGTAACTGCTCAATAAATACCGGTTGAAGGGGAGGGAACAAAAATAAAATGCAGGCTGGATTATGACTGAAGATATTCCCTAGAGGAGCTGTGAACCTTAACTGTGATGCCAGATGTTTCTCCTTTCCTGAGCCTCTCACCTAAATCAAGTACCCACTTTTCCAAGGAAAGAACACTTCCTTATAGCAAAGGGCAGGATAACCAGTTCTAGCCTTGTTCTCCTCTGATTTTTTCAGTTCTTCTCACTCTGCACACATATCAGGAATTAGTTCTCCTACTTTGATCCTACTGTTTCATCATTTCTAGAGTAATGTCATTATTGTTGCAACAATCTCTTACATTCTTCACAGAGACAGGTGTCAAGTCCAAGGAAAAGTCTGAGGACACCCTCCCTTCCATCAGCTACCCTTCTTTGCTCACCCATCCTCGGCTGTCTCTGCATCTGTACATTTTGGGACATTCAGCTCAGTGCGCTCAATGCTGAAATACTCCTCAAAAGGAAATAACTCAAAGATATGATGTTGGCTGGATGGAGGACTCAAAGATTATCAGCAAAAGTCTTCTGCACTCACGAGCCATTTTCCTGGTTAACATCCCTTTTACCTTTAACCGATGCATAGTCCAATTTTTCATTACAGCCCATTCATAAAGAGGCAGAATCAAAGAGAAGGCCTTCTGAGTTTTGTTCAAAGGATGCAAGTTTAAAAGCAAATAGGTGAAGGATTAACAAGAAGGTTCAAGTTTCATTAAGTAGATGTGCTGATGTTACCAGAAAGCACAGAGGGGACAAGCCTTCCCAGTCTTTGGAACACAGCATCACCCATAATGAATTCTGTACAGCAGTGCTTTCAGCCCTGTGATATTTCATCCATTGATTTTATTGTCAAATGAAAAGGCACTTGTTCCAAGTGGCATTTAGTGAGACAGACGGGGAGTGACCCAGACTTCATTGCCTGGCATTTGCTCTACAGATAATTTTAATGTTACATGGACAGAAAGCAACAGAGAAGGAGGGGACTCTGATTTCAACATCTGGAATCTCTTTAGTTGATTTCCAAGCCACTAATGGCCTCACTCTTCAGTCCTACCTGTCTATGGAAATGGAAACTGTCTTAGCTCAGCCTACCCCAGAGACCACTGAAATCCCTGGTACCAGCTTCTCTCCCGTCATTATAAGGCTTAGGGGGATGACCCACATATGCAGCCAGTCCTGCTAGCTGGAGTGGCAGAAGACGAGGAAGCTTGAAAGTAATATCCAGAAGTGTCCCAGCGAATAATTAACAGCATGTTTCCTAAAATGTAGCAATGCCAATGAGTATACTGAGCACGAAGAGTCTAGTCTCTGTTTTGGTTCTGTCACTCTTTCATCGGGAAGTTCATTACTTGGCTGAGGACTCTCCAAATCAATGCCCCCAGTGTACCTACTCCTATCAAACCTTCTCTGAGTTTCAGTTCCATAGCTTCAACTTTCTCCCAGCCATTTCCACGAGGCTGTCACTCCACCTCAACATGTCAAAAACCCAGACTCCTGGGAAGAGGATGTAGCTCAAGTGGTTGAGCACCAGCTTCCTATGTTCGAGGTCCCGGGTTCAATCTCTAGTACCCCTAAAAACGAACAAACAAATGAAAAAACCAACTCTCATTGGGGAGTGGATGTAGCTCAGTGGTTGAGCACCTGCTTCCCATGTACGAGGTCCTGAGTTCAATCCATGGTACCTCAAAAAAATAAAACACACACAAAAAACAACCACTACCACAACAAAAACCCACACTCCTATTAATTATCAAATTTTGATCAATAATTCCTTTGGGAAAAAAGAGCTATAGCATTTATTGAATATCTCTGGGAACAGGTGTTCTGCATATATTACCTATTTTTCCTTCGGTAGTTCTCTGAAGTGCATATCTTAATCCCCATTTTTTCCATATGAGGAAACTAAAGTTGAGAGCTTAAGCCACTTGTCTAAGGGCACACAGCCGGAAGCAGGAGAGCAGGGATCCAAACCAGGTGTGCCTGACTCCAGGGCCCGGGTCTTTCCATCCCCAAGCTGCCTCACGAAGTCTCATGGCATCCTCATCCCTGGCCCTCTTCTCTAGCTGATCCCATGAGCCAGATTTCCATCAGGAGCTGCTTCTAAGAAATTCTTCTCCCTCTCTCCAACTTATACCACCTCCAGGTCAATCTTCCTAGGATACCACATTCACCATACCCTGGAACCTGTGAGTTTCAAGTATTACTAATGAGCTCAAAGACATCACAGTATTATTAACAGGCTGAAAAGGATGCAGGCTCTGTCTTGCTGGTGGCTTCAAGCCTAAACTCCTTGGCCTGGATTCAACTTGTCCATGCAACCTTCAAGTAAAAATTTTCCAGGTACCTACTCCTTTCCAGGTGTGCCTGACTCCAGTACCTTATAGGTACTTGGAATACGGTCAGGAATAAGGCAGTCTTTGCCTTTAAAGGCCTTAGACTTTGTTCCTTTTGTTCTAAGTGCCTTTCTCTGTCCAAACAGACATACAAATACCTGCTGGCCCAATAAGCCTGTCCTCATTATGGAAGCCCCCCCAGCCCCCAGGGTGGCCATGCAATCTTCACCGCCAAGGCGGGGCCTCTCATACCTCTCCTATATAAATCCTCTTCACATTTCCATGTCTGCGTTAAGCACTATTTCTTTCATAAAGACTTGGAAGTGTCCACAGTGCTCCACAAGGAGCACTCTTCCAAAGGCCAATCACCATTCCATGGTAGCCCATGCAGCTTAATGCTTCATATTTAGTTCCACAAACATTCTCTGAGTATAAGGCAGTACAGTGTCATGGATCCAAGTCAGTGGGTCCAAGTCTGTCATTTGCTGGTCGTGGGACTTTGCCCACATCACCTAATCTTACTGAGCGTCCGTGCCTTTGTATAGTATGGATACCCAGAGGGTCGTTGTGAGGATGGCATAAGACAATGCTTGTAAAAGTGACTTATAAATGTGGTAGGACTCAATGACATTTAAGAGTCCTTCTCGCGATGAGATATTGATTCTGGGAAGTCCAAAAACAACCCCATAAAGTATAGAAACAATAAATGCTATTATTATTACAGCTTTTGCTGTAACATATACTGCACCTGCTTGAGTTCTCAAGTGCTTTTCTTAATTTCTTATAGGTCTCTCCTCTCTCCAGTCACTAGTTTCTTGTGTCTTATTTATCTCATTTCCCTCCACTGTGTCTTACCCAAAAGAACGCTAAAATGTACCATGCTGAATAACTGGGTCAGAGGAAACTCTTCTACTCAGGGAGGTGCGGACCTTCCCTCCTTCTCTCTACCCTACTGCCTGTCCAGAGAAAGGAAAAAGGCCCAAAGCACTGGGCTGCTTTTTTATGATCAAAAAAAATGTAAGAAACAGATCCTCAGTAGAGAGTCAGGGGAAGTGATGGAAAGACCACCCAATAATCCAGTTAAATTGTAGCTAAGTAGACAATACTGATTAAGTGTCATGGGTCATTCTAGAGCTGACCCTTTTGGCTGCTTTTATATACCAAGAATGCTTTAAACTCTTTGGAGACAAAGTAGGTATTTCTCTGTAGACTTTCCTAAGCACTTTGAAAGATGATGTACACAGAGAAAATTTCAACAGTTGTAAGTGATGAAGGATGGGGAAGAAAGAAAAGAAGAAGAAAAAGAAAAAAAGGAGGACAAAAAGAAGGATCCAGTTGTACCTTATATTTTCTCTAGTATTTATTTCTTCTTAAAATATTTAATGCAGTGGTCTCCCATGATGGCAGAACTGCCTCCTAAGGGGTGCTTTAGAAATTCGTGCAGGTGAATTTTGTTACTGCTAATGTTATTAGTATTTAGAAGGTGGGGTCCAGAGATGATCAATATTCTGCAGTGTATGAGGCAATTCCATATCACAAAGAATTGTCCCTCACCTTCACGACTCAAATTTCTTACCATTTATTAATTTAGTGAAAAGGATGTTGTTGCAGATTACGTCAAGTCCCCCACAAAAGACGTGTTCAAGTCTGAATTCACATTTCTTTATTTTTTTTTTTAAAGATTTTATTTATTTATTCATTTATCCCCCCCCTTGCTGCTTGTGCTCGCTGGGTCAGCTAACCACGCGGTGCGGGCGGGCTTGCCTTCACCAGGAGGCCCCGGGAACCGAACCCGGGGCCTCCCATATGGTAAACGGGAGCCCTACTGATTGAGCCACAGCCGCTTCCTGAATTCACATTTCTGTAGGGGTGAACCCATTTGTAAATGGTACCTATGAAGATGGTATTATTAGTCAAGCTGTGAGCTCACCTGTGAATAGGAACTTCAGAGATCCTATTTAGATGAGGTCAAATTGGGCTTTAATCCATATGACTGGAGTCCTTACAAGCAAAAGAAATTTGAATGCAGTGAATCAGTAGAATCCAGAAGCCCAAAGTCAGCCTAAATCAGAGGAGCAGACACAAGGAGAGTGAGAACGCCATGTGATGGAGGACTGCTGGAATGCCACAGACTCCAGGAGAAAGTAAGCCCTGCCATGCCTTGATGCTGGACTTCTAGGCTCCAAAATGTGAGGCGATAAATTCCTGTTGTCAAGCCAACCCATTCCGCAGTATTGTCATAGCAGCCCTGGTAAACTACGACAGCGTCCATAATTTCCCAAGTACAAAATCTAAAGACTATTTTACAGTTAAACTCCAAGTATTTCTACATATTTTAATAGATACTGAGTTTTCTAGTAATGCAACTATCATGTAAATTAAAGGAGGGCTGTTCTATTTTGTTTGGGATTTTACCAAGAATTATTTACTGCTATGAAACTAGAGCTGTCTGGAATATCCAAGTCACTAATACAACAGACGTGTACACACCTGCAGGAATTCTACCTGCTGATTCTAGCACGTGACTCCTCATTGTGCCTTCTAGAGTGGTCATGACTATGCATTATGATGAACAATTGTCCTGGGTGACGAGGACTGAGGGGTTTCCTGTACATTGGAATTTTAATACTAAAATCAGTAAAGATCCAGGCAAACCAGGAATTGGTCACCCTACTGAGCATTAACACACATAAATACACTGTACTTTCAAAATTATATCACCTAATCTTTTTTACATACTACATTTTAACATGATGCCTGGCACATGGAAAATGGTTAAAAAAGTATTTACTGAATGAATGGAGGAGACATAAAAAGAGGGAAGAGTTCATTTATTCAGAGTTATAAAAATTAATTCCATTCCCTTTCACGCTCCTGTCTAGAAAATTGTGGTTGGTATCAAGGCACACCTTGCTGCCACACCCACTGTTAGAAAACATCTCATATTCTTAAAATTTTCTGCAAAGTAGTTGCCCAACACATCTTTGGAGGGGAAAGCAGGCTGGCCTAGCTTCTACAAAGGAATCACAAACTTTCAAGGGTACTTCAAGGTTGTTAAATGTGAATAATTTCTTTTGTTCCAAAGGTCTCAGAGGGAAGTGGATGTGGCTCAACCAGTTGGGAGCCTGCCTACCACACAGGAGGTCCTGGGTTCGGGTTCTGGTGCCTCCTAAAAGAAGAGCAGATACCGCCTCCTGCCGCAACAAGCTAGATGCCGCCCCTGCCACAAAAAGCAGATGCCACAAGCCAGCAGACGCTGCAGCCCACAGGGAGCACCCGTGGCTTAGGCCGTCAGGCACTTGCCTCTCATGTGGGTGGTCCTGGATTCAGTTCCCAGTGCCTCCTGGCGAAGGCGAGCAAACAGTGAGCAGACAGACAAGAGAACCATTGGGGGGGGAGGGTAAATAAAGTAAATAAATAATCCTTAAAAAAAAAAAAAAAAAAAGTCTTAGAAGTGTTGTTGGCCATTGTGTTTAACCTGTCTTTTACAACGCAGATGTTGGGGAGCGGATGTAGCTCAAGTGGTTGAGTATCTGCTTCCCATTTATGAGGTCCTGGGTTCAATCCCAAGTACTTCCTAAAAACAAACATGAAAAAAAACCAACTATCACTGGGGAGCAGATGTAGCTCAGTGGTTGAGCACCTGCTTCCCATGTACGAGGTCCTGGGTTTAATTCCTGGTACCTCCTAAAAAAAAAAAAATGCAGGTGTCATGCTTGGTTGCAATGCAAGAGGCTTAGTACCTATTGCCTTACACCTGGAAGGCTTTGAATATTGATGCTACCTGCCCTCCACCCACACACATATAAGTTTGCAACCTTGCTCACAGGACACAAATCCCTTTGTGGTGGTTTGAAGCTGTATGTACCCCAGAAAGGCAAGTTCTTAAATTCAGTCCATTCTTGTGGTGTGGACCCATTGTAAGTAGAATTTTTTGATCAGGTTACTTTAGTTAAGGTGTGTCCCACCTCCTTCAGGATGGGTCTTAATCCTTTTACTGGAGTCCTTTATAAACAAAATGCAGAAGGAGTGGGTGAGAGAGAGAGAAAGCTAAGGGAGCAAGAAGCTGAAAACAAGGAAACCTGGAAGAGAAGGGAGAGCCCAGCAGACACCACCACGTGCTTTGCCATGCAGTAGAAGAGTAAAGGATTGCCAGTAGCCGGTCTTCAGGAAGAAAGCATCACCTTGATGATGCCTTGACTTGGATATTTTTTGCAGCCTCAAAATTGTAAGCTAATAAATTCCCATAGTTTAAGCTGAACCATTTCATGGTATTGCTTTAAGCAGTGTAGGAAACTCAAACACCCCTCTCTATACGTGGTAAGTGATCCTGCACCTCACCTTAAACATCTGCTTTGAGAGAATGAGGAGTAACTGGAAAACAATTCTCTGTTTGATTAAGTTGTGGTCACAAGAGGAGACCAACTAAAGCTTACAGGAAAATAAGGAGTGCAGAAAAAGAGCAGACACTGTGGGTTAGCTGGTGTCCCTAGAGAAAATTCAGCTGTCATCAAGATGCTGAATCTTCTGCACACAAAACACAGCTGCAATCCTGAAGCAACTTGGTTCAAGGGAGAGCTGGCTGAAAAGGAAGATCGCATGGATCTAAGAAGCTGGGAAGAATCTGCTTCTGAAAGTAACATCAGGATTTATAGAGACCTAATGCCTTCTCATGTCAAATGCACCCCTTGCCACCCCCATCTTTGGGAACCACAACGGGGGCAAACAGGTAGGGGCTGAAAAACTGAATCCGGCATGGGGAACAGTAGAGTCTACAAACTGGGTCAGAGCTTTGGGGTTTAAAACAGAGTGTTAAAGAAGATTTCCTGAAATCTTGCTTAATCCAGTAAGAAAGTGGGTTCTGAGGTCAGACTACAGGGTTTGAATCTGTTTCATCACTTCCTACTTGCATGACCTTATCAGTCAAGGCTAAGTTGCATAATATCTCGGAGTCATTTGTAAGGTGAGGATGTGAAGAGAAGTATTTACATTATAGAGACTGTTATGAAGACAAATTGAGGAAGATAATGCAGAGAAAATATTTAGTCCAGTCCCTGGCACAGATTAAACACTATTTTTAAACATTTATTGAGACACAAGTAACATGCCATACAATTAGTCTTTATTTTAAACACATTTTTGCTGCCCATATAGGATCCAGAGCCTACAGTTTGGGTAGGTGTGATTAGAGTACGTTGTCATTTAAATAAGGTAAAATTTCATTTATATTCTGTTTACTGCCTGCCATTCCCAGGGAATAACTGGGTCTACCTAGCATGAGCAGAGGGTGTGCACAGGCTCTTCTTCATTAACAGTGACATTCGGCTTCAGTGACAAGACTTGGAAATGCATTATGATGAGCTCCTTGCCTGTGTCCTAAACACAACAGCTGTTTCTCAGCTTAACTATAATACTGGCTTGAAGGCAGAGGGCAGTGGGGAGGCTGGGGGCTTCCCAGGACACAAAGAAACAATTTCTGGTAGGAGCTGTTTTCTGAGCTTATCACAAATTCTCTTTCCCAAGGACATGTGGAAATAACTTTTCTGGAAAAGGTTTTCAAGGAGATGAAAAAGAAGAGCTAAGAATTGGGCTGTGACTGACAGTTTTCAAAGTACCATTGGTAACAAGGGAGCTCTGCAAGGACTATTCTCAGGAAAAAAACCGCACATGGGGCGTGAGACACCCTGACGCTTGTCTGTGTAGGCGCTTCCTCCTTACGGGAATCAGGCGGAGAGTGACGGGCTGGAGTTAATACATTTACAGAAAAGTAAGGCTAGGCCAATGGTTCCTTTCAAGAAAGAGCATGCCTGGGAAGGAAATGGGAATTTTGCAGTCTAAAGGGTTCTTGTTTGGAAGTTTCTATTTGGTAATTATGCTGTCTCAAGGCCCTCTTTGTTTTAGAAATCATACATACTTTTTTGGGGCGACACAACAAAATTTTAGGGAAAAATTTCTCTGTTAGTATGCCTAATAAGATAAGAGAAAGCTACTTGTCCTCCTGGGACATTGTCTTCATTGTCCAAGAAATATAGTACAAGGGTTAAGTATAGCCCCTCCCCACAGAAACTTGACTATGGCTACATGCAACTACTCCTAGCTATGAGCACAGACACCCCCACCGCCCCCAAAGCTCAGTGCTAGGGCTCAACTGAATAATAATTTCACCTTCCAGCAATGGGCTAGAAATAGCATGGCTATGACCTAGTTAAGTACTAAGCATTGAAATTAACAGGAAATAAATGGAGAATTAAAGCCTTTGACCAACCATTCGTCTTTTGATATCCTGCAAAGTCCCTGTTTTTATAATAAAAACAGTCCAGGGAGTGGATGTAGCTCAAGTGGTTAAGTGCCTGCCTCCCACATACAAGGTCCTGAGTTCAATCTCCTGTACCTCATAGTGGTGGATTCAAGACACTCACTTTCTGCCTCAACCAGATCTCTTTCTGCATCCTTCAGACATGCATTATCTCCCTGAGTCAGAAACCTTAGCTACTCCTTCTTTTCCCCGTAGGCCCTCCCCTAACTTCATGGTTATCTCCCCTACTTTCTTCAGGGACAAGGTCAGAGCTCATGTGGCCCCACCCACCCACATAAGCTTACTTATGGCAAGTTCAGTGGGCACTTGTCTGAGGAGAGGGAGACAGACAAGACACAGTTCCCGCTCACGTTTCAGTGGGAGGCGGGAACAAGGACCAGAGGTCCCTCTGCAGAGCAGAAGTTCATCACACGCATGCTGAACGAGCAACACTGCCCACAGTGGCTTCCATGGGACTCTAGCACCATGAGGCACTGAGTGCTCTTCCATGCCTGCTGTATGTATCGTCTTTGAACTTCACAATACACAGGAGGATTCGGAAGGCATTCTAGGCTCCATGCTTAGGCCCCAGTGTGTTAAACCATGGAGCCCTTTTTGGCTAGAACACCTTTTAACTTGTATCCTAGGAAAGTAGTCCTGCATTACCAAAGAGGATATAATAATTGCCATGTGAGAACTTCAAATAAAGTGCCAAAGAGTAAACCTCCTCCATGCTGCTTTCCTAATTACACAATGATGAAGAAGTCAAACAGTTCTGTTTGGGAACTTGGTTTTGCAGCTGCCTACCTGTGGCCCTGACCAAGTCAATTAACCTCTCTGAGCCACAATTTCTCATCTGTGAAAATATAATGCACTCTTTGGCACAGGATTTCTGTGTAAATTAAATGAGATAGCACATGGAAGCATCTGCCACAATGCCTGGAAGGACTTTAATAGGTGCTCAGTAAGAGCTAATTTCTTCCTAAACTTATTTCATTGAATTCCTGTAGTAGGGATAGTCTAAATAACTAACTTGGCACTTACAGGTATTAGAAAGTATCTCCACGGGACAATCTGCTCCTTAGAACCTAGAACTTGGGTGCTGTGGGACTTAAATCTATCATTTCATCACCAGAATGGAACAGGTGGCTCCATATGTGGTTGAAGTCAAGGATTTGACCAGTACAACAGCCGTTTCCTCAGGGAATCTTCACTGCTTGCCATCATGTTCCTGGTAGCAAGGCGACATCTCTTTTGCTTTCTTTATGCCTGACTTTTGAGGCCAACTCTGCTCCCAGCAAGCAGGTGAGCTGCAGAAGCAGAAACTAGATAATGACAGGTTCTCCTGTGGCCAGCAAAGGTGAGCAGCAGCAGAGGGGGCCCCTCCCATGTGCCACTGGCGCCCTGGGCTATGCCCCACATAGCACTTACTGGACAGTCTTGACATTGTCTCATTTCCCCACTAGACCCTGCACTCTTTCAGGATAGGAAAAGGGTCTTGTTTATGGTTATTTTTCAATGCCCAGCACAATGTCTGGCAATAGAGGAGCGCAATAAATGGATGGAAGGAAAGACAGATGGATAGATGGATACATGGATGAATGGATGGACAGAGGGAGGGAGGGAGGGAGGAAGGATGGAAGGAAGGAAGGAAGGAAGGAAGGAAGGAAGGAAGGAAGGAAGGA
>JAKSZT010054303.1:5613191-5726585 GCA_026826555.1 Tolypeutes matacus
GGAAGGAAGGAAGGAAGGAAGGAAGGAAGGAAGGAAGGAAGGAAGGAACTCATTTCAATTCCACTGGAATGTAAACTCCATAAAAACTGCCTTTGTTCTTTGTTAGTTACTGCTGTATCCAATGGGACTATAAAATAGAAACTGTTCACTGAAGGAATGAATGAATGAACGAACTAAGAGAAACTACCATTTGGAAAATTGGCTGTAAACAATTACTACTCACTGAACAAATCAGATTACTCAGTTAATATCCTGATCTGTTTGTTCACCAAAATTATTAGGACATTTTAATAGTCATGCAAATCAAAATGAGTGATGCGGGGATACTAATAAAAATGAATGCGTCTCATGGGCCAAGCAAGGTACAAAGTTCAGGGACTATAACAAGACACTGTCTGTACCCTCCATGTGCTACAAAGGCCTAGAAGGCTGCCCAAACTGAACAAAGTGGGGGGATAACAAAAAGGGGAGCAGAAGCAGGCACGCGCTGGACTTCACACAGACTGGGGCGCAGGGCTGGACTATCCCGGCCAAAGTGTGCTCTGCTAGACAGGCAGCGAGTGACAGCATCAATTAATCCCTTTGTGATTCTAATGTCAGAAATGTAAGCCTTTTATGATGCAGTAAAACAATTTTTATGGGTTTTTCCATCCATCCCATGTCTTGATGTATTTTTTAATCAAAAAGGATAAGAACAAGAAGTCAAGTGGATATAAATCTCCTGCTCCTTTCTCTGGTTCTCTGCCCAGGGAGGAGAGGCGAGCCCCATGGGATTTTCTGCGGGGACTCTGCACAGTTCCTGTTTTCCAGAAAGCAGTCTTTTTGCAGCTGTGGAGAGCTAGGCCTTGCTTTAGCAACAGACACATTTTCCAAAGGCTGCATGTAAATGGGATCTCAGTAAATCAAATCTAATGTTTCCAGTAACTTTGGGTATATTTTACCTTTATTTTTGATGACAAAACAAAAAAGTGTTCTTTGCACGAAATTTGCAAAACAGAAAAAAAAAGCACAGCGAAGAAAATAAAAATTACCTGTCATCTTATCACCTAGAGGTAATTTTAGAATATAATCTTAAGGCTTTTTTCCATGTTTAGATATATTGATACACATTTTGACATAAAAAGGATAATGCTAGAATTATTACATAACTGACTTTTCCAGCTTATCTATAAATAAGCACTCAACATTTCCTCATGTCAACAGTCTCCATTTTACTTACTAGCTCCATGTTATTCTATTGTTTGAATATAACAAATTTTATAAGTCTTGTTGGCAGTAGGGTTTCTTTTAAAAATGTTCTTGTTATAAATAATGATAAAACCTCTTTGTTCTCATCTCTTATAATTTCGTAGAAATGAAATAGATAAGTCAAATACATGCATATTTTTAAACTTTAAATACATTTTGTTAAATTGTCCTGCAAAAACGTTTTTGTGATTTACACTATCCCCAGCAAGGACAAGTGTGTACATTTTCTCCACCTTTACTATGACTGGTACAATGCTTCTATAAAAAACCACTGCCAGTGTTTAATTCCTGTTTTAATTTCCATTTTTTTATTACCTGTGAAGTAGAATTTTTTTATGTGTTAATTGGACCTATTTGTATTTCTTCTTCTCTAAAGATCACATCCATGTCCTTTGACCATCCTCTTTATTTTCCTCTTATTGATTTGTAAGAGCATTTTATATATTGAAATATTGATGCATAATTTTTCATCTGTGAGGTACATTTTTCCCTAAGAAGTTCATTTCAAGATTTTTTTTAATGGTGTTTGTTTTTCCTCCTCACTCCCCCTCCCAAATTTTCATTTGCAGTTTCTCTTGTCTCCTTGTTTATCATAAAGTAATGAGTAAAGCAATTCTTAGGTAGAATAAGGCAAAGCCACTCATTCCAGGGATATAACGCATTTATCTGTTGGCTGATCAAAGGCATTTTCTTCAAGGGAGATATCCCCTGAACATGCCTTGCCGCTTAGAGCAATCACTAATTAGGCAGTTAATTTAGATATTGGTCCTAGAGAGAGCATATCAATTCTCTTAGCAAAGTCAGGCAGTGGCACTTCTTTTAGTGCAATAAAATTTTGAGTGGCATGGGGGTCAGATATAGAGTGAAAGATTTGGAGTTAAGAAACCCAATATTTAAATTAGCTCTTAAATTCAAGCTGTTAAATGTTACAAGAATGAATTGTTAAAATTTTATTACTAAATTGAATTAAGAATTAGGTGGAATTATTTGGCCTGAGGTCAAAGGTGATGGCAAGGTGATGACCTTGAATGACCTCTGTGACTCCAAAACTCTTGCAATGGGCCTGTGATGACTATGATATTGACCAACATAAGGCGTCATTATGCTTGCCTTTCTCCTCATCTTTCCTTCTTTTATTCTTCCATTTCTCACATATTCATAAAGAATCAATCATGTGCTTGGCCCTATGCCAGGTGCTTGGGGTTCAAGGGCAAAATACAATACTGATCCCCAAGTGTAAGGCCTGAATGTTAGAGGAGGGTCTCACCTATAGGGGCATGCCATTTAGAAAAGAAACCGGAGTGAAAAGACCCTTGTTTCAATTTGGGGATATGGAAAGAGACTGGAAAATTGGCTCCTGACGATGACTGTGCCAAAAGGTTGAGAACTGGGGCAGCCCCCAGGAGATGGGAGTGTGTGGTGGCCTCTCCACACGGTGCTGGGAAACTGGGAAAGCAGGGCTTGTAGGAGAGACAGGAAAGGAGCTGTGAGGCCTTGGAGCGAGCCAACCCACCGCAGCACCAGAGACCGCCACAGTTTATCTTCTGCAGGGAGTCACTATGCTTCTTGTATTCTATTTATTCCTACCTTTTTTACCCTCGTTTCTAATTGCAAAATTTCAATCCTTTCGAAAGTCTTTGCTGGCCAGAATGTCATGGATTAAATGGCATCATTCTGGGGGACAGCGAGATGGCTGCAGTGAGAAGGAAGAGAAAGGTCAAATTCATAGGACCCAAGTTATGGTCCTTGTTCCAGCTCCCTCTTCTTAGAAAAGAAGGAATTTTTACCTCCAGAGCTCACCCTGGAGAATCAGGTTTCATTTTATCAATGGAAATGCTTTCCCTCATAACCAGGAGTCCAGCAAAGCTAGGGGATGTATCAATATTGGCAGAGAATATGCAAAATTGGCTACTGGGTTCCCAGGTATAGAGGACTGAGAGAGCTGGACCCTGGGGGAGGGAAGGATGGAAGGTAAGAGAATAAGAGAAGTGACAGGCAGGGTGGAAATTGTCAGACAGAAGCTCTAGGCAGTTAAAGAAAGGAGATAGGTGGAACAGGCACCAGAGAAGTAGCCAAGGGGAACTAAAGAGGAGGGGACTGTGCCAGGAAAATGGATGCTTATAATGATCGCTGATGCTCTTAATTATAGCCACAAGGCACTAAAGATCCTGCCTCATTAAAGAACGATTAAATTATCTCCACCCTGTTAAACTGATGGGGGCAGGGACAGTGGGCCACTGGCTTTTAGAATCCTCTTCAGCAACAGGGGATGACACACCAAAGGGTTGAGAATCTTGAAGGGTCACATACAAGCGGAGAAAATCCTATTACCCAGCATATTCCATTCCCTGCACATTTCATTCTGCTATGGGGCAAAGACTGGCAGGATGTGGGCAGTCATCTGTAGTGGCTTGGCAAGGAGAAACCCAAGGCCAAGACGGCTGGAAGTTTGTTCCTACCTCTCTTTATGACCTAGGCGAATAATAAGATTTGCTGGTAATTCTTGAGCCTGTTGGAGGAGATGGTGGGGTGTAAACAGTGGGAAGAGTCATTCCTGCAAATACATTTACCTACCCTGGCTCTATCTGGACTGTAAATATGATACCTTTCAATGCCTCTAGCCAAATGCACAAAGAAATTGGATAAGGGATCTCCTGGGGGAGATTTTGATGTCCCCATGTTTAAAAAACTAGTTAGCTTCATTTCTAATGTTCCTTTCACTTTATCAAATAATATTTTTCTAATAAAATCAATAAATATTTATGGACTAGGTGCTATGGGTGATACAAGAAAAATGAGCCATGGTCCCTAACCTTGAGCAATTTCAACTTAATGGTTATACAAGAATCTTTCTTTTTAAACCAATGTCATCATGATTTAAATGCAGGAACAGGACTTAATAAATCTTATTGTGAATCACACTTGGAAAGAGAATAATGTTTCTGGAAAACAAATGTTAAAGGACGATAAATTCCTCTTTTCCTATCTTCTCAGAGTTCCTGCATTTTAAAGGCTGAGAACAGTGTTAGAACAAGGACCCTCAGATCCTAAAGTAAGGAGGAGGCAAGGGCATGCAGGAAGATTTTGGGGTGCTGCGGCCCCTGCCTGAGACCAGAGCGTCCCACTGGAGAACGCAGAAGTAGTTTTTTCCTCCAAGATGGAGGTTCTGCAGAACAGGTCAGCCTTAGTCTCCTGCAGACTTTAAACTGTGAGCCAATCAGCAAGGCTGCTTTTACTTTACTTCCTCCAAATCCCTTTAGTTAATCTGCTACTATGTGCAGTGTTGGTACTAAACATTACCTGCCCCCACCTCACATCTGGTTATTGTTTTTTAAGCTCCCTCTTCCCTACACATTCTCACCTCTCACTCCCACCTAACTCCCTTCAATTTGGCTTTGATGACCTCACTACACTAAAATGATCCCATTGGAAGTAATCAAAGTCTTCGTTTTATTTTTTTTTCCCACCACAAAAGTAATACTTTTATTTTTTTCTCATTACCAAAGTAATACATGTTTCTTCTAGGAAGTTCAGAAAGTAAAAATTTGCAAAATGGAAATAATTGCAATTCCCATTAATTTGAGATTAGTACTGTTAACACTTTAGTGACTAGTCCATGACTTTCTGTCAATTAAAAGCTCTTTTTAAAAATCTTGTTCTGATTTCCACCAAATTATTACTTTCAATTTGTGTTTAAGAGAGACCACCACTCAAATTCAACCATCAACTCAAATGTGACATTAGCAGAGAGGCCTGTCTGACCCCTGACCCCAGCCCCGCACTTAGTACACTTGCCCCCCCCCCCCCCCGGCTGAGGATTCCAGAGCCTCCTCTGCCCACTTTATCTTCCTCCAAGGCATGTATCACCATTTAGCACCCATATGTTTATTTGCTTACGTGTATCCTATTTATTTCCCCCAAGGAGCACATAAGCTCCCTCAGGACAGAGATTGTTGTTAGTTTTGTTTGCCCAAGGCTAAATGAAACTGCAGCAGCCAGTCCTAATTTCTCAAGAAGAGCAAAGGCTTTTCTTTTCCTACATTAAAGGGCTGTTAAAAGAATAGACCAGTCCTCCAGACCATGGCCTTTGCAGATTTGTTCCTTGGCACTTCTGCTGGCAGAAGGAAAGAATAGGGGAAGTAGAAGGAAGAGGTCAGGACACCTGGCCACCAGTGTGAGCTTTGCTGTGAATTTTCTGGTTCATCTTGGGCAAGTGGCTTGTCCACTCTGAGCTTCAGTTTCCTCATTTATATAAATGAGAAGGTTGGATATATACGATGTCCAAGGGTCCTTCCATCTCTTTGTTTCTTATTATGAGGACTACGTGGAGAAAATAACGTTAAGTTCCTGGGGCTTTATAAAGACAAAGAAGAGTATATTATGACTAACTACTACCACCACAGCTCTCTAATCCAGTCTGCCTCATTCAACTGGCACAGTACTTGACACTTGACAATTTACAAAGTGCTTTCATTTAGATTAGCTCATTAATTTTATCTATTGGCCAATCAGCCTGAGAATCTCAAATAGCATCAAAGAGTATGGAGTGCAACCAATTTGCCATGACAAAGTCAGCAGGGCTAAACAAAAGGGACAGGGGGAGGCAGAGAAGGACTGAAGAAAATTCATCAATGAGATTAAATGCAGCTTCAGAGAGAGGGACAGAAAGAGTACTAATGTGCAGAAAGTTAATTTTCATATAATTCACCCGCATCTTATTTAAATACTCCTTAGGCAACTGTCAACTCGACCAATCCAATGGAGGTTAAGCCAGCCCATCAATATAGCCTGGTTATTTGCTCTTGGCACTTCCTCCTCCATATTCTGATGGAAAGAGTGAAACTTAAGATTGGTTTCTCCAGCTCCCACTCCCCAAACTTGGCTTGAGGGTTGCCGAATCTTCAGGACGCTGCTGCTAGAACTTCTGCAACTCATTTAGGGGAATATATCCAGATTCCTAAAGAATCTGTTTACTAGGTCATATAACTGTGCTCTTATTGTAATTCGGTGCCTTTTATGAACAGGCTAGACCTGAATTTCAGAAAAAAATATTCCTTTTTATATGGCTCCAGGTGATCCACTGCAGCCTGGGTTTATTCTCCAGTCCTTCTATTTGCTGTTAACTTGTAGGAACAAACACCTTTTTTTGGGGGGGGGGGCGGGGGGAGGAGAACTTTAGGGCAACATTAAATTTATGCTAAAAAATTATTCATTCATGCACCTGTTTGCCCATTTGACATATAATTATTAGGCATCTACAATCAACAAGATACTGATCGAGGCAATGGAGGCAAAGAATTTTTGAATGGGAAGGAGTCTCTGTCTTCATGGGAATCTCAATCAAACTGGAGAGAAAGAGGCAACTCACTATAATACAGAGAAATGAGCACCAGGATAAAAGCATGTATAAAGTGAAGAGGGGAACTCTGAAGAATGAGAGGTTAATTCATTTGGCGTAAGGGGAAGAACAGAAACTGGGGAAGGGTTCACAGAGGTGATGACATTTGAGTTGAGCTTTGAAGGGTGAGCAGGAGTTCCTTAAACAGAGAAGGGGAAAGAGACTAAGGGGGGCTTATGAAACTTTAAAGGCTAAAATCGCTGCTCTAAAATATGTCAATCCAAAGCAAAGTGCATCTATATAGGCCTCCATTGCCTTTTCCTTGCCCAGGTGAAAGCCATAATAAATGGACTTCAAGAGCATAAAGATTTTGAGGCTCACTTGTTCTTTCTCAGTGGCCTCGTTTTAGGACTCAGGGCACATCTTCTCCTCTCAGGCACAGGCCAGTGTGCTAAGGACAGAGCAGAAGAGGTGGCAAGCACCCTGTCCAGGAGCAGCACTCCAAAAAGCACACTCGTGAGACTGTGGCTCAGTTCGACTCTAATCATTCCCACACGGATGTCACACAGGAATTTCACACATAAACGTCATAAAATGGCAGCATCTGGAAAAATGTTTTGGAGAAGGAGACCAAAAATGAAGAGAGGAAGAGAAGGAGAAAGGGAAAAGGGTAGGTAGACAAAGGAAAAATAATTCCCCAGAAATAGAGCTTGGAGAGTTGGGTCTAGAAGTACAGTGTGACAGAGCTAGAAATACCCCAAAGATAACTCTTTATGAACTTGCAACTCAGAAGTGAGGAGCTTTATCGTTTGCATTTCCTGACTGTCTCTGCAGACTGCAGTGCAGGAAAACATCAACATCATCTACACTGTACTAGATTATTAACAAAACCTACTTACAGGTCAGTTCCTATGAGCCTGTGACTTGGATGGGAAACTCCACAATGCAATAATGAACCACATTGTGAAGGCTTTGCCTCAGGAGTTACAAATATGCCTCTGCTCCTCATCACAAGCCTGCTCAATTCCCTGGTCCCTACTCCATGCTGGGGACAGAAATCATGGGACTGGGTTTCTGTGCAGCGGCCTCAAGTCCTTCCCTACTGTCCCCTTCAACCCCCCGCCCCTAACACACACCCCTCTCTCAGGTTGCTTTTGTGGCTCACGAATTACTCAAGTCAGGACTTTTGGAGACTGCTTCGGTTTTAAAGGTCTTTGCTTCCAGCTGCTGCTAAACTGGGTCATCAGAGAAAGTGCCTACCCACCTCTCAGGGCCAGTGTATTTCTCGAATAAGGAATTTTTGAGAACAGACGGCAAAGGATGCAGTGTTTGTGCTACTGATGTTAAGAGATGACTTCATTTAGCAGAGTACAGGGATAAAACTCACTGAAATCTGGAAAGTAAGTTTGCTTCTTGGCCCAGTGCTCTGGAAAGCATAGACAGGCTTGGGTAAGGAATATGTGTTCTCTACTCGATGGCTGCAAAACCACCTCAGGCACTTCATTTAAAATTGTGACTTTCAGAACCTGCAAAATGGAGATGAGGCTACCTGCCCTTAGGGTTGTGGTGAGGATTAAATAAATGCTACCATTTATTGAGCACTTACTATGGGTCAGGTAGTGTGTAAAGCCCTTTTTACAAAGGGAATCTTATTTAATCCAGTCATGTTACTCATGTTAGCCTCACAGCAAGCACCTTTAAACAGAAACACACATAATACAAGGTTATGCAGAGGCTTGCAGGAGGAGTCGAAACCTGTACTTCCCCTAGGAGCAATGGCTTAATATTTGCTAATTCAGTGTTTGGGGTGACTTTATAGAACATAACTACTTACTTAAAAAGAATAGACTACACATGCACACATACACATACATATCTTAATATGTATATCCTACTACACATCTTAATACAATAGTGCTGGCACATAGCATGTAAAATTGTGTGGTTGTTGGTTGTCTACTTCCAGGTTTAGTGACATTCCAGAAGGCATTCCATTTGAGGGCACTAAAATGTTATTAACAGGATAGCCGGCAGTCTAGTATGTGTAAAATGCAGCTCGAGAATTATTAATTAGGAATGGGCAGGAAGCTGTTTTTATATATAGCTACACGCGGATAGGAAGAGGCTGAGGCATTATACTTGCATCCACGGAGGCCCAGACGGAACTTCTGATAAAGGCAGTTGAAAAGATTAATGCATATTCTTAACCGAACTATCCCGGCCAGCCAAGACTCAATAATTTAAAAGACAATGCTGGATACTCATTTCAAGGTGAGAGAAAATTCTGAAGATGAAAGAATCTTCTAAAAACTTCCTTTTAATTAAAGTGTGGGTTGGCTGCATTTCCCCTGAGTCTTATTTCTTTGTTTCAGAAAGGAAAATCACAAGGGATTTTGCCTAGAAAGTAAGACACTTAATATGAAATTGGAACTCAAGTTTCATAGCCCCATTTTGTGCCCAGCATTGGGTAAGCATGAAAAGCTTTTTAATATTATGCATTTATCAGTTCTGATGGCTAGTGTTGCATTGCTGAAACTAAACAAAACTTTGAATCAGAAAAGTAGAGGAATCTGAGATGTGGCTCAATTGCTATGAGATACAGACAAGGTCAGGGGCAAAGGAAAACCATTCCTGAGCCAGCTGTGTTGCAAAATTTCTGCTGAGCAGGAGGATGACCCACTGATGGGGCTTGTATGGCTCAATACATGATAAAAGAGTTTCATGGAGTATTTGAAAACTAGAAAGATGTAAAAGTGTCATAGGCAGGACTGTGCACAGAGTGGGTACCAAGGAAATGCTGAATTACTAAACAGGAGACAAAAGAAAAGCAGCATGTAGACTGATGGGGATTGGGTGGCAACTGGCAGGTGACAAAGGAGCTGATCCATTACTAAGGGGGAGGTGAGAGAAAGGCATGGGCATACTCCAAGCTCCGAGATGAAGCCCTTTCAGCTGAGAAGCACAAAAAGTCAAGAGCAGAGGCTGCAGATTCCAAGGCACAGAGGACAGGGCAAGCCCACTTTGATTCCTTAATGCCAAGAGAAACCAGGAGGGTGGGAATTAATGTTGGGAATGAACCAACTGTCAGACAATGTGCTCCATCTTTACATTCGTTATCTGATTCTCCCCCAACCCCCTGAAATGGAAACAGATACCTATTCTAGAGCAGAGGACACGGAACTCCAGGTAGCATACTCCAGGGTTACATAGCAAGCAGGAAGCAGAGTGCGGACCTGTTCCTGGTTTGCCTGAAGCCACAGGTTGTGAGTTCCCAAAGCTCCTCAGATTCTTTCAATAATATAATTCCGAAGAGCCCTCCAGAATGAATATACAGCTCCAAAGAGTTTGCCAGTAGCATGTGATTCCTTTGAAGTCTCAATTTTTATTTTAATCATTTGTGCATAGTTCATATTTACCCCTGGGTGCTGATACAAAGTACCAGAAATCTGTTGGTTTTTATGAAGGGTATTTATGTGGGGTAGAAGTTTAGTCACAAGGCCATGAAGAGTAAAATTAGTCCCCTCACCAAAGTCTGTTGCCACGTGTTGGAGCAAGATGGCTGTTGGTCTCCACGAGGGTTCAGCCTTCCTCTTCCTCTTAAGGCTCTGTGGTCCCAGCCTCTTCCAATCTCAGCTGTAGGCTGGGATAAGGCTCACCTCTCTTCCTGGGCCTCGGCTCTTTCTGGGCTCAGTTGCTCTGCTCTCTCCCCAAGGCCAGCTGTGAACTTATCAGGCAAATGGCTTGGCTCTCTCCCTGGAGCTCCAGCGTCAAACACTCAGCAACTCAACTCTCTGTGTTCTCCTTCTCTGTGCGTTTTACCTCCCTGTCTTTGATGGAGCATCTGTTTATACAGCCCGCAGCTGCAGGCTAGCTGTAGGTAGGGACTCAAACCAAGCTGAGTTGCCCTAAGGACACGGTCAAATAAAAGCCCTAATCCTGACTTAATAACATAATAATTAAACCTGAGTCTAGCACAATCTAATACGCTCAGAGGAACAACCCATTTACAAACACAATCAGTATTTCTTTTTGGAATTCATCAGTAATATCAAACTGCCACAACCCCATAATAAACTTCTTTATATTTTAACCATAAATATGTTTTAAATTACTTATTAGTTGGTAAGATACACCATCCTTGTCTTGGGGATTTTGAGCAGTCCCGGACATACTGACACATACCCTGGCATGGGGGGGGGTGGGCGTAGTGAATGAGGGAATTGGAGGGTTCTATACTACATATTTTAAAAACAACATAAGCTCCCCTAGGTTAAATGCTATTTGATGGTTTGAGTAAATTAGTAAAATGACTGAGCTGCTGCTAAAATACACTACAGATTAATGTAGGTAAAAGTGCTAGCACAGCACCTAGCACATAGTTAGTGCTCCATGGATAGATGATGATAATAAATATATTAAAATATTACATGCTGTGCTGCCATATTTTTAATAGTGTGGCAGTTTGAGATTATTTTATGAATCCCCAAAAGAGAAAGATTATGTTTGTAAACTAATCTACTCCTCAGGGTATGATACCCTTTGATTGCATTAAATTTAGCTGAGGGGGCTGTGATTAGATTACTTGCTAAGATCTCTTTAGGGCTTTGGATTGGGCCAAGTCAGTGAGGCGTGACTCAAATTAAATCTCCACCTTCTTGCTGGGTCAGATGTAGAAGAAATACAGAACACGACTCAGACAGATCCAGGAAAAGAGAGCTCTGTCATTTTTTGATCCTGCCATGTGGCAGAAAGGAGAGGCTCAAACAGCTGAGGCCTCGGGAAGAGATGAGCCATTTGCTTGACAGCTTTCAGCTGAGCTTGGGAGGACAGCGGAACAGTGGAGACTGATACAGGAGGCCCGGAAAGAAACAAGCCTGATGCCAGGAGAGAGAGTCCTGCAGGATCGCCTAAGCACGAAGCCCTAAGAGGCTGGGCCCACTGAGCAGCTCAGAAAGAGATGGTGAGCCCGGAAGGGAAGGCTGAAACCTGGGCAGAGGCTGGCGCCATCTTGCTTCATCACGTGGCAGCACGCCAGGATCAAGAGCAGCTGGCTTTGGTGAGAAAGCATCTCTGATGGTGCCTCGGTTTGGACTTTTCATGGCCTTGGAACTGTAAGCCTTCACCCCAAATAAATCCCCTTTATAAAAGCCAACAGATCTCTGGTACTTTGCATCGGCAGCCCTTTGGCAAACAAAACAGTCAGATATAACATCAATTCCTTGTGCATCTGTATATTTTAAACGGTTTCAAACTGTTTTCCAATCAATTATCCCAACTATATTCACAACATCCCTAGCAGGTAGGTAGCTCAATTAATATTACACCATTTGCAGATGAGAAATGTGATGTTTTGAAGAGACTAAAGGGCCACTCAGAGACACTGGATGACTTGGTATTGCTGCCGCAGCCAAGATCAGAAATCTGCTTCTCCTGCTCCTCAGCCACTGCCCGTCCACCTGCCTGCAGGTTCTGCAAGGCACAGCAAAGAAAGAGAACAGTTTTCTCCAGGATCACACAGCAAGTCCACGACGAGGGCAGGGACCTATCCTCAAGTCTCTTGGCTCTCACTGTGCTGCTATCTCTCTGTGGAGGTAGCCGCTCCCTAGGGCTGAGGGGGAGAGCCAAGCTGCACTCAGTAATGCACCCCAAGCCCCAAACTTAGGACTGTTCCTAGTTCCTCCCTTTGCCCCATGTTCGACTCCCATTCTTCCTCAAAGTCCTATGTGGACTAGCCCTGGCCCCATCCCCTAATGCCTCACCCCTGCCCGCTGGCTACCCTTCAGAGACCCTGGCTTCCTTCCTCCTCCACAGACATCACAAACTCTCTCCCACCTGGCATTTGCTTAGAATGTCTTCCTCAGCCTCTTCTCTTGGCTGCACCTTCTCATACTCTACAACTTTCCACAGTAGCCTCCCAGCCAATCCCCATGGGTCTCATGGCCTTCTCACGGCCTTCATGCACCTATCACTACTTGAATTATCCTGCTATTTATGGCCCCTCTCCGTGAAGACAAGCCCCTTGGCTGTCCTGTTCAGCACTGTGCCTCTTACGCAGTCCATGGCAGAGAGTGTAAAAAGAAAACTTTCCACCGCCCAGCAGCATCTGCCTAGGAGAAATCAGAATTGAAGTTTGTGCTTCAAAAACCACTGGTTTTAAACAGCTGAAGCTGTTAAAAGGCCGTGATCATGCCGGGCTCCGAATGGACCAAAAGCAGCACTCTTTCTTCTTCCCTAACCAATGAACTGTGCAACTTGTCTTCAACAACTTGGTACAGACCTATGAACTCATTCTGTTCTATGCAGACACAGTTTCCAAACCCCACTCCCTACCCACCTCCCAAAGTTGCACTTACAAACTCCTAACTTTTCTCTCTGTGGTCTACTCGGTACATTTCTTCATTGGTTGTGTTTCCTTGCCTGGCAAGGAAATGAGTAATTGTGAGTTCTTTTTTTGCTCTTGTTGTTTTGGTTTTGCTTGAGTATGTCTGTTTGTTTAGCTTTTTTTTTTTCTCTTGTCAGTTAAAACCGGGCTCCTTCTGAAGTATTCTGAGATGCTTGGAGAGGCAGTATATGTGGTGACCCCAAATCCCAGACTCAGGAGCAGGACCGCCAACTTCGCATCCTATTTCTTCCATTTTCTTAGACAAATGAAGTAACTGATCTGTTCCTTGGTTTCCTCACTATAGAATGACAATAATAACAGTGCCTGCCGTAGGGCGACTGGCTGTCGTGGGGCCGCGTTAGTGCCGGCGATCATCATTACTATGTACACTGTCGGGAAAAGAGCCTCGTAGTCAATAGTTGGATGGTTCATATAAAGTCACTGCCAGAAGCTTAGGGCTCTGTTCCTGTCAATTTTTCAATGTGATAAAGCATACAAAGTATCCAGTTCGTGTTCAATAAATCAGAGTAATTCTTCCAGAGCAAGGTGTGAATACCAATGCACTATATTAACTCCTTCCATCTTTTTACTAATGCTTTGCTAAGTAACTCAAGCCGGTGGAAATAACTAATGCTAATGGTAACCATCTTATATTAACCTGCATCTTAGTATTTTAGAAGCATTTACGCATATAATTGATATATCAGTTGATCTACACTGTCCAAAGCAAGGCTTATGATAAGGGGTTGCTCATTCTATCAACCGGAAAACCTAGCATCTGAAGTGCAGCAGTAGCTCGTCCCTGACCCCACAAGCGGGGGGTCAAATTTAACTTATTCTCTGATGCATGTCCTTAAACCTTAATAAGGGTGTCTGTCTTCCAGTAGATTATTCTCTTAAGGTAATGTCTCCAGAATGCCTTAGAATGTACTTGGCAGGAAAAAGCAAGCTGTACTTCAGACATTTTCTCCTTCAGAATAGTCACCCGGGAGGCTGGATATGTAGATTAATGATAACACTGTTGCTAAAATTACTGCTGCAGCCAAGTGTCTTGGAACTGCCCTCAGATCCTAAAACTTTCTTCTCAACAATTAAGGGTTGGCATATCTTTGCTTTTCAGTGTTGATTTAATTTTCAGAAAAAGCAAGAATCTTATGCATCTCCAATTCTTGAGAATAAGACTGAGTATACAGATAGTGTGATAATACGGGGTTGTTCTTTTTAAGAAGACAAACCAACTAAAAGGCAGAGACCTGCGTGATTTTTTAAAATCATAACTTTTTGGGTGATATGGCACCCTGCATGCTTTCTTCACCGGACTGGGCTACTGGCCCCAGCGGAGTGGGGGTGGCAACTGCCTATTTCCTTTTTCCTTCTTCCATTGTGTGACAGCCATGATGAGGTTTAGGTGGGATTGCCCCCTCCCCCTTTCCCAGCTCCAAACTGAACCCTACCTGGTTTAAGGCAACCAGCATGATCCACCCATTTGACCACAATGATTTGTTCTGGGGTGGCCATGGGACTGGCGGTGGGACAATTAGAGTAAGGGCCTGCACCTCTGCAGGGGATGAGGCAGCAGGTGGCCCCAGGAGTGCATGGACCGCACCTGCTACCAAAAGGGGGTCAGCCTGAGGACAAAGAAGCAAGGGGCCCCAGCCTGCCTGATGCCTGCCTCTGCTTTCTCAATTAAGTAAGGCAATCCATTCCTTTAACTGCTTCATCTGGCTTGGTATGGATTTTCTCTATTTACAGCATAAGGAATTCTAAACTACTCTCTCTGTTCCCATAGCACCTTACGCAATCATCTGTTATGATAGATATTAGATATATAATCATACAATACTTCATCTTTATATATGTTTATTATATATTAAAATATATTGTTTTACAGATAGACATTACATGTGTCTGCTTACAAATCTGTCTCACTTCTAGACATAAGCTTCTCAAAGGAGAAAGTGGTTCTGACTCACCCTTCAATCCCTAGTACTTAGCAAGCAGCCCTGGCAACAGTTAGGTGCTAAGTGGGAGATGTTTCTCTCAGAAGACTTCACTTTAAGCTCTGGGACATCTTTCAGCAACAAGGTGCTTACTTCACCTCAATCTTCTGAAACCCCTAATCTCCTCCGTCCATTTACAGGTACAGACACCCTCTGAGGACCACAAGGTTGACAATTAAAATGAGGGAATAACGTCATTAAGGTGTGAAATGGGAGACAATTTTGATATAAAAATTCTAGTGTATTAAGGAAAAACAGGTCTCACACCTTCCCAGTGTATAAGGCAGTTGTGCTTGCATCAGTCTGCTTGCTATGTAACTACAGGTGAGCTACTCAGCCTCTCTGCTCTCATGTCCTCATCTGTAAAATGGGACAGTACAAGCACCTCTCCTCATATGATTGTTAGGAGGCTATGGCTTGAGCTACATTTCCTGAAAAGACACCTTTGAGTCCTAACCCCTGGTCCCATGAATGTGACTTTATTTGGAACTACTTAAGTTCAGATGGAACTACTTAAGGTAAGATGAGCTCCTGACTAGAGAAGGGGGTCTCTAATCCAGTATGAATGGTGTCCTTACAGGAAGAGACAGGCACAGGCAGGCTGCAGGAGAGAGGATGGCAGCCAAGGCACTCCCCAACAGGTTCTAGGGACATTTTGACTTCGGACCTCTGGCCTCCAGAACTGTGAGGCAATAAATGCTGGTTGTTTTAAGCCACCCAGTCTGTGGTACTTTATTACAGCAGTCCTAGGAAACCCGGACAGCAGGATGCAGTAAGGCTATAGGGCCAAAGATGTTAGTCTAATGACTGGCGTCATCCATAAAAGGTGCATTGTGTTACTTTTACTATTATTAATACTATTATTTTAGCACTTGCTAACGAACTGCAGATCCAAGCAAATGGCTTACTGGACATTCACAACTAAAGGAAGATGTTGCCATCCCCGGAAGGAATGGATGACGAACACCTGCTCTCAGCAAAGGCAGAGCTCAGTGGAGAGGGTAAAGCATCGTCACTGGACCAATGAAAAGATGGAGGCTTCTAGGGGAGCCCAGGGAAGGCTTTGCTGCCCAGGACCCCCCACTGATAGGCTAGGAACACAAAGAGGAACCCAGGGAGGTAGCAGGGATGCCCTGAGGCTTCAAAGAAGCTCCAGGGCTGTGTTTGAGAGGTACAGGACTGAAAGTGATACATTAAAGAGCCAGACTCCAAATCAGGGATGAAGCTAATGAGGCTTCTCTTGTCACCATCTGTAAAAGTTTATTCCTTAAACTTCAAAGGCAGAAAGCAGCAGAGAGGTTGGGGAGAGGTGCTGTTCCTCCCAGAAAAGGGAGCAGGAAGCAGAAGATGCTGACTTGGGGACAGTATGGGGGTTGCCCCTGTGTCTCTGCTGCAAAAAGAGCCAAGCCCCAGGGGGCGTTAATCTGGATGCACCAACCTGTGATCAGGAGCTGCTGGTGGTCTTGGGGAGGGAGAAGGATGGGTAAAAGGGAGGACTAATTAACTTTATTATAGAGTAGGAGATGGGCTGGCCTCCCTGAAATTGCCTGCTGGCTGCCCTCAATTCTGATATCATATATTCTGGGTTTCTTTCCTGGAATTGGTAGGAAAGCTCCATCCAAGTCTGTCTTCATCTCAATCTGCTAACACAGACTGTGTGGTCCATCAGCACGGACTCTAATTGAGGACGGTGCTGGGTGGGCCAGAAAGGGTGGCAGGTGGTTTGTAAGGCGGCTGGCTCTTCCTCACCTGGGACTGAGGTGATCGATACTGTCCTCCAGCTCAAAGCAAGTGACTTTCAATGGATTGTTTGTAATCATGGGAAATACATTTGACAGATAGTTACTGGGCATTTACCACTGGGGACACAACAGGGAACAATGGCAGCCCAGGCCCTGCCCTCCTGGAGCTTACAGTCTAGTGGGGGAGATGGATATTAATCAGACAATCACACGAACAAATGTAAAATTAGAGACGTGCAAGGAGCTGTGAAGGGAAGACACCGGATACTTGCGGGAGTGCAAAATAAAAAGAAGTGATTTGGACACGTGAGGCTTTCCCGAGGTAGTGATGACAGAGCTGAAATGGGAAGAACATGTACAGATTAACCAAATGAAGATGGGGAGGAAGGGGGCGCAGGCAAGAAAGTCCCAGTACGCAGGAGGAGCATGTGTGAGACCTGGGGGTGGGCGTTAGGAGGATTCGCTGCAGAAACAGAGGGACACCAGTGTTTGTAGGGTGTGCCAGAGAGGAGCTAAAGAGAAGCACATGTGGGGAGCTGTGTTTCTCAGTCCTCTAGAATGGAAGCTTTGTGCGGGGACGGGCTTTTGTCTGTTTTGTTCACTGCTTACCTAAGACACCCACTATGTGCCTTTACAGTGCATAGTAGGAGCTCAGGTACACGTGTTGAGTGAATGAAAGGGTATCTAATGTATTCTAGATGCTGTGCCAGACTTTCATACATCCTACCTCATGCATTCACTTTGCCAATGGAAAAAGAATAAGCTGACAAGTCCAAGGCCACAAAGGTGGTGTGTTCCAGAAGTGAGAGCCCATCAGGAAAGCTTTAAAACCTTATAGCCAGAGAATGTGCAGTGGAGCCAAAAGCCACCAGGTGAGTCACTGAACTAGAATAATGAGGGGAGGGGAAAAGTTTACTCCAAAATCCAAAGCCGTGATTCCTGCACTCAAAATGCAATAAAAAACAGTGATGTAGACATGGTACAGCCACTTTGGAAACAGTTGGGCAGTTCCTCAAAATGCTAAACATAAGTCATACATGGCCAGCAATTCCACTCCTAGGTGTATATACCCAAGAGAGTGAAAACAACATCCACGCAAAAACTTGTAACATCCACAGCAGCATTATTTATGGTCGCCAAAATGTGGCAACAACCTAAATGTCCATTGACTGATGAGTGGAAAAACAAAATGTATCCCTACAATGGAATTATTCTGCCATAAAAAGGAATGAAGTGTTGACACGTGCCACAGCGTGGATGAACCCTGGAAGCATTAGGCTATGTGAAACAAGCCAGGCCACACATTGTATGATTCCATTTACATGAAATGTTCAGAACAGGGCAAATCTGTAGAGACACAAAGCAGGTGAATAGCTGCCTAAGGCTGGGAGGGGGGTAGGGGAAGGGGGAGTGAGTGCTAATGAGTATGTTTCTTTTCGGCGTATTGAAAAAGTTCTAAAATTAGATTGTGGTGACGGTCACCCAACTTTGTGAATAGACGAAAAACCACTGAACTGTATACCCTTTAAATGGGTGAATTTTATGGGATGTGAAATATATCTCAAAAAAAAATTGTGACTATGAGATTAAAATTCGAGTCCCACAGATGGGCGTTGGATCCTAGCTCGTCTAATTGCTAAGCTACATGACAGGGCAGGTGCATTTCTCTCTCTAAGCTTTAGTTTCCTCCTCTGTGTAAGAGGCATAACACCAGCTCATGGAGTTGCTGCCACTACAAGATGAAAGATTTCATATGAAGCATTAGCATCACATTTGCCACAAGCTACCCACATTTAAAGCAAGAAACAGGAGCAGTTAACAAAACTTAACACCTTAAGCAGACTGTTATTTTTGAAACAGGCAAATGGCACTTAAAAACACAATCACATTTGCAGGCAAGTACATCACTCAAGCGTTTACCATCTATCCTACTTTGGAAGTGAAGAAAGAGCAAACAAGGCTAATCCAGGGGAAAGAGAAGGCAAAGGTGGTCAAAGGTGGCAGGTGTGAGGAGGCAATTACCAGCTGACAGCCAGAACTGGCCAGAGCAGCTCCATTTCTAATGTCTCAATATTAAAAGTTAAAAATACTCATTACACAGACTCTTCCTCAAGAGCCTGTCTTCACTCATCAGTCTTTTCAGGACTGAACAGGCCTGAGGCTTAAATGGCCTGGCCACTTCCTTTCCTGTCCTCTCAATGTGCCCACAGCAGCCCTGGGCTGGGGGCAGGGAATGTTATTAACGGAGTGAGGCAGACTTCCCGAGAGGCACCCTCTCCCTGCGCTGAGTGGGGCGAGGTTTGGACTGCCAGGTTTCCCGCGGCATCCCGGCTCCTATCTGAAGCTGTTTTGAATACAATTACCGTGGCTGAGATGAGAGCATCCAAATGGGCTTTAGTGATCCCCTGCCCAGCTCACGTGTCACCCCCATCCCCCAAAGAGCTGCAAGGATGAGAAGAAGAAAAGGCTACAGGGGCCATGATAGATGGCCCAGACGTCTGAAGGGCCATGTGGGAGGATGGACTTATCCTGCATGGTGGAGACTGAAACCTGGAATGAAGGGAGAACTTATAGGAGGAGATGTGGGGCTGACTGTGAAGAACTTCCAGAGGCCAGCACTCCATGGAGGCACCACGGGCTCTTCTGAGAGGTAGTAAGTTCCCGGTCTTGGGGGAGGGTGTCTGTGCACTGGCTGCCTGATGACTTGGGTAAGGTGAGCAGGCCTCCCAGGGGATCAGGATGCCTTGTCATGCTGGGACTGTATCAATTTTGGAATCGTCTCTTGGTCCTGTCATTTGGAATCAACTCCCCTTCCTTCTCTTCTCTTGCTAGCCAAAGCTTAACAAATAACAGATCTGACAGCAACTTTGTCCCAGAGCACCATGTGCACTGCTCTGCCAAGGCACTGGATATTCTATACTGATATAACTACTACGACGTCTTCCTCACCAGGGCCTGCCGCAGTTAGCCCAGATACCCCCGGGCCCTGCTGGGCACCTGAAGCATAGCAGGTGCTCCGTGGGAACCCAGCGGCAGCATTCCCTGACGCATTATAGCTGCAGGCTGTTCTCACTCATCATGGGCTCACTGCAGTGCATTCTTGCTGGCACTTGCCTGACTCTCCTATGAGACTGTATCTTTCCTGAAGGGAGAGATGGGGGCCTCATCTCCAACCTTGTTGCCCCATAGGACGCCTTGAGCACAGTATGTGTTAAATAAAATATTTTTTAGACTCAAAGAAAGATACATTCTTCTTACAGAGGGCTGGTGAGGCAGCTGCTGCTTCTGGAACAATTTCCCATTTCAACCCAGTAATAAACAAAAACTCTTGGATGAGGCACAGAAACCACATCTCACCTGGGGCAGAGACAGGGACCCCCCAAAAACAGGGCTCTGGTATCGGGGAAACTGCTGGTGTGATCTGACAGGCACCCTTCCTTTCAGCCCAGGCTGAACCCAGCTTGCAGAATTCCACGTGGGGAGGAGCTGAGGAAGTGACCTAGAGCTAGATGTAGTCCCAGCGTATCTCCTCTTTAGTAAACTTCTCCTCAAGCTCTAGGTATTCTGGCCTCCATTTAGCAAGCTGCCTACCTCTTCTTAAAACTCAAGAGAATTATCTGTCATAGCCACAAACATTGCTGAGCATAGAACATGCATTTTTTGGCTTCATCCTGGATAATTTGGGAGATATAATACAAGAGGGAGAAAAAGGCTCTGCACTCAGGGCACCCACAGGCTGAAAGAACAGGCAGCTGGAGGTCAGAAAGAGGGAAGAGAATCAATAATTATGAGTTGGCACAGCACATCCAAGAACTTAGGGGTGCTATGGGTACCTAGCCCCCAGGGGTACCAGCCTGAAGCCTTAAGGCTGAGTAGGAATTTAGCAGGTGGATGAGAAGGGCTCCCAGGCACAGGGATGCTTTTGCAAAGGCACAGGGCCTGAGATCTTGTAAATGGTTTCAGTAAATTGCAAACAATTCAGTGTGGCTGAAAGCAAAGGCCTGTTCAGGTGCTGGGTGCTGGGAGTTAATGCTAGGGAGAGGCCTCGAGCTGCTCGTCAGGAATCCTGATGGCCCAGGAATCGTGCTATTCTGTAGACACATGATCAAGACCACCCCTCTCCAATCAATGAAGTCTCGGAATCGCAGCTTGGTACTGGAATCACACGCCCGTGGGAACTGTTGCAGACCCACTCTTCACAGATAACCTAGCAGCTTCAGATAGCTGTCACCTCCCGAAAGAGGTGAACCTTAATATTGCACGGCTCCCCCTCCTTGCCAAGTTTTTGCCAAACTTTCCTAATTTTATACCTTTGGGTTGAGGGAAGAAATGAGACAGAGCCGAAACAGCCAGGCTTCCCTTTGATAACCTGCTTCTTCTGCTAATTAGCAAGACCCCACACAACTAAACATCTGCCAGCTTGAAAAACCTTCAGTGACAAGCTTTGATCATGGTGGAGAACATAATATCTGTACTGAACAAGAGAGTTTTGCACAGTCAGAATCAGAATCCGTTCAGTCCAACCCCACTCAACTCAATTCAACGATCTGAAGACGGCAGACCCAGGGCAAGGCATGCGGGCAGGGCAGGCCGCTGGAATGAGGACGGTGCACAATCACCACTGACCTGAAGGTGCTTCGTGTGTCCCAAAGTGCCCTTTCCCCTCTTCCAACACACACTATATTCGCAGGCAACCAGGTGCTATCCTTAGAAGAATTTTCTGAAATCTACGTTTAGTAACAATGCCCAAGTTTACATATTTGATTTTCTATCTCAATCTTCTCCCCTTTTCGGTTTCTCTTCTTTCTCTTTGGTTCTAGTCTCACAAAACTCAGAGGACTTGTCATTTGGTGATCTCATCCAACACTTCCTGCCACATCTATACATCACCTAATGCTTCCTGGAGAAAGTTACAATGTACATCCTGACATCGCTATAGGAATTACGCAGATGAGGTCAGAAAGGTTGATTCACAACTTTCACAACTGAACTAGCTTATCCCGGGAAGCATTTAAAACACCATCGCATATTATTCCTTCATGTAATTTTGTCTCTAGAGAAACATCCATCCAACTGCGGTGGTGTATGCATGTAAAATAAAAATATGGCAGGAAGATGTTGAAAGAACCCAGAATGAATTCAAATGGTGGGGATGTTTTTGAACCAGAACTGTTTTCCTCTCTAGAGTCATTAGTGCTAATTACTAACAACTACCCTGGTGACAAGTGCTGCCGGTTACTTAGCTGCTAATTGGCTTCAATTTACCGCTCTGATTGTGTGGTCACAGGTATATATTTGCTTGCGGAGTGAGGAAAAGGAATGTGCATCAGGCCTTAGTCGGTCCTTACAAAACACATCACCTGCCTGACCTGCTCAGTCCAACCGAGTAGGTCTCATCCGTTCCCAAGCACCAGAAGGCTGCACCCCATCCCCAGAGCTTCCAATTCAGTAGGCATCGGGTGGGGGCCAAGATTTGAATATCTATCAAGCACCCAAAGGGTGCTGATGCTGCTGGCCTCCCCTATCCTCTCCTCACCCCCAGGGCTGGTTCTGCCTCTTCCCACATCAGCTGTTCTACCTGCAGGATGAGGCAGTGCAAAGAGAGCCAGTGCTCTGGAGGTCTCAGCACACTTCTCGCTGCACGGGTGGGTGGTGCTATGTTCAACAGAGGGACATCGACCGAAGCAATGGGATTTAGAGATAAATCCTTTCTCCCCCCTAACCTAATAGGGCACTTTACAATTTCTCTATTATGTTTTCATTTGGACAGAATGAATCACAGAGCAGAGAAAAAGTGAGGCAAGCATATTTATCTTAGCTTTCCCTAGCTATGACAACTCAGCCATTAGGGAAAAAAAAAGACCTATGCTTCGCTGTGGGACACATCTCCAACCCTGATTTTTACCTATATTTTAGCCCTGAAGACTTAGAGTATGTGTAAATAAAATAACAAAATACAATAAATATTCTAGTTGCTACTTAAGAGATTAGAGAATAAACTTGAGGAATGAGCTCATTACTCTATTCAACAAACTACCATAACCAGGCGATAGGAATTAAAGATATAAACATAATAATAATAACTACCATTTATGAAGTGCCAACCATCCACCAAGCAGTATAAAAATACTAGTCCTCATCCCTGCAGCCACCTTGCACGGCGGTCATGGTGACAGGTGACACTTAGCATTGCCTACTAGGTCCCGAGTCTGCACTAAACACTTTATATGTATTGATTGATTTAACCCAACAACAATCCTGTGCTTTAGGAACCTCACAGAGGAGAGAATGAGGCACGGAGAGCTTAAAGAGTGTGGGCAGTGCCACTCTGCAAATGAACCCAAGCAGCCTGGCTCCAGAGGATGTGCGGATGGCCATGCTATTTTCTACTGCCTCAGCTGGAGAGGGATGTCACCCAGGCTTCGCTACATTACCCCAGGCTCTCTGAGGGGTGGTGTGTGGTCCCTGTTCTTGTGAGGTGGACAGACACACAAACGAATGAATACAAATCAAGGTGGTGGGTATCACGGGACTGCTATAATGCCAAGCAATCCATCGCAGACAAAGCTGACTTCCTTCATGTTCTACTGATGGGCTGTTTAATGACTAATGAGGCCAATCTGGGACAACCAGATTTTGCTCCCATTTGGGCAGATGTTTCGACATGTGACAGCTGTACTTGGGTATCTTCACATGCAGCTTTTATTGCTACTTCTTGGTTATGTCGCTAATGCCATCCACGCAGAGTTGTGCTCCCTTATGCCTTTATGTGCAGTGACCTGGAAGCTTAATAGCCTATGAGGAAACATACACTGGGTATCTTTTAAACTGTTGAGGCTTGAAGGCTCTGACACAGACAACACAGGTGGTATTTCCCTGACATTCAAGGTTTTTGGCATGTTACCCATGTCATGACTGCAGAGAGCAAGGCAGGAACCGGCCTTGCATCGTAAACTACAGAGCACTTCCGGCTCCGGTATCATAGTTCCCAAACGTTCTAAGGTTTTAACTAACCTGCATAGTATTACTCCTAGGAATTATCCCATAAAGTTAGGATGACTCCAGTCTAGAGAATGGGCTGGCAGACAGCGGTGAGGGTTGGGGGGCCCTATGGCAGTGATGGAATGCTTCTCCCTGAAAAAGCCTGGTAGAAAGAATGCATTTATAAGAAGGAGAGTGCTGCAGCTGCTGGCAAGGCTCGAGCCTGGCTTCTCACCCCTACCTGTCTCGACTGCATTCTGAATCTTGAGAGGCAGTTTCTGCTCACTTGCCTTGGTAAGACAAAGATGAGTAATGTCAAGGTTGCCTTTATCCAATGAAATGGAATGTCATTTTTAATGGCCAGCCTTTCCTCCTTCAATTCCACCAGAACATATAGCTTGTCAAACTGTCCAATTGCAGCAGCCATGCCACACACCTGGTGCGACCTGTGAAAGCATCTTGTCTCGTCTCTTTATTTTACAGATAGGAAGAGTGAGGCCCAGAAAAAGGAATATTTGCTTGTGGATTGGTGGACAGGTCATACAATTAGAGATAATAATAATGATGATGATGATGATGATGGATGTTGCTCTTGTTTCTTTTTTTTAAATCAAAAAAGTCCTATAAAAGAAAAATAAAAGGCACAGGCAGAACTTCATTATGAATGAAAACATTAAATTTACTTTTGCCAGGGCCCTCTCTGACCAGTTAAAGCATCAATTGGCACATAACTTTTAAGAGTAAAATTGACAATGGAGATTAAGAACCTTAAGAATTTTTTTTTTTTTTTTTTTAAAGATTTATTTATTTATTTATTCATTTATCCCCCCCTCTGCTGCTTGCGCTCCCCGGGTCAGTCAATCACGCCGCGCGGGCGGGCCTGCCCCCACCAGGAGGCCCCGGGAACCGAACCCGGGGCCTCCCATATGGCAAACGGGAGCCCCACTGATTGAGCCACAGCCGCCTCCCATAGAATTTTTAATGCATAAATCACACGCTGCTGATTTATACTAAAAAAGTAACCTAAAATGACAGAATGCTGTATTGCAAAGATATTCAACAAAACCTTGATTAAATCTTCAAAAAATTAAAAGCATCCCAACTGGTCAAGAATAGGAGAATGTGTTTTAAAAAAATGATGATGATATATCATTTGCTAGAATATTACCCAGTCAGTGAAAGTGGTATTTATGAAGATCAATAATATTAAGTGAAAATAAAATGTTGGAATCAGAATCACATATAAAATGAAGACAACTGTCTTTAAAAATGTAAAGAAAAATAATCAGGAAGTAACTAAATCAAATAGTGGTGATCAAAAGGTAGTAGGAGGATGTGTGATTTCTGCCTCCTTCCCATTAATTTTCTCTAGTCTCCAACATATTCTGTGATACATATGCTTTACTGTACAATTCACTGTTATGTTTTTACATTACTTTTTTAAAAGTCTGAGCCAGATGTGTTATATTAGCCTGACCAAGGATTTTGCAAAAAGAGGTGCCCAATATCCAAGGACCCCAGATGCAAACACTGCATCCAGATGGCTTTGCTGATGAGCACAGGTAGAAGCACTGCTGTCAGGGCACGCTCCGGTGTGACCATTAATCACATGCTCAAATTAAAGTCAGGAGTATAAGAGAAAGGCACTGTGGGAGAAGAGCCTTTTTTTGCAAAGAAGGAATCATGTGCTGGCTAGGAAAAAAGATTTGTAACAAATGCGGCCAGTTTGTAAGATTAATGAAAGGAGAAACCACTTTGCATGGTGGTCAATCTTCAATAATTTAAGGGTAATCAGACTAATTTCAAGGTAATAGGAAAAGCTACCCATGTTTAAATTTTGGCCGAGATTCCTTTGTGCTCTAAATGGGCTAAATTGTGTGAAATCAGACTCTTACTGAGCACAGAGTAACTCTAGCACTTTCTGCTTCCTTCTCAAGACTGTTATATGGCCAGGGTCCCAAATCCTACAGAAGGTATCAGAGTGATGGCAGCCAGTAGCAAGAAAACAATTCTGCCTGAGGGAATCAGGGATAAGCAGCTAAGTAGATTCTGGAGGGAGAGACATGCAATTCTCTCAAATAAACAGAAACAAAATCAAAACCACATCGAACCAAAATAAACACACACCAATCCCACAGATCTGAGAAGGCAGCATACCTCAGGACCTGGAGCACTGGCCGAGGATTATAGTGACCGATGCAAAAATCAGTGATGAATTCAGCCTCTTTGATAGCAAAGACCTTCCTCTTGTAAGGCAAAGAGTCAAGAGCAAATTCTCATCCTTCCTTTGGTCTCTCACCCTTTGGGGCTTGCCTTCTCAGTTGGCAAAAATCACTTCCGCTTGCTCACTTCTACTAACTGTGCACATGGCACTGTCCCAGGCCTAGGAAATACAGCAGTGAGCAAAACCCACAAAGTGCTATCCCTGGAAGAGCTGACATTTCACTAGGGCGAGAGCTACAATAAAGAGATATGCAAATAAACACGGAGTGAATGTCAAGTCTTTGCTTTAATGCTTCTCAAATAATTTTTTAACAAGGGGTCCCATATTTTAGTTAGGCTGGGTTCTGCAAATGATGTACCCGGTCCTGGTCGTTGCTATAATATTCATGAAAATTACCTTCAAGAGCAGGGCCTGTAAAATCAGGAGGAACCCATCCCCCGCCCTCACCCCAGCTGCCGCCTATTTAAGCACTTCTGCCCCCTGTTTAGTAGAGAGTGATGACAAGAAGCCTACAGGAGAACACACGGGGATGTCCTCGTTTTCCTTCTAAATGTTTACTGGAGCCTTAAAAAGAAAACACTCTTGTGTTGGGGTCTGGGCCTCCAAATGCTGCCAGCTCTTTATTATCTACATTAATAAAGGGAACTGGGGATGTGAATAATTCAGAAGAGCTGATGAAAATCTCCAGTTCTAGAAGGCAGTATGTGGCGTTTTTCTTCCAGATTTCTCTTAATTGTAAACAAGTATTAACTGATATTCCAGAGGCCATCCAACCTGAGCCACAGGAAAGCTAACTCTAGATTATATTTGTTTTAAATTTAAAATATTTTTTTTTTATTAGAGAAGTTGTAAACTTATAAAACAATCATGCACATGTGTGGAATTCCCATACAACACCCCTCCACCAATACATGACAGTGTTGTGGAACATTTGTTACAAATTATGAGATGATATCATCAGACTATTACCACTACCAATGGTCTACAGCATACATTTGGTATATTTTTTCCATACCCCCCTATTATTAACACAGTACATCTTTGGCATTGATGCAAGAATATTACAGTACTGCTATTAACTATAGTCCATAGGTTACATTAATTGTATTTTTCTCATGTTTCCCCACATTCTTATCACCTTGCAATACTGATGAACATTTGTTCTAGTTCATAGAAGGACATTCTTGCATTTGTACTATTAACCACAATTCTCACCCACCTCTGGGTTCACTAAGTTATTTGGTGCCTAGATTATTCTTTAGCTTTCTTTCAATTGATATTTACATCCCTAGACTACCCTTTTCAGCCACAATCCCATTTATAAACCAACTCATCTATTTCCGCACTTTTACAGTCAAGTTAATTAATACTTCTACGTATATTAAGCATCAGTACCCCTTCTCAGCTCTCCTCTTATCTCCTAATAACCTATACTCCAGGTTTTTTGTTTTGTGTCTTCCCTTCTTTAGGTACCAGGGGCTGGGGATTGAACCCAGGACCTTGTATATGTAGGAAGCCGGTGCTCAACCACCGAGCCACATTGGTTTCCCTGAATTGTTTTTTTTTGTTTCGCTTGTCGTTTGATTTTGGTTTTTCAGGAGGCACCAGGAACCGAGCCCAGGACCTCCTGTGTGGGAGGCGGGTGCTCATCTGCTTCAGCCACATCTGCTCCCTGTAATCTAGGTTTTAACTCCATGTTAGATTACTGTTTTTTTTTTCCAAGAGGTACTAATGATTGAACCCAGGACTTTGTACATGGGAAGCAGGTGCTCAACCACTTGAGCCACAGCCGCTTCCCCCTAGATTACTTTTAAAAAGCTACTACAGGGTGACAGTTTTAGAAGTGGCTACAAGCTTATTTCCTTTACTGCCAACTCCTCGTCCCCACCATCATCCATCAAGTATTAGACTCACTCTGACCTCTAGGCCAGTTCCTTCTAAGAAAATGATGTACTTTGTAGCCTAGTGTTGCAATTTAAAATAAAGAGGGAAAAAAAGCACCTATCTTATACACAAACAATTTTGCATACAACTTTTGGGGGTCTGAGAACCCGAGAATCTATTTATAGACCCTAGGCTAAGAACCCCTGACTAGGAAGGTGGATGCGTGGCAAAGCACTGGTCAATCCCGTGCCCTCCATCAAACAGACACAATGCAGAGTGAGATTTGGAGCAATAACAGTGTATGTTCCAGGAAAATCAGGCTAGGAAGTTGGACCCCAGTGAGGCCAAGAGAATATAAATGCAACCGAATGAGGTCAAATGTTCACGGCTCCTTGCTGTATTCAGATGACCCCAACCCCTACAAACTCTTCTGTAATCTAGAGTTCCATCTTCCCAAGGCAGTGGGCAGCAGGATGGAGCTTGAGGAAAGAGGGCCTGATAACTTAGCCTGACGCTAAGGAGCTGCAGTGATGGCTAGCATTTATAGAGTACTTCATGCCAAACACATGTTGACTCGTTTAGTTCTCACACTAACCCTATGATTTCAGTACTGATACTATCACCCCCATTTTACATATGAGCACAGGGCACAGAAAATTAAATCTCCTGCCCAAGGCCACACAGCCAGAATGTGGCAGATTCAGGCTTGGAGCCAGCAGACTGGCTCTGGAGTCCAGGTCCTTCTCCACTCTTGGTCACTATAATGCCCATTTTACTGTTTAGCCAAACGAGCCTTCCAGGTCACCAGGCCAAGGACAGGTCACCTGTGAGACATGAGACCCACAGCCCACGTAAAGAGAAGGTAGGTATATCCCGTGGGGCCCGGGGATGAGGGAGGAGGACAGAGCAAGGTTCAGTAGTGGGCACTGGTCAAGATTTAGACACTCATCACATTTTGATACACGTGGCAAGAAATACACACATGGATACACAAAAGAACATCCATTTAGTCAGCTAGTTAGAAATTTCTTTAGGAAAAAGAAAGTAAAAAAAAAGTTTCACTTGCTGCAGCCTGATGCCATGTCTATAGGTACTTTGGCTTTAAGCAGGAAAAAAGAAATTATATATCCCAAATATGTCCAAGATGGTAAATGAAAATCCAAGTCAGGACTGAAGAGTTCCTGACCCAGAAGAGTGTCCGTGGGGCTGCTTCCCAGGTGGGGAGGATACACATGCTCCAGTGAGAGGCTCCCCTCTCCTTCAGGGGCAGCGGGAAGGCATGCTTTCCACCCGGGAGACAGGGGAAAAGTTCCACTCTGCTCAGGAGTGTCAAGTTCAACTTAAAAACCTCAACTCTCCCCGCTTGCACCAGAAGGGGGCGCCATTAGCGCTAAACTCACCTTAGGCCAGAGATCCTGCAGCTGTTCCCTGAGCTGACAAAAAAGTACTGGCCCTGCTTCCACAGAGCTGGCAGCTTGGCCATCGGCCTTGGGGCTCCCCCACCTCCCACCCCTGAGGATCTTTACTTCCTAAATAAAGAGTAATAATAAAAATGTCGATTCCTCCCAAGTTCTTTTCAACATGATGGCTATTTTTACATTCTCAACTTAAGTACTGTAGAAGTCAAGAATAAGGGGATGGGGGGGATCACCCTTGGAAAAGAATTTGCTTTTTTAGAGGCCTGGTTTGTATGGCTCTATCACCAGCTCGCATTCTGCTCTTCAAGGAAGGCACAAAAGGGAACGTAGGAATATATTCAACTTGTGTTCTTAAGGAAAGGGGGGTTTATTTCTGCTTGATACTCAGTTTCCATACATTTTCTTTTCCTTGGTGTTGAAAACATTGCTTCTAGCTGTTTTTTTTTCTTATAGAGAAGCTAAGAGACCATTTATCCATGGAGAATAGTAGTACAACTGGTTCTAAAATGCTGGAGTGCCTGGGAGTTTTGAAAATTTTTAACTACCGTTTCTTCTGTAAATCTACAGAAATATATATATTTCTGTATATATATTATTAGAGAAGTTCCCTGGACCCCACAATTGCCAAGAGTAGACTCTAGGCTTCTGTGTTTCTGACCAGCATTTGAGGTGATTCTGACTATGCAGAACATGGCAGTGCCAAATTGCAACATTCTAACCTGCACCCCCCGCCCCCAACACGTGCCCCAAATTACATTTAGCCGAACAGAGTAGGTGCCATGACTGCTTCCTGAGTCTACCTCTGAATACTAATCCCAGTCTTGCTCTGGCTGACTCCCAAAAGTTTTCTATCTTTCTGTCCTGGTTTCAGTAATGCTCCCTTAAACATAGTTTGAAAGAAATTCATGGGATTACTGCACAAAACATGAGCTATCTTTTTGGGTCTTGTTCTGTTTGGGCCTCTCTTCCCTCATTTGTAAGAGGAGAGGGTTGAGTTGCTAAATAAGGGCCCTATATCCTTCGAGTGCTTCCTTGCCAACTTAGGTCACTTAGGTAAGGCATTCAAATCTTTCCACTTAACTCTCATCACTGTACTTACTAGTGCCCAAAACAAACATATTCTGCCATTTTGTTTACATGTGTCTGCCTTCACTGGGAGTAAGGTAAGGTAAGACATCTGACTTTCAGTCCCCAGCAACTAGCAACGTGGAGTCTTGATGAGTATTTGTTGGTACCACCTCCCTGACTAGAATATAAGATACTCCACTGGCTTTTGAACTACGAGTTCTCTCGAGAATGACTATGGGATGGTGAAAAGAGAGGATGGTGAAGAGCTATGAGGTTCTTAGAAGCCTTCTCCCAGAAGTAGCACACCGTATCAGTCAGCATTTGCTGTGTAACAACCCCAGAATTTATTGGTGGACAATCTGGCCTGGCTCACACCACATGCAGCCCATTTCTTAGCCGTCCTTGCTCATGCATCTGTTGGGTCGACGGGGGCTTGCTACTTTCTCATGACCTCAGCAGCCATGAAAGAACAGCTCAGGTGGTGTGGGCCTCTCCACGTGGTCTCTCATCCTCCAGGCTGGTCCAGAAAGGTTGCGCTGTGGCAGAGCAGAAGGACAGCAAGCCCCAAAGCTCAAGCACTTTTCAAGTCTTTGCTTGTGTCATGGCTGCTACTGTCTCATTGGCCAAAGCAAGTTGCAAGGCCCTCCCAGATTTAAGGAGAGAAGAAAGACTCCTCCTCTTGATGGGAGGAGACACAAGTCACCTGGCAGGGAACGGACACAGGGAGGGGCAGAATTGTGGCCAGTTTTGCAAATGCACACACTCACGATTTCTCCTCACATTCTACTGAAGAACGCCAGCTAGATGTCCGTGAGGGGACTGGGAAATGTAGCCCTTGGCTGAGGAGCCACTCTCCAGCTATATGTGTATTACTGTGGAAGGCAAAATACATTTTGGTGAAGAGCTGGCCTTCCTTGCTTCAGGAATTTTGGCAGATATTGGCAAGTCATAGTCTACAGGAGCTGTGCCCATTTAATAAGGTCCTACCAGCAAAGCATGAGAAGGCCTGTTTTCCAACAGAATCAGCAACAAACTGTTATCAAACTTACAGGTTTTCACTAGTCAGAGAGAAAAAAAGGTCCCTCAATATAGTTTTTATTTGCATTACTCTTCCTCTTTTGTTTTACTTTTGGGAGAAGTTGAGATTCTTTTTATGCCTGAGACACTGAGACCCTAAGACCAGTCCTTCTATGTGAACTATCTGTCTCTACGCTTTGCCCATGGTTATTAGTCATTTTAATATTAATTTCTAGAGTTCTTTTTGTGAAATTTTGAGATTAGCCTTTTGTCAGTGATGCAAATTATAAGCATTTCCTCTTGGGAAATCTTAATGAAGGTACAGGGAAACCAGGCTGCCCTGCTGTTTTAAATGTAACCATTTGTCAGAAGCCCAATAGAGTATACCTACTTAGATGCTAGGACAATGTTTCTATGACTATTTTCTTATATTTCAGGTTTACAGAAAACTTTTCATTTGGAAATAATTATTGTTTCATGGGAATCTATATTGTTTGCCAATAGTAATGTCAATGTTTACATTACTGTTTTCTTGTATTTAAGATTAAAAAAAAAAAAAACAAGCTTTTTATTTTGAAATAATTATAGATTCATAGGAAGTTACAAAAATAGTAGAGAGGCCCCAAGTACCCTTCACTATAGTGCAATATCAAACTAGGGAATTGATGTCAGTACCTTGTGCATATCATTCTATGCCATTTGATCATACATATAGATTCATCCAGCCCCCACTGAAATCAAAACACAGAACTGTTCCAACACCACAAATATCTCCCTAGTGCCACCCTATATCTGACCCCATACAAACCACCCCTAACTCCTGGCAACCACTAATATTATTTCCTTTTAAATCTAATTATTTTTCTTCACCCTCTTGTCATCTTATGAAATCAATTCTAATGCCCCAAGTAGGGAATCAGGTTCAACAACCACTTTCTTGAACAGGGAAAACTCTCAGGTCAATCCTGGAGCTATGGAACGTCTAACCTGTCATCACTTCCCTGGGGTTCTTCCATTCCCTTCAACCTGTCTCTTTCTCAAATCACACCAGATGCCAGGCAACTGTCTTCCATCCCAGAGGTCTTGCAGTCAGCCCATCTCTTTTCCATTCCAACAGGGGTATGAGAAAGCAGAGCAAACCTTCCCCAGGGACCTGAGAGCGCCGATTCCCTCCTCTGCCTGGCTGGCCAGAGTTACTGGTTATCTATAACTTATGAGACAGAGGTCAAAGAAAACTTAAGTCAGATAGAAGTCGAAAGTAAAGTAAAAGCCACTGGGAGAAGGGAAGGCTATCTACTCAATTTATCTCTTTGGTTAGGCAGGGGTGGTTTGTTGTAATAAAACTGGGTAAGAGGGATGCCAGAGAATTCCGTCTGAAATGTGACAAGGTTGCTACCACTTTGAAATGTTTTAGCCTTTATTAATTTCTTATCCAGACCTTCTGATTTATCTAGGGTTTATGTTTAATCTTTTCTTTAGAATTTTTCCATTAGACATTGTGTTGTCATAAATGTGAAACTGATATCTCACTTGAGACAAATGATAATTAGGGCAGGGCAGGAGGAGGAGAATTTACCTTGACCCTATTCTACAGAAGGTCTCTTTACATGTTCTGCCAAAGAAAACAGAGGGTCCCTCGACCTTCCAGCAGTAATGTGCTGAGCTCAGTCCTTCAAGATGGAGATGCAGAAAACACAGGTCTTCATTAAGACTGTTTCCTAAGCAAACTCCGCTGCCACCCAGGGCCATTGTATCAGCATGGTTTTGCAGCATTAAAGGCATGGCCTCCAATAAGACACTGGAGGTACTAAGAATCTGGGTTGTGACTATTGCGCAATGTAGAAAACGAGACTGAAGCAAGCTAAAATCTGCAGGAAATAATCTCTCAAATAATTCTGTTGCATGTTACTCAAAATAAAGAAACATAAATGCATGTGATACATGATATATGGTTAGGATATAGGCCCCAGACCTGGATATAAATATCACGAAATATCATGAAATATCATCCTGCCTTTAGTTCAAGGTTAAACAACTTCATCTCTTCTGGGCTCTCTGTGTTTTTTCCCAGCATACTGAACCCACTCATTATTTCTGAATTGATGGTCAGAGTGGCTGCAGTGATGGGGAGATTTTGCATTTCTTTCCTCCACATTCATCACCGGTTTTCCACCTGGCCGATTAGCTAGCATTCAATGATGATAGAGGGTATTAGCATTCTTAGCACATGAAGGGCTAAGTCTAAGATACAGGCTTGCAAAATAGTTTGGCAGTTTCTAAAAATGTTAAGCATAAAGTTACCATATGGCCCAGCCTTTCTACTCCTATGTATGTAAACAAGAGAACTGAAAATATATATCTGCAGAAAAATTATGTATATGAATGTTCTTTGCAGTGTTATTCCCCAAATGGAAACAACCTAAATGTCCATCAGCTCATGAATGGAAAAATAAAAGTAGTATATCCATATAATGGAATAGTATTTGGTCATAAAAAGGAATGTAATGATACAAGCTACAACGTGGAAGAACCTTGAAAACATCACGCTAAGTGAAAGCAGCCAGTCACAAAGACCACATATTGTATGATTCCATTCATATGAAATGTTCACAGCAGGCAAATCCTAGAGACAGAAAGTAGATTAGTGCTTGTCAAGGGCTGGCGGTGAGAGATGGGAGGGACTGTTAATGGGGAAGGGGAGTCTGTTTTTGAAGCAACGAAGATGTTCTAAAAGTAGAAAGTGGTGATGATTGCACAATTCTTAGACTATTTGAATAAACTAAAAACCAGTGGATTGTATACTTTAAAAGGGCGCATTTTATGCTGTGTGAATTACAGCTCAATAAAGCTGTTACAAAAATAAATAAATAGTTAAATAAGATACGGGTTTTTCCAGTGAAATACTTTAAGAAAGATCCAGTACATGAGTAGCTGCTTAAACAAACCAACCAACAAAAATTAGTATTAGGTAAAAAAAAAAAAAAAAAAAAAAAAAAAATTGAAGCAAATTTAATTAATACCTTTACCACTTTGAAGGAAGAGTTGAAGTAAATGCAAATGATAATAAAGACTCCTCCCCTCACCTTTTAGCATCTTTTCAACTCACAGCATGCATGAAAACCATTCGTTTTCTGATATTCAAGAAAATCAAATGCAGGGAGATCAAGTCACGTAGTTCCTAAAGAGCATAGCTGACAGCAGAATCTAATCTCTCCATTAATAATTTATTCCAGAAAGTCTTAGTGTACAAGACCCAGAGTGTGCAGTTCCAGCTTGTCTCACACATGGAAGAGAGCCTGCATTGGGCAGGTCCCCTGGCAGGAGCTCAGACAGAGAATGCCAAACACAAGCCCCCAAGCTGTAAAGGCTGTTTTTTTTTTTTTTTTTCCAGGACAATGCTGATTCATTCTGTTTCCCTTTACTCTTAGCAAACCAGAACTGCCTCTTTCCCTTTCCTGGACTTCTTTCTGTTCTCATTGCATGGTAATTAATCAAATACTCAACTGGGCCACCATACAATTAAAAAGAAAAATCACAGGCTAGGTGCAGGGAATGCAAAAATATTGTCATAGATTTGCTCCCATGCAGCTCAGTTGCAGCACAGCGTTTTTCAAAGCATGGTCCAAAGACAGCATCCGCATCAACAAGGGAGTTGCTTAAAAACATGGATTTCAAAGCCAAAACCCTAGTAGGTCTGGGGAACTGGGCCTGAGGATCTGCACTGCCCAGGGTGCCCCAGATGATTCTGAGGCAGGTGGTCCTCAGAACACACTCTGAGAAACAGTGGCCTTGTGGGGGAGCCAGCCACAAACAAAGTTCGTGGGATATTGCACGGTAGGGACTTTAAATGAGATGCAGTGGGAGCAAGAGCAAGGGCAGAGGCAGGGCAGGCTCCCCAGGGGAGATAAATTTTGGGATTCTTTCTTAGGTGGGTGGTTTTGGGAAGGGGATTATTTGAGAGGCTTCCCCAGGTGTGCATACAAACTTTAACCACTGTTGTCATCTTTCTGTAGCAAATGACTTGGCTTGCCCCTTCTCAGGGGTGACACTAGCTGGACCCTGGGATGCCACACAGTCTGAGGTTCCTTGGTTTCTTTGTGCCTTCCCTTGGGGGAAGATAAAATCACCTGCCTGGGTGCTGACCCCTTTAAAGGAAGATGACAACACAAGAAGAAAGTGGCTCTTAAGCTACCTGGCCACGACAAACTGGAAAGAATAAAGAGGAGGGCGAAGGCCCAGGAAGGATGGGAGGAGAAAGAGGGAACTGACAAATCCTATTCTCTCCTAGAGCAGGACTTAGCCAGTTGTAGGTAGAGGTGGGTTTCTTTATGCAAGAGCAGAACAAACATCAGTTTTGGTGTCCATGTGTTTCTGGGCTCCATAAATTGCCTGCTCTATAAAATCAAAATGGTAATATTGATCACTCAGGCTGATGCAAGGATTGAAGATAAGTAAAACAACAAGAAGAACAAAAAACCGAGGACAATGTTTTAGCAACAGGCCCTTGCACAAAGCAAATGTACTCACTTTCTTCTCCTTTAAAATATGGGTCCTGGAGGGTCAAATCTTGCAAAACTGCTAATACTAATAATAGCAGTTAACATGCACTGAATGTTTGCTAGGTGCCAGGCATTGCTCTAAGCACGTTGCATGTATTGACTCACATAATCTTGAGAATAATCAATTATGAGACACCCACCATGGGCAAGTTGCAATGTTCCACTTCCTGTACCCCATTCCCTACGCATGAAAATAATTTTCTTGAGTTATTCTCTCTCTTTTCCTTCCTCAGTCTCCGTCTCACTAGCCCACACCACCAAAAAGGACCTCTCCAAAGAGTTAGAAGGAACTCCCACACCATTGTTTTTCAGGAGAGGAAAAGACCATCTGTGATTCCTGATCTCAAAAAGGGTAGGCCTTTCCCAACCCCCAGGGGATAATTCACCATCTGTGTAAAGCAGTCATGGTAATCCCTTTCCTTACTCTCAGTGATAGGATTCAGGGTTCAGCTTGTGACCCATTTCTAAACCATGAGATGTAAAGGGAAGTCTGCTGTGGATGTTCATATCCAGGGCGGGGTGGTGGTGGTGGTGGGGAGACACAAGCCCTCCTGAGGAGAAAGAATTTTGACCTGGCCTTGCATCTTCCTTCTTGCTTGGGAACCTGGAGGGAAGACATGATGTCTGGGGCTAAGGCAGCCATTTTGCAACCAAGAGAAGAGAAGCATGAAGACAAAAAGAATGGAGCATGGATGGAATAAGTCTGGGTTCCTGGACTCCCTATTTCCTTATGGCTTAAAGCACTGTTACTTGTACCCCAAAGTTGTCCTAATTAAACAACATAAATAGTATCTGGTACAGAACTTAGAAAACTAAAGATGCTCAATAAATTGTGGCAAATACCATTGCCTGTTGGGAAAACCTCTTATGTGGATTCATTGCTCAAACTATTAGCTAAGTCTTCTAATGACAGTCTTTTTTTCCACCTTAAGTTAAACATGAAAAACCGAGGCAGAAAGTAGCCTTCTCTTTCAGGCAGTCTGTCTTCTCTCGCCTCACTGGATGATTCAGTTTACTCAGGCATTTAGAAACTAGACACATTTGCCCTCCCTTGCTTCCTGAAGCCAGGCTGTCTGAGGACCAATTGAGACAGTTTCATGAGTATAGGTCTGACCCCAGTCCCTGCTGAATCTCCAGGGCTGGGTGACCAGTATCTGACGCACATTCTAATTCAGGAAATACCAGCCCAAATGATGGGTTCTGGTTTCTGATGCAAGTATTTGGTTGTCTGGTGATTCTTTCTGCCATTCAAAAGATAATAACTTACTGACTGGCCATTACATATCATAGTACATACAGCAGGTGCTCAGGCCTCGCAGAGATTGATCCTTCACCCAGTCACTCAATGATGACAGGACCCTGATACTTGGTCTCACTCCTGATCTTCTCACTAACAGATAAACCACTCTGGGTGATTCACTTGGCCTGGCAGTACTTCAGGTTCCTCATCTGAGAAGTGAGATCCAACAACGCCAAATCAGTAGCATCTCGCTCAGAGCCAACCGGGATAGTCCACTCATGCTCCGGTAAAACTGCATCAATTACCCCTTAAAGTACCCGGAGGCAGACCCCATTGTGGCCTCCACTTCCTTTCAAGGAACCTAATAAAGATTAATTCAATGCCTAAAGGTCACACAACTAGAAAACGCCAGGGCGGAATGTGAATACACTATCTCCCTGTGTCTAAAGCCAAAGCTGGTTTCATGATTCTATGCTGCGTACCCCAGTCAGGGATCCTGGAGCTCCTGGAATCCTATTCCTTGAGGAACGCAGACTGTTTGGCCTGGAGGAGAGAAGCCTCCCAGGCAGCTGCAGGGTCAGTCTTCAATTACCTGAAGGACTGTCAGAGGGGACCCAGTCAGCTGCAGTGTTGCAGGGTCTCAGGGACAGAACTCAAAGCAGGGAGAGGAAGTTACAGAGACACTGGTTTAGGCTTACACAAGGTTCACTCAAGCTCAAGAAGCCTGCCTTGCCTGGTGAACTTCCTTCCAAAGCATGCATGCAACAGACGCTAAAGGCCTGCAAGGTGAGTATGTTTTGTCAGAGCATGGAGCCTCTCGGGATGCCTCAGTTTTTCAATGAAGGTAGAAGAGGTGGTAGTGCACAAATCTGTAAGCTTGGCACATGGTAGATATTTAATTAATATTTTCTAAATGAATAAATGACTGACAGTAGCAAAGAGGACCAAATATATCTTTATTTTATCTCCACCACTTGCTAATTTCTTTAAGCCTTTGTTTCCTTGTAAAATGAGATCCCTGGGCTTGTTAATCATTCACTGTCCCGCCTTTTTTCCTATCAACCACAGCTGTGCTACCTACTTCTGAGAAATTCCAGGAGGCTAAAATGTACTAGACTAGCTTCTTGAGGGAAAAGATCATGTTTTATCCTTGTTTTTATACACACAGAGCCTCAAGGATGGGTCTACATATGTCACAAGTGAATGCATAAATGTGCAAGTTCTGAAAAAGGGGCAAACTAGACAAGGCCATTTACTCATCTCCTACTCTGTGCTGGGTGCCAATCTGTATATGTTACACAGATTATCTCAAATAAGTCAGGCATCAACTATCAGAGGCAGAAGGATTTTCCTCCCCAATTTACAGATGTGGAAACTGAGATTTAGAGAGGCTGAGTATCACTGGTCTGGAGTTAGACAGTGTGCAAATCTGTGTACAAATTATCATCGTCACCATCATCATCATCATCATCATCATCATCCACTTAAGTTCTAGATTTCTTCTGACTGTGCTGACTTATCAGAATGAAAGAAACAGTTCAGTCCTGGGATCTTTTCCCCCTATACATACAAGCATGTATTCATTCCTGTGTGCTTGCCAAGCACAGTGTTAGGTACAGCTGGTTTTGAAACTGTTACTAATCTCCAGTTATTCATTCACTTGAAAGGCCTACCAAGCACATTAACCAGGTACCAGAGATAGAACACCGAAGAGAGAGGTAGGTTAGAGCTCAAGAGATGCTTTCTCAGTGGAGGAAATTTAAAAAGGCAAACTACTTAGAAAAAAGAAATATCAAGGAGATGCACAGACAGGAAGGTCCCTTTTAGAGACAGGGGGTAAAAGCCTGACTGTACTGCTGAGCATCCCAGAATGAGGGAGGCATGTGCTGGGGTGCAGCTGTTAAGCACAGGTACCAGTCTTTCAGGAAGTAAAGAGATACTCTTATGATAAGCAAAGACAAGAGCTGTTCAGCCTTGTAGCACCTCCTCTCCAAGCTAATAAATTCTAATAATCCTAACTCCTTCCCTTAGTTTCCCTGGCCCTAGGAATGGCAACAGCTACTTTGCAGTCCCTTTTCTGTGATATCTCGGTAGTCCCTTTCTGCTTGAACAGTGCCCCGTGTCTGGGTAACAGATCTTCATGGACCCAGTGAAAGGCCACAGAGTGAAGGCTAACGTCAAAAAGCACTGCCCACATATTCAAAGATTCTAGGACACTTTCTAGTGCCTCATCCATAAATATTGTGAAGAATCAGTAGGTATTTGAGGAAAGACTCTAATATAAAAGTCAGAGGTCAGTTTTGACAAATTGAGTAAAGGAATGAGTAAGAAGCTGAGTAAAGCAGAAAGATAAAACAGCTCTAGAGGTCATGAAACATGAATGGGTCCTACATAAAGAGAGGACCATTTGAAAAACAAAGAAGACCTCTAGAAAATTAAAGATATGAGAGCTGAATTTTTAAAAAAAATGGTTCAAAGTTAGAAGACAAGGTTGAGCAGTTCTCCATAAAGTAGCACACAAAAAACAAAGATCTAGAAAACAGGAGGAAAAAAAAAAAAAAAGGAAATTAGAGGATCAATTAGGGATACCAACATCTGATTAAGATATGAAGAAAATTAAATTTTCCTGTAAATTAAAACTTATGAGAGTTTCCAGATTGAAACTGCTTTGAGCTTAAATCATATAAATGCATACACTTAGCAAAGTTCTTGATGCAGTATTCCATAAAGGATCTTTAGCTTCATGTCATTGTTTAACAAGGTGTCCAAGCACAGAGGTTCTTTGAAATGACTTTAGGCTCATGAGAAATGAACACAAATAACGCTTATTGAACACTAACTTCCAGGCACTGGGCTAACTTTTCTTCACCATAACTTATTCCATTCATCACCGGTAAAAATCCTCAACGCCTGGGTATTCTGCAGCTTTTAAAGCTCCTGTGAGCCTCACTGCCTCTGTAAAAGGAAACCAGCAGACGCAGCCTGTCGCAAGGTTTCTGAGGGGCCATATGGGAAGACAGACTCTTCATTGTGCAGCTAATTGAAAAAAGGAAGGTGTTCCGAATAGAACTCAGCTGATATGGACAGACCCCAGTGGGGACTTGTTCTATCAGGCATGGACAGGCCCACACGGCAGCTGACTATGTTAATAAAATCGTCAGGCAGCTATTAGAATAGCTTAAAATTATCCCAATTTTTATAAGTACCTACAAAGGCTGAACTGCTCTTGTCGTTGCTCAGAAAAAGAACATCTGCCCGCTCCTAAATACTGGTACCCATGCTTAGTGGCTGGACCTGGCATATCCCTCGTCCTGGGATGCTCAGCAAGGGAGTCGGGTTTTTACCCCCTTCTCTAAAAGGGTCCCTGCAGTCAGTGCTTCTGCTTGATATTTCCTTTTGCTAAATATTTTCACCTTTTTAAATTTCTCCCACTGAAAGAGCTGAGGAGAGGGGCTGGGAGGTCTTCTTGTGCAGTACACAGACCCCCTATTTTCACTCCAGCGCCTCACCCCTCCCCACCTGTGTGTGATGTGCTCCTGTACAGTCCTCTGCTAGTCCACCATCTCCCAAGGGAAACCTGCAAAATGAGGTGGGGATGGGGAGGAATGTTTACCCGGCTGCCTGGGCTAAAGGGAGGGCTCAGGGCCGCTAAGCGCTTTATTTATTTATTTTTTACCGGGAGGTCCCGGGGATGGAACCCAGGTCCCTCCATATGACAGACGGACGCCCAACCATTTGAGCCCCCTCTGCCCCCTCTAAGCACTTCTTACACAGACCTTTGCTGGCCCTCTATGTTCAGCCCCATGCCATCCTGCCTTTGGGGTTACCTGGCACCTCTCAATCCCGAGCCTGGCGTGAGGTCAGCAGTCAAGCAGCCCATCTGCTGCCCTGAAGCCCAGTGGCTCAGGCCCCTTGTCTCCCGCATTCTGCTCTCCCATTATCTTTGGCCTTGTGAACAAGTCTTCTTTTCTTTCTTTCCCCTCATTTTAGTGGACTTTGGGAAGGCATGGAGATAAGCTCATGTATTCAAACTGCCATGTTTTAAAATTCACATTAAAAAAAAAAGTTTGTGTGGGCCACTTAAAACATGCCTGCAAGCCCTATTTGTCTTCTGGGCTGTGGCTTACAGCTGCAATATCTTACAATAGTGCACTCTGAACAAGGGGAAGCCAAAATAATGTGGGTCATTCTGCTGGGAGGGAGAAGGCTAAAGAACAAATTAATGGCAGAGAAGAGACTACTTGAGGACGGTTTGCAGCTGTCCTCTTCCTCTGAGAGCAGAAGTAAAGGGTGTGAGCATAAAATGCACCATGAGGGATTTTATCTAGACATGGAAAAGCACCTGGGCCACTGCAGGGTTTCCCATCTGTAGCCGCCACCCCCCCACGCGGACTTCTCCCCTCTACAAGCAGCCTTCTGTCCTCTTCACACTCCCTGCCCCACCCCACCTCCAAATACAGGGATGCACAGTTTACCACTGAACGCTTGTGGGGCCATGCCCTGTGCTCCCCCCAGGGGAGACAGGGAGAAACCACGGGGAAATGGTCCCTTCCACGCAGAGCTGGTAGTTTAGCCAGAAACAAAGATGAGTAAGAGGCACTTCTAGTACAACACGATAAAAACCTCATGCCCAATGGCCTCTAGCCGCATCTTCATCTATCTCCATAAATGAATTTGGCCTTATTAAGTGCCAGGTGCTGGGGTAAGCTACGTGTTTAAACCTACATGCATAATCCTCACTGGAACTCTAGGAGGTTATACTTTAGGTATGATTATCCTGAAGGAAAGTCACAAGGAAATTCAGGTTGAGAAGGTGAAGTAAATTCCAAACACCATCCAGGTAGAACGAGGGTGCCCTGGGCTGCTGCTTAGCCACCCTGCATCCTGAGCTCTCGCCCCATCCACAGGTCGCCGCACACCAAGTGCACGGTCATCCGGGGCCCTGGCGGAGCTGTTGCCTTTGCTTGGAACTCCTTCGTCCTCTTGGCTCCTCACAAACCACTACTTCGCCTTCAAAGCCGGGTTCCAGGGCTGGCCCTCTGAAGGCTCCCTGCCATCCCTGAGCAGGACGGGGTCTCCCCCCAGACTCCCACAGCACGGGCACCAACGCTCCCCGCTAGCTAGCCTTCCTTCACAGTGGCTCCTGCCTCCTCCTGCCCCTTCTCCAATTAAATGGGAGTTTCTTAAGAATAGAAATCATTCTCTTTTTTGTTTATCTAGTATCTTCCCCAACAAACATAACTTGGCACATAGTAGGCATTCAATACATGTTCCTGAATTGATTGGAGCTAGTTAAAAAAAAAAAAAAAAGGATTGCATTATAAAAGCAGATTGTGCAATCTTCCCTGAGAAGATTGAGTCACATTTTGTTCATTTTGTTCCCATCAATTTACTGAGCCCAGGGCTGTGCATTAACACTAGCTGTTAGGAACACGAAGATGAATAAGGCAACACCTGCTGGGAAGAAAGGAAAACAGGACGCACGGAGCCCCCTACTATGTGCCAGCCACTGGGTTCGATGCTCGCATGCATTCTGTCTCATTCAAGTGGAGGTCTGCCAGGCGAGAAGGAAGCAGCCTAAATGAGATCGCTGTGGCCCCTTCCGGTGCTTGGAGGCTAGAAAATGAGTTTACGCTCTCCTCTCTGATTACTGACAGCCTGCTGCATTTCAGAATGCTGAATACTGAGTTAAAAGGTATCCTAAGAGATCTTCCAGTTGTGTGTTTTTGAAAAGACGGTTTGCAACACATTAGGGGGTTGTGAACATAATTTAGTAGGTTCTGACGAACATTTTAAAAATGAAAATACATCAATTAGATTAGAAGAGAAATATGAAAATTCAATGACACAGTAAGGTGAAGTATTGCTTTGTGAAAACAGTGCTTTAGTTGTGTAATTCTGTGTATTTGTATATATGTATGTGTTTACATGTACGTGTATATAGACACTCACACACATACACACACATATGTAGATGTTTTTGGGGTGGTGATATAAAATGCATTTCTTACTGTGGGATACAGACAAAAATGTTTGAAAAATGCTAATGGTTCTACATCCTCATTTTACAGATAAAAAGAGCAATGCCTGGTAAGGGAATCCTGCCAGCTCTTTTAATAAAAGGCCTGGCAGCAGACAGATAAACTCCTCATGCTGACAGGCATCTGGACTTTACCCTCACCCCTTCGGCAACCCCTGAGGACTGGGGTGTTCTTTTATCAAAGGAGCCTGTGGGGTTCCCGCGGGGGCCCGCTGGGAGAAGTGTCCCACTCGAGGAGGTCTTGCTCCACTACCTCGGCTGGGCTGGCAAGCCTATGAGAAGCATGGCTTTAAATAGCCTGCCATGGGACGGCCTTTTGATGATCACAGTCACTATCAGGTTATCCAGAAATAGTCTAATTAAATCTACTGAATTCCTAAGATGTGTGGTACTTAGGAAAAACACGGGCTTTGCGGTTTTCCGGTTTTGACTCTGCCACTTGCTGGTCATGTCACTGCAGGCACATTCTGGGACTCTGGGACATCAACCCACAGAGGCCTGCACAAAATAGGAGCTCAGTAAACATTAACACCTCCTGCCTCCCACTCCTGTTTTCCTTCTATGAATGTCTGCAGAAAACTTAAAAAACAACCACATGCTAACTACACTAATGAGTCAGGGAGAATGACTGCTGAGAAAATGGCATTTCTCTGCTTTCAGCAATAGCAACAGAGCCACGTGAACCTCCATTCTGTGGCTGGGGCGCTGTGTGGCTGGGCCCTGCCAAGTCCCCCCTGCGCTGTCTGCCAGCTAAAAGTTTGGAGTTGACCAAGTGCCAACCCTGCTTCGGCTGTGTGTGCTCGATCCCACAACCAGCTTGGTCCTGACCTTTTCTGGCATTTATGATGTCGGATTGGATTTTGATCACTGTTTGAGCTCCTGACACAGAATAAATAGGTTGGCACTTTTCCCTAGGAGGCACAAGTGCCAGGATTTTAATCTGGTCTCCAAATACTTCTCCCAATACTAGCCTGCCCCACCATCTTCACTGACAAAAGAACCGAGACACAACTCTCTTTTATTACAGTAGTCAGAAAAATCCCAGGTTGCTTTAGGGCAGCAGGTCTCACCCTTGGCTGCACTTTATTTAGTAGTACGCAGGGATGTTATGGGTTGAATTATGTTTCCCAAAAAGATAAGTTACAGTCCTAACTTCTGGCACCTGGGAATGTGATCTTATTTGGAAGCAATGTCGTTGCAAATGGAATTAGTCAAGTTAAAACGAGGCTGTACTGGAGTAGGGGATGGCCCTTAATCCAACATGACTGGCATCCTTGAAAAAAGAGAAGTATATACGGCAGAGGGGGGGAACATCAGGTGATGACGGAGTCAAGGACTGAAGCCCAAGGATTGCTGGCAACCCACCAGGAGCTAGGAAGAGGCAATAAATGCCCTTACGGCTGCCCTAAGCATCTAGGGCACAGAGCTTTTAAATATATGGATTTTGATTTGATTGGCATGGGGTATGTGGACATTATTTTTAAAAAGCTCCCGAGGTGACTCTAACACGCAAGCAGTGCTGAGGCCCACCGCATTTGGGAGAAGGCAAGAGAATGGATAGGTGGTAATCTGGTTCAATCTTTCGAGAAGGCCCTACAACCTGGCAAGAATGTTGCCTGGTTTTCATAGGAGAAAAGTATGGCAGGAAGAGGTTAACTGGCACATCCGGGATCACAGGACCACAGCTGGGATTTGAAGCCAGGACTATCAAAGTGTGAATTTGTATAAGAATCACAGAATTGAGAGGGACATTTGAGATTGCCTAGGCAAACCCATTTATTTTACAACAGTCATTGAATAAATACTTATTGACACTTTGGATCAGATTCATTCATTCCATCAACAGTCATTGAATAAATATTTATTGACACTTTGGATCAGAAAGGTAGAATGGCTTCCTAAGACTAGTAATGATGAAACAGAAACCTGCATCCAAGTGAATTCCTCTTGCAATTAAGTCACATAAGTCAAAGACCTTTCTGGACCTTCCTTCACCTTTGCAACAAAAAAGGATTGAACTAGATCACAATTTCTAAGATCCTTGAGGTTATTATTATCTGCATGTGCATGTCAGTGAAGCCTCTACAAAACTTCCTTTTTTGGTCTATTGCATTCATACGAGTCTGGGAAGAAAACTTATCTTTCAACATGTCCCTTTCCACTCTGACAAACACTGATTTGCTTTGTAATTGATCTCCCAGTAAGGCACACACCTAATTTGTTTGAATGATTACACAGTTAATTAGACCAAACAAGGAAGCAAGCCCAGGACAGAGTCACCACTCCACAAGAGCAGTGGCCAATTTCTCAGCGAAGATTAATTTGTGAAAAGGAAAATCAAGGAGATATTCAGCTAGGTCAAAATTTTAGTTTGGGTCACATTTGGAGATAAATAGATTCCAAAATCTACATTCTCCATCTAAGCAGAATAATCCTCTAAAATGCTAGAGAAAATTCATTCATGCATCAAAAAATACCACGTGGCTATAATAGGCCTGGCACTATGCTAGATATTGAGGGTAAAGTCTTTGCCACTGAGGAGGATCGTCTATTGGAGAAGAGAAACGGTAACAGGGACAAGTGGGGAAAAAATCAAAAGAGAAAATTTTATTTATTTATAACTGGTTCTATTAGCCAGCACACTTCTTAAGGGCAGAAATATAAACTGACTTCAGAAGAAAACAGTTCAGCATCAGACAAAGCTGGAACTAGGGGCTACAGCACAATGTAATCTGGAATCTGTCTCTCTTGTCAACCTTTTGGGTCTGCTTTCACTCTCAAAGTGGCTGTGCAGAAAAGAGTTAACATAGCTGTTATCCTCAGAAAGGCCTGCTGGCATCTGGGAATGTGGATTTCAGGAGGGTTTCCACCATTCGCTAAAAAGAATAACTCATTATGCCTAAAATGTTTGTGCAAACGATGTGGTTTATGCTGAATACCTGCTTTCCTCCTGGGAGCCTGGAAGTTTGGTATGTGCCAGGCAGAAGTGCCCACGTAACCAGCCTCTAATGACAACCCTGGGCAGAGTCTGTAATGAGCATCCCTAGCATACAACACTCCATAATCGCTGGAGGAGATTCTGAATTTTGTGCCTGGTTTCCTCTGGACTTCAAAATCACTCTGCTGATTTTGCTTTGTATCCTTTTGCTAGTATAAATTATAGCTGCAAATACAACTAAAGGCCAAGTACTATGAGTCTGCTGAGCAAACCATCAAACCAGGGAGGTCTTAGGGACCTCTGACATGGTGGAAAAGTAACTGAAGGTGGCCCCACCCTCACCTTCTCATAGTTTAACAAGTGCAGTGAAAAGAGAATCTCTTTCTCAGTAGTTCCAGCAAAAATCCTTGACTAGGTTCCGCAAGAAGTTAAATATAGAATTACTATATAGCCCAGCAATTCCACTCCTAAGAATCTATGCCAAAGAATTGAAAGCAGGTACAGGTACAACAGAAAAGATATATTTTTATAAATGTTCAAAGCATCATTATTCATAATAACCCAAAGATGGAAGTAACCTAAGTGTTCATTGACAGATGCATGGATGAACAAAATATGGTATACACATACCATGGAGTATTACTCAGCCATAAAAAAGAATGAAGTTCTGATATATGTCATAACATGGATGAACTCTGAAATAAGTCAGACACAAAAGGACAAATATTGTGTGATTCTACTTATATGAGCTATCTAGAAAATGCAAATTCATAAAGAAAAAAAAATAGTGGTGACCAGGGGCTGGGGCTGGGGCTAGGGTGGGGAGTTATTGTTTAATAGGGACAGAGTTTCTGTTTGGGATGACGAAAATGTTCTGGAAATAGTGTGAAAGTTTCACAACATTGTCAATGTATCTAATGTCACTGAGTTGTACACTTAAAAATGGTTTCACATTATGTGTATCTTACCATTTACACACGCAAAACTCCTTGGCCTAGTGCATTAGTGGTGACTGGCTCAGATGGGGCCATGTATCCCCCCTGAACCAATCACGATGGCAGGGGGATGTCTGCAATCCTACTGCTGGCCAGGACTGGGTCACACCCTCATTCCTGCAGCCAGGGATGGGATCAACACTTGTCTCCTTCTTCCCTAACAGACACACATGGAAAACCAACTGAGATAGGCGAGGCATGGTTTGCAAAAGGAAAAGAGACAGTCTGCTGGTATTAGTGGGAAGGGGATATGGAGGCTGAGCAGGTGAAACAGCACCACTGCCACAGGGGAGTACAAATGTAGTGCACCATGAGGGAGCATCTGCTACAGCTAAACATCAGTCACCACCACCACCACCACAAACGCATGGAGGCGGACGATCAAAACTCATTATCTCACTCTGAATCTGTGCTTTGGCTTATATTTCCAATCTAATCTTCTAAACTGGAAAAGTAGGATCATCTATAAATCTTTCTCTCTTGCACCACATCTCATATGGACCATGCATCTTTTTTTTTTTTTTTTTTTTTTTTTAAGATTTTATTTATTATTCATTTATCCCCCCCTTGCTGCTTGTGCTCACTGGGTCAGCTAACCACGCCGTGCGGGTGGGCTTGCCTTCACCACTCCCATATGGTAAACGGGAGTCCTACTGATTGAGCCACAGCCGCTTCCCATGGACCATGCATCTTTAATCCTTAAATAACACTCAATTCTGTGGCTGCACCAAACCTCCACCTTAGTTTGGGCAATGGGCACTTCTTAGCAGGATTATTGACATGGCCTTCTAATTGGACTCTGCTATTTGTTTGCTCCATTCCCCACAGCACAATCTTCTTCACATACTGAGGTATGAATGGTCTGGCTGGTCACTCTTCTCCTTAGACTGTCAATGAATTCTCATTGTCTTCTGGAAAAACCCACACTCCTGGGCATGGCACAGCTTGCCAAATCCTCCATGATCTAGCTCCTGACTACTTCTCAGTCTTTCATCACCTTCCTCTCCTCTCACATCCAATTATTTGCACAAAATATTCCGGCCACAGGGAACATGCTGTGCCGTTCCATGTCTCCTTCCTTTGCCCACTCGGTGCTCCCTGTCCCCTTCCCTATCTGGACATCTCTGGCCAATTAGCAACGACCAGTTTCTCTCACGTGTGGGTGATGTCCTTCCTGGTCCCCAGGCAGAGTCGATCACCATCTCCACGGTGGCCTCCCTAGGCTTGGCACATGCCTCCTTACCTCTCACCACAGTCCTTTATTATTATTCATGATTATTCTCTGTTACTGAACTCTAATTGGAATGCGAGTTCCCTGAAGGCTTATTCATCCTTATAAACTCAGTATTGAATTAGAGATAGATAAGGAGTAGTGCTTAAAAACCTGGGGAATAAATGAACAAACAGAAGAGATGGGCAGTGTCATTTAACAGCTGATTAGGGGTATGTTCTTTAACCTTGTGAAGCCTTGGATTTCTCGCTTGTAGAATGTGGATTGGAGCATGCATCTGTCAGGATTGTTGTGGGAATGAAAGGAGCTAATGTATACACAGAGCGCCCGGCAGGAAGCATGGTATGTGGACCATGCCAGCATCCTGTACAAGTAAATTGTGTGAAAAACGTACCATACTAGTGTAAGATGTTAAAAATTTGGGAAGGGTACAGAATATATGGGAGCTCTCTGTACCATCTTCACAATTTTTCTGTAAATAATAAAGCAGTCTCAAAATAAAAAGTTTATTAAGAGAAAGAAAAAAGTAGGTTTCTTCCCTGCCAACCACCCTTCCCACTCCACCCAGTGTAAGGTATGCCCTTCAAGGTCTGTCTGCCCTGTTCTTTTTTTATGTCCTAGTATTACATCATCTCAAAAGTAAACTTTAAAAAAAGGATTATTGGCTGAATTTGGGGAATCTTCTTTTTTACCTTATAGGAAGTTTTTCTACCAGGGGATATGACCTGAGGTCTCTTTTGGCATCAAAGTTGTAAAGAAGAGAAGCCACAAATTGTCATGTCTTCTTCCTCCTTAAGACCCATCAAAGGTAGACAGAAAGCCAGAAGCCAGAGATCTCTTTTCTGATGAAAGTGGTTGTTAATGAAAAAAATTCCCGCTTCGCTTCTAGGGAAGCTGGTGATTTGATCAAGGCCTACCCTGGTTGAGGGCGTTCCTTTAAAAGGCCCCTTTATCCATCTCAATAAGAGCTCTGCACACACCACTCTGCCCACTGGTCTCAGCCAGATGGGCAAGGCCAGCGCACTGTGAGGAGAGGAGACCAGTGTATTTGTTTTCCTTGGCAGGCATGTCCATCCTTGTCACACATTAGATGCTGCTAATCACCTATGCATTTAGGAGGAAAGAAATCCATGTCCTTGTGATGGCCACAGGATGACACACAGTGGCTTCCTGTGTCTAGGAGTAGGTAGATAAGGAGCAAGTTGGTCCCTCTTGTAATTCTGAAGGCCGATCATAAATTCTAGCAGGTTGTAATCAAATGCATGGCCTTTTGTGGATATGAATGCTTTTGAGTCTGGTTAATTCAATCATACTTTCTCTTGGTATCATATATCTTTCCAGGTACAGGAAAATGAATGCATTTATTTATCTTCTGAAAGAGGAAATTCGCTACTAGCTGCTCAAGTATCTGCAGTCCTAGCAGAAGAGAAAATACATAGTTCAAGAGTAAACAAGAAGGGGAAAAAAGTCTGAAGCTTTAATACAGCTATTTAAGAAAATCTCCCAAGGAGCATGTGGGCAGGATGTTCTGAGTTACAAATAGGAAGGTTTATACTTCACTTCCTCTGAGGGCCAATCAATATCAACCACCTAAACCAGCCAGCAGCAGCTGCAGCGTCACACATTCTCCTCAGTAACAGTGGCCTCTAAGAAGTGGTTCTCAACTGGGGAAGAGTCCCCCATACCCCAGTCCCGCCAAGGGAATTTGGCAATGTCTGGAGACATGAAAAGTTGTCTTAACTGGGGTGGGGGGATAAGATTGGCATCTAGAATCTAGATAAACACCTTACACTGCATAGGGCAGTGCCCCACAGCAAAGAACTATCCAGCTCAAAATGTCAACAGCGCCAAGGTTGAGAAACCCCAACAGCAGATTCATCAAGTTGGTGGTAGCGTGGAGGCCACTGATGGGAGATAGAAGTGGTTCTTGGACCTGTGCAATCTGAAAAGACTCTACAAGTAATTCTAATACTGGAGGCCAACCACCAACCTGCAACTCAGAATCACTGCTCAACGGGCAAAGGTGTAAATGATCATGAGGTTAACTTGTTTCTCTCTCACATGCCTGTTTAATCCAATGTGGTATGTTGCTAATATAGACTAGGAGTAGAGTTAACAGTAATGTAAGGCCCCTTTGGCCAAGATACTTGCAGAACAAGGAAGAAGGAGGAGGTGGGGGGAGAAAGGCTTCTTTCCTGATTTCATGACTCTAAAGACAGACTTTGTCATCATAAATTCATTCAATGCAATCTGTCCCTTGCCTTCCCTCACTACTTGTTCTGTTCCTGTCTCTCACCAAGTAGCACCATCACCATGTCCCTAAAGCCTCCATTTGGCCCCAACCTCTTCCCCCACCCTACTCGCCCAGAGTCACGTGCAACAGCCCTAGTCACTGAAGAGCTCTCTTATCGACAACTGCTGTGTCCACAAACTCTCCTTAACTCAAGGTGGCTGATAGCTGCTAAATGTTAGAATAGTAGTCCAGCTTAATAATTTGCATCAATGGCAAGAAACTCTAAAATGTTCCCAGAAGTATCTGATTTTTTTTTTTTTGAAGAAGGTAAGTTAGTCACATGAATTTCCAATGGAATGAGCTTCAGAGAGTATAACTTGTACATGTGATACCAAGCAGGTCTTCTATAAACATTTATTGAATGTCTAAATAAATGAGAAGGGAAGCGGCTGTGGCTCAATCAGTAGGGCTCCCGTTTACCATATGGGAGGCCCCGGGTTCGGTTCCCGGAGCCTCCTGGTGAAGGCAAGCCCGCCTGCACGGCGTGGTTAGCTGACCCAGCGAGCACAAGCAGCAAGGGGGGGATAAATGAATAAATAAATAAAATCTAAAAAAAAAAAATAAATAATAAATAAATAAATGAGAAGCGACTCTTGGGCAAAACAGCTACTTGTAGTTTTGTATTTAATTCTGTGGAGCTTTTTTCTTTTTCTTAATTGTATTTTTATACTCCCCAGTTTATTCTGAAAACCATCTTTTCTGATATATATCCAAATGAATTTGAGATTACAGTTATCTCAAAGTACATAGAAATTATTTAGATTCCCCTATAAATGAAACACTGATAAAAAAATACCTAACATATTATTTAAGGACTTCAACAAAACAGAATTCTCTTTCTCCAGCTTTTTAAACTATTTTTTCTCATCTACACCAATATATATTTGACATTTGAGTTATATGTGTGTATAAAAACAGATCCATTTGTCAACATAGGCATAAGATAAAGCAGCATTCAGCGTCCTTTCTGGATATAATTAAATTTTCAGAGGCAAAGTGGTCCACATGGGAGCAAAAAAGCTGACTTCCTTATGCAATATATTAGATACACAAAAATTAAGAATAATTAAAGATGCTAAATCCATAAATCATTCTCTCTTTCCTATTCTTTTAACATACACACGTGTGCACTGTAGGTGTGTGAATTAGAATACTTCCAATCAAGATTGTGAACTCCTATGACCAGGGATATGTAATTCAATAAAATGCCCTGGGGTGAAAAGATGAGAAGTACTATAGGTGAATAGAGAACATCTGTCCATCAGTTATCCATATCAATTTACTGAAGAAGCAGATTACTTAAAAGTCTCAATGGGCTCAGATACTGACTTAGACCTTAAAGTGATGTCTGTTTATTAAGGTCCTAATAAAGCATATTAGAATGCTAGCTGTCACTGGATTAGTATGTTGTGGTTAAACATTGGAAATAAATTACTGTTACAAAACACACAAAACATTATATTTTATAGTTCTCTTGTTTGTTCCACTATTTTTGTAATTGGAGCAAGAAATCCAATTTGTTTAAGAACACTTAATATATCCCATAAACTGTCTGAATCAAAGATTTTTATTAATTCATCTACCAAACAGAACACTGATTTCCATCACAATTACTTTTTAACATGAGAAATGGTAAGTCAATTGAAAAAAGAGTGTGGCCTTGAGCTATGAAACATTACACTTGAACACACAGATTGAAAAACCGAGAACAACCCTGTAAAGAGGTTAATCACTGCTGGCCTTCAGCAATGAATGGATGCAGCTCCACTGTGTCTTCTCCAAAACCTCTCTGCAGCACCTAACTCACTGCCGGTACCCAGTCTCAAAATCAGTCATTCCCATAACAGGGATCTTCGATAATATATTGTTTTTGTGGATCATGGCTTTCAAGTAGTTCTATTTTAGCTTTGCAGTTTTTAATCTGATTACCCTGTTTATTCAAATCTCTCAGACTGCTTTCATCCATACATAGTAAACAACCAAATGGGGCAAAGTCTTCTTTGGTAGCCTGCTGGGCAATATAACTCAAAGGAACGTCATGTAATTCTGTCCTCGATAACCGGGGGCTTCTTACTTCTTACGTGGATGCTCCAATTACCTGAAATATTTTGATCAGCTACAAGTTTTCTGAAAACTGCTTCTGCAATGGGTGATGGACAATATACCCAGACATACAAATAGCACCGACTTGGACGCCTGCTCTGCCATCCTCTCAGGTGCAAAGAGAGGCACAGAGTGAGACCCAGTCAGAATCTGATATGAGCCTGCTGTGGAGCTTTTCAATATTTCTTCTTGAAGTTGTCAAAGAAATCCAAAACGTTTCTGTTCTGTGACTCAGTGTCCCTGGACCGCCCTCTCTCCATGCCCTCAAGACATGTAAAGATTGCCTTCCAGGAAACAGCAGTTGGTCTCAACAGTGGGAGGGCAGGAGAGGAGATGGCAGCTATTCCAAAGGCGAGATTTTCTACCAAAAATAGCAACGGCACCGATGTCCCAGAACCCGCAGGTCACGTGATAAAAGGTAATCAAGGGGTGGCCTGCTAAAATCCTCATCTTTTACTGATTATAATCAGCCTCTCAATTCAGCCCTTCTCTGGTCTGCAGCCCTATCCAACCCTGCATCCTGGCTCTACCAACCAAAGATAAGAGAAAAAGCTAGAGAAATAATACAAATAAAAATAATAATATCATATTTTCTGGATTCTATGAGGCCACTGATTGTAGGATATATCGAAACATTTTCCAGGAGAAAAAGACCATCTGCCAAGTTGTTTTTTTAAGTCACACCTCAAATTCCGGAACTATAAAATGTGAAAAACCCTGCATCTCAGAACTGAGATAAAATAACAAATACCTGTGAAGTGCTAGATGAATTACAAATTTCACTTCTGGTACATTACTCCCATTGAGATTGAGACACTGACGTGCAAATGGCCATGGAAGAGCCAGGCCTCAAACCCAGGTCTCTGTCTCACTCCAAGACCTTGTGCTCCGCCCACGCGGCCACACTGCCAGCCCTTTCCTGTTGGGACAGAGTGCTTGGCTCCTATTCTTAAACCAAATCCCTTTTTGACAGGTTATTTTTTTTAACGTTCCTGGCTCATGGAGGACTAATATCAAAGGCCTTGCATCTGACTCTTTTAGGAGTGTAGACAGCTGCCTTTAGTTTGATGATAATAAAATTAGTCTGTTAGTAACAGCAGCAGCTAACATTTGTCAAGTGCTTACTCTGTATCAGGGACTTTGCTAAATCTTTATACGGATCACCTCACGTTACCCTCTGAAAATACTGTATCATTACCCCCAGGTGTGGAAAGACAACTGCGGTTCAGAGATGTAACTCTCCAAGGCTATAAAGATGGTAAGAGGATGCTAAACAACCCAATGGAAAGGCCTTCGATTTCTCTGCCCCGCCACCCAGGGGGTGGGCATTTGAACTGGATTAGGGAGAGGCAAAAGAAAATGGAGACAAACACCTCACATCCACTTCCAGTCATTAGTCTTTTCCTCCCATTATTATGAACCTCAAAGTACCCCTCAGCTCACTTCCCTGACAGCCCAGCTCCCTGTGCATTTAAGAAACCAACAGGAGTCCAATCTGTCCAATCAGGAGGTGACATTCCAAGATGGCTGCCTGCCCCACCCGGTGGCCAGCACAGACCCAGGAACCAGGGTACGGCTGGCTTTACGACACAGTGACTGAGGCAGGAGTACAAACCAGGCCCTGGATATGGGCTGTACAATTAGGGCAAGTTCAGTGATCTTTCCTCTGATGAGGTCTGCTTAGCATTCATTCTGTTCCTCCACCTCGCTAATCACAGCTTGCCAGTTGCACCTTGCCCAGCCTTTGTACTTGCTGATTACATTCTGCCACCATACAATTAGCCTTCTACTAGGTACATCAAATGCAGCCACTGTCCCTTCAGGGCCAGCACTACCACCATTAGCATCCATGGAATCTACCCTGGGGCACACCTGGAAGTGAAGGAAAGGGCATTGTAATAATCTGGTAAGAACATCTATTTTAATACCACAAAGCTCTATTTTTGTGCCAAAAGGAAACATCTGAACTTACCTACAGCCCAGACCTGTCTTGTAATATCCAGTCTCGTTCATCCCATCTCCTCCTCTTTTCAAAGGCCCCTGTAACTCACCATGTCCAAAACTGAATGCATCATCTCCTCCCGTCTAGGGTTACCCATTCTACTTTCCTAGTTCATCTTTAGTCCAGGTCCCTTGCTCTGTCCTGTGTTAGTCAGCCAGGGGTGCTGATGCACAGTACCAGAAATCTGTTGGCTTTTATAAAGGGTATTTATTTGGGGTAAAAGCTTACAGTTACAAGTCCCTAGAGAGTCCAACTCAAGACTGCTTTCTCATCAAAATCAGCTGCCACATGTTAAAGCAAGATGGTGGGTGATCTCTGCTGGGTCTCTTGGGCCTTCTCAGCTGCTGAGCTGCTCTGTTCTCTTCTGCTGCAAACCATCAGGCAAATGGCTCATCTCTCTTCCCAGAGCTTTAGCTGTTTGAGCTTCTCCTTTCTGTCACATGGGAAGACCGAAACGACCAAGTTCTCTCCACTTTCTTATATCTTCTTGAGTGAATGAGTGTTTATATCAGCCCACCAAGGAGGCGAGGACTCAGTTTGAGTCATGCCCTTCTGATGTGGTTGAATCAAAGCCCTAATCTTAACAAGGAGTCCATGAGCTTGATTTAAAAAAAAAAACAACAACAAAAAAAAACCCACATTATCCTGTGGGGACGTGTTGTGCAGGTGTGATATAGTTAGTAAATAATACACAATATAGTGTGGGCTTAGTTAGGAGTCCATGGTTTTCACCTGACTGGCAAAGGGGTCTGTGGAACAAAATAGGTTAGGAACTCCTGCTCTAATGCATTCAAGGGGTATCACACCCAGAGGAATAGTTTACAAACATAATCTCTCTTTTTGGGATTCATAAATAATCGCAAACTGCCACAATCCCCAAGGCCAAAATCTTGCCAAAGGTCACTATTATATCTTACTTGGACTAGAGCAGTGGTCACCTACTTGCTGCCAAAACTTTTCCAAGGTACTGGTTTTGCTTTACCATTCAGGTCATCCCCACGATGCCACCAAAGGGATCTTTCAAATCTGAAAATCTAAGCATATGATTCCTCTGATAAAACCCAAGGGCGGTAACTTATAAGACCCTTCATACTTCTCTTGCTTTATTTCCCACTACTCACTACACCTAAAATCAAATGCTTCATTTGTTCATTTAATCAACAAATATTTATCGAGTACATACTATGTGCCAGGCACTCTAGGTGCTGGGAATACCATCAATGAATAAAACAGACCAAGATGCCTGCCCTTGAGGTACTCATACACTAGCTGGAAAGACCTTCAATAACTATAAGATGTAAGTAAATTACAAATTAAATTAGAAAGTAAGACACACTATGAAAAAAACAAAAGAGCAAGGGGAGAGGGATGGGAAGGCACCCAGGTTCAGGGCAGGGAAAGCTGAGAAGCTAAGATCTGATCAAAACGTGGAGGGGTTTTGGCAGCCAGCCAGGCAGGGCCTGGAAGAAGAGTGCTCCGGGCGGAGGGACCAAGGCAGGAGCTGGCTCGGCCTGGTGGAGGCACAGATCATGCCCCCTGCGGGTTTCGTCTGCACCGCGCTCTGGACCACACGCCCTGTACACACCCTTCCCTCTGAGAGGCAAGACGACCCACGCTTCCGCGGCCCTGCCCTTGGGAAGCCTTCCTTGACCCCTCTCTGCCCAAACCAGATGGCTCTCCCTAAAATGTTTCTATCTTACCCCAAATTTTCCCTTTCAAGGTACTTTCTACACATTAAGGTAACTGTGCTCAGTTGGATCGAGAGTCCAGTGGTTAAGGATACAGGCTCTGAGGTCAGCCTGGGGTCAGTCCACCTTCAGTCCAGACTCTGCCACTAATTTGCTACATGACCATGGGCAGGATAATTAACTGAAAGACTTTTGGGAGGACTAAATGAGATAACCCAGTGCTTGACAAGAAAAGGCACTTATCAGATATTAGCAACCAGATGGTAGGACTGGCTCTGTCTTATTTACTATTTGACTCCGAAACCCAAGAGCAGGTCCAGGGGCTCAAATGATAATGAATGAAAGAGTGAAAGAATGAAGGAGGGAGGAAGGGAGGGAGAGAGGAAGGAAGGAAGGAAAGAAAGAGAGGTAGACTTCTGTTATCCTAAGTATCAAAGATATCAAGTTGAACAAGAGGAAATGATCATTTATTAAGTACTAAGCAAGGCAGACAGAACCATTATCTGACATAACCACCAAAGTAAATAAAGCCTTTAGCTATTAATGTATCATTCCTCATTTTACAGAAACAAACAACATAAAAGAGGCTCAGAGAAGTTAAGTGATTTTTCTAAGTCACAAAGTAGGAGAAGGCAGACTTGCTACAAAGTTATTTGAAAATAATGAAAACCTCTTCACCAATTTTACAAGAAATAAAATCTGTGAGGCTCTCCCATCTCTCATCTCAGCTGCTCGTCATTCTTCCAATGGAAGAACCATGAACATCTGACAAGCAAATCCAAGTGCTGGTTTCTGGATTCTGAACAGAAGGCAGCACGGATGACAGATGTGAAGAAAGCAGGCGGGGACAAGGAGAAGAGGGGAGGAAAGAACGTAAGAGGCCAGCGACATTTTCCAAGTGGAAAATCAGTAAGGAGTTAGAAAAGGTTAAAAAAGCAAAACAAAACAAAACGAAATGAAAGCTGGTGGTGAGGAAGGAACCCAATCAACCTATCAATACCAAGAGCGTAGGAGAATTTTTACAAACATGATGAAATATGGATTGAAAAAGAAATGCCTGGCTTTTTGGTGAAATTGTAGGAATCCACTCTTTTCCCAGCACAATCCCAGGGCTCTCTGGACTAACCCCACATCAACCCATACACCCCCAGCCTCTGGAGTCATTTTAAAGCACCTAATTTGAGAACTGATATCTTTTAAAATACCGTTTTTGTTCCCTGAGGAAAACTGCCTCTCAGGTTTAGGAAGGCCAGAAAGGGCTGTGAGGGAGTGGCCCTGTCTCCAGCAGCGGGAGAGGGGGTCAGGCCAGCCCAGGGGGCGGCTCTCATTGGGGAAGCTTGAGAAGTGAGCAGCCATGCAGTCCCTCTGGAAAGGGGTGCTTTGATTTCTTTCCTACCGGCTAAAAGGGGAACAGTACAGCTTCATCTGGAAGTAGCTGGTGAGTGGGGAGCAGAACGATTTTATGTGAAAGAAAAAGGCAAACAGGGTAAGCACGAACTTGGATGCTGGAGAACTGGGGAAGGACCGCAGGCAGGACGGCTGCCTCCCAGACCTCATGCCACCCCTGAAGGACCGAAGGGGAGGCTGCTATTTCCTTTCTACAGGTGACAAGGTGAGTTCAGAGGGGCTACGTGACCCCCATCCCTATGGTCACCCAGGTGATTAGAAGACAGGCCGGGATTTGAAATTTGGTCTCTTCTTTTGCAAAGCTCTTTCTACTCTACCAATTCCATCTCCAGAGGGAGAGAGAGCACCAGGAACGGGAAGGGGAAGGGGAGGCCAGGTAGGAAGGACGAGACATGGAGAAACTTCAAAGAATATTTTTAAAAGGCCATGCAAGGCAAATGTGTATAAGCATGGAAGTTCTAGAGCTGTTTTGTTCTGTTTTTTTTTTTTTTTCAAAAGTAATACTTTCAATGTTTTCATGTTCAGTGTGTGCATATTACTGTACATTGACAAACACCCCCAGCCCCAGTGGCTTTGTGGACACAGTTGGGAGGTAATGAAGCAGACACACATTAACGAGGTCCGCTCTGGAGGGAGCCCTTGGAGAAACTGGAATGTGGGAAGGATAATGAACATTATCTTGTGCACTTCTCACAATGACCTGTTAGCATGGTTCCTAGTTCATTTAACTTGCCCAAGGCCATGGAGCCATTAGGAAAGCCTCCCATTCTGCTTTTCCTATTGTTTCACTATGAGCCACGGGGTCTTGAGACTCACAGCTACTTCAGGATGAATTTCTGGGACGTAACAGGCTAAGCTAGAATTCTGGAAACTGAGGTTTTATTTCTCAAACCCTGGGAAAATTATATGTTTCTCTGCCTTTGATTTTGCCTCCAAGCCTCTGATGTCTCAATGCCTATTGCACCTTGGGGCCCATCCTCTACAAACAGGTTTATATGGTCACCTAAAGTCCTTTCATACATCTAACTTAGGTCTCTTCAAACAGACTCTGAGCTCCACCCACAGAACAATGCTTTATCCTATTCTATTCTAAGGAGTGTAGAATGAAGGACAAAGGCATTGGAATTAAAGCCGAACTATCTGAGGTTCAAATCCCAGCTCTACAACTTAAGCACTGAGAGTGAGAGCCTGGGCAAGCTATCTTGCCTTCCTAAACATCAGTCCCCAAAGTTTTAAATTAGGAACATTAACAAAACTACTTCATGGGAGTGTTGGGAGGATTAAGTGACTTTGTCCATAAAGTGTTGAACAGAGTGGCTGGCACAGAGTAAATACTTAAGCATGTTGGCTTTGCTCTGTCCACTGTGAGTCTATTAGGTTCTTAAAAACTATACACTAGCATGACATATCTGCCTGCAGTGGGGCACTTGAAGGTGAGTATGGTGATGTCCACAGGTACTTGACCGTATCTGTCTTAGGGCTGGAACTTTACATTGTGGCAGTGCGCCTTTCTTATATGGGAAACATTCAGCATGGCTTATAAGACTTCAAATTATGCGTGTGCATTTATTATATATACCCTCATTACAGCCTTCCCCAAGTTACTGAGATCAGATATTTTCAAATTTTGTGTAGTTAAAATCAAGGCATTTGGGGGTCATGGGTGACCTATCTCATCTGCATTCAAAGGTAATCTAAGATACAAACCCCACCTCCAGCTGTCCTCTCCTCCACTTTCTTCCACTTTCTCCATTGCAGTAGTAGAGAGAGCACAGACTCTAAAGCCAAATAGTTTAGAGTTCAGCTCTGCTGTGTGATAGCTCTTTGAGCATAAAAAGTTTTCCACTCTCTCAGACCCAGCTTATTTAGCTATTCAAATGTGCAAAGCCTTTAGCTGAGTATCTAAGAGAAGAGAAGAAGTACTGAGGGAAATGTAGTTACTTCTCCTTTGCTTCACAAATACTCATATATCTGCCTGTCTCCTCAACATTTTCGTGTCAATGTTCAACTAGGCACCTCAAACCTCAAACCAAACCCCCCAATCCCAGTCTTCTTGCAGTCTCCTCCATCTCAACAAATGCCACCTCCATCCATCCAGTAACCTTGGGTTCATCCTTGAGTCCAATCTCTCTCACTCTGCAACAGAAAACCCTGATGACTTGACCTTCCCAAATATGACTTAGCACCATCTTTACTGCTTCACCTGGGTCCAAGCCCGCATCATCTCTCATCGGGATTACTGCAATAATCCAAAATATTATTCTCAAAAGAGCAGCCAGAATGATCCGGTTAAAACCTAACTCAGATCAAGTCACTCCTCTGCTCCAAGCCTGCCAGTGGCTTCCCGTATCACTGAAAGGAGAGGCACGTCCTCCCAGTGTCCCACAAGCAAGGCCTCTGTGATCGGGTCTCTCCTTTGCACACTCTGTTCTGTTCTGACTTCTCTCCTATTCCTCAAATGTGCCAGGGCACATCCGCTGTTCCTTATGCCTAGAACATTATTCCACTCTTTCCTAGACACCTGCAGGCTTCTTCTCTCAACTTCTTTGTGTCTTTGCTTAAATGTCACCTTTTTTGTAAGGCCTTTAATTACCACTCCATATGACTCTTAATACAACAACAGCACACAGAGGCATTCCTTATCTGTCTTCTCTCTAATCTTCTCTAAAGCACTCATCACAGGGTAGTACAGAACAGATTTTAGTTATTTATTGGTTATTTTCTATCTCTACCAATTCAAATATACATTTCACAGGGGTAGGGATTGGCTTTGTTTTATTCTTGCAATATTCCCAACACTCAGAAAATGGTTTGTGAAGTAGTAGGAGTTCAATAAATATGCCTGAATGGGTGACATCTGAGTCTAGCCATTGACAGTATGCTTGATTCTTTCTGCTAAGAACTCATGGCTCTCACTGTGGAAAACAGTTTGGTGGCTCTTCAAAAGTTAAACAGAGAATTACCATGTGGCCCAACAATTCCTCTGCTAGGTATATACCCAAAAGAAATGAAAGCAGCGACTCAAACAGGTAATTGTGTACCCATGTTCATAGCAGCATTATTCACAAAAGCCAAAAGGTAGAAACAACCCACATGTCTTTCAATAGATGAATGGATAAACAAAATGTGGTCTAACCATACAATAGAAGATTATTCAACCATAAAAAGGAATTAAGTTCTAATAGATACATCAACATGAACGAACCTTGAAAACATTATACTAAGTGAAATAAGACAGACACAAAGGGACAATTATTTTATGAGTCCACTTACATGAAATACCTAGCACAAGCAAATGTTTAAAGAGGTCACCAGGGGCTGGGAAAGGAGAACAAGGAGTTACTGCATAATGGGGACAGAGTTTCTGTTTGGGGCAATGAAAAAATTTCGCTAATGGATGGTGGTGATGGTAGTGCAGCATTGTAAATGTATGTAGTCACTGAACTGCACACATACACATAGTTAAAATGACAAATTTTATGGTATATATATATATATATGTTACCACATATGAAAAAATTAAGCAGCTTATAAAATCTCTTTATTAACTCTTAATAAAATGCATGAGATTTTAACAATGTAAAAATAGTTTTCTTTTTATCTTTATTGTGCCAGATTCTGTAAAAAATAAAGTTACCCTTAAATATTTACAGTATTTTAATAAAAACAGAGAATTTTGTGAGGAGAAAAAAGAAAGAATTAGTGGCTCTGAAGGTCCTCCGGCAGCTGGTGCAGGCTGGGTGAGGGTGGGCAGGGAGGCATGTGCCACATGGGTGAAGCCGTGCCTCAGTAAGCATCACTGAGAGGGTCTTCTGGGAAAGTGCACGCAAGAGCTCCTATCGAGAGGCTGAGGATCTGTCTTAAGTCCTCCAGGAAAGCTTCCTTAACTGATTATCTACTTAATGAATTCATGTGCAGGGGGATGTCACTGTCCCAATAAGGAATCACACGTGTGTGAGCTGAACACGAGAGCCACCGCAGCCCAGACAACCAGCTGTCCTAAAACAGTGAAGTTAGAAAGGCCAAATTACATCAATGCCACTCAAAATGTTTATGGTGAATGAAGTGAACTCTCTCGGATTTGAACGTTTTACATTTATGGGTCTGTACTAAGGCGATTTCTCCTTATCTGGTGATCTGACTTCTAATAGTTCCAGTTTAGAAAAAAAATAGACACCAAAACCTGTACAAGAGCACCATATGGAGAGGAGAAGAGCTTTCGTTTGTTTGTTTCACTTTTGTTATTTCCCAGAAAAATTAGGGTGGTCATGGGGAAACCTGTCTCCATACTCCTTTGCTGGGGACAGATTCAAATTTAATTTCTGCCTTGGCTGTGAGCTCCTGGAAGGCATGCGCCACATTCTTGACAGTTTTAGGTAACAATGGCATATAATAATTCCTCTGTACAGTGGGAACTTACCAAATGCTAGAAATAAACCAATAAAAGAATAAGCAACTGAAATGCAGCCCATTAACTGAGCTCCTGGTATTCAAACTTCCTATCCTGACCTTGGCCCATATACTCTGCTCAGCCCCAAGAACTGCCTTGAATCTCAGAGGCCTCCATGTGCAAATCCCTGGGCAGCTATGGGAGCAGCAAGAGCCTCAGGGGGCTTCTCTTCCATAGATGATATGGGTGGTATTTAAAACCATGGTTATTACTGTTGTATTTGTTGGTTTCATAACCCCATTAATGGGAAGCAGATGTGGCTCAAGTGGTTGAGCTCCTGCCTACCACATGGGAGGTCCCTGGTTTGGTTCCTGGTGCCTCCTAAGGAAGACAGCAAGCTGGAGTGACGGGCAGGTGTGGCAAGATGATGCAACAAGATGATGCAATAAGAGGCACAAGAAGAAAAACAGAGACACAACAAAATAGGGAACAGAGGTGGTTCAAGTGATTAGTCACCTCCCTCCCACATCGGAGGTCCCAGGTTCAGATCCTGGTGCCTCCTAAAAAAGAAACAGAGAAGACAAACAGACACTGCAAACAATGAAGGGGAGGTGAGAAATAAATAAATAAATAAACCTCAAAAACTAAACAAAACAAAACACACAACCCCATTAACACTACGTCACTCCTAGCTAGGATGAGATGTGATTTCCAAGCTACATGTCCACAATTTCTGACCACCTGACCCAATGACTTGTTAAAAGTTACACTTATCCAAGAGAGACCTATAGTGCTAACTGTGTGTTGCACATTGGGTTTCTTGGGAAGCACATGCTCCTGAGATGGAAGTTAGCATGCGAGAGGTTTATTAGGGTGTACTTGTGGATCAGCACCTATGGAAGGGAAGGGAAGTAAGCAGAATAGGGCAGGGGGAGGAAATGAGCTGCGATGCAGTCTCGAGGGAGTGCCACAGCTGATCCTGCAGGATCCCATGCCCATGTGCCATTCAGTGATGTGGAGTGTCCCAGGAAGATGCATGACTTGGAGCAGGGTGTTTCTCTTGAACTGACGCCATCCACAAAGAGGGCAGAGGGCTGAGGGCCTCCTGCAGGTTGCCCTTCCAGGAGCTGAAGTAACAAGTCTGCTATTCAAAGGGCAACCTGAGCGTCCACCACACACATCCCACAACTCTGACCCAACAAGATGAAGCATGACGGTCACCTCCTCCATGATGCCCTCTCAGCTGCCTTCTTTGACCTTTTTCAGAAGAGGTGATAATATGCACTGCCCTTATTTTTACTCATCATCTTATTTCTAGAGACCAGTGCACTGACACACAGCAGGAATGCCATAAATACTTCTAAAACAAGTCACTGAATACTGGAAATCATCATAAAGGCATGAAGAAAATATCATGCAATTATAGAAAAACTGCACCCAATGAGTTCAAGGTGATTAGCAGAAACAATGGGGAATCTTGGCAAACAGCAATGGGTTGGAGCCAAGGCACATGGGCTCTGCTCTCAACTCCAAGCAGAACCCTGCATCCCCGAGTGTGGTTTTCATTATTTATAAAATAGAAGGATGCATCCAAGCATTCTATGAAGGAGAGATTAGAAAGCTGAGACACATACAGTTTCAACAGCTTTCTAAATGATGTCGTGTTAGTGTCATCACTGACATGGGTAAGAAAAATAAATTTTGATGCTAACAAAGGAAAGAGTCTCAGGGATCACAAGGTCACCCCAGCACTGGCTGAGGGCTTTCTTCAATTCACCCTGAGGTAAGAGGCCCAAAGAACGAAGGAGGTGGAGACTGGAGAGGGCGAGCATTCTCTTCTGTCCACATGGAAACAGAATCCAACCGGAATCCTGTGATTTATGAAAGTGCTGTGATTTAAAATCACCAAGTGGTATTTTATCTTCAGAAGATAAGGAGATATAGAGAAGAGGCAGGAGGGACTTTTAGACACAGAAGCCAGAGTGCAATTTTAAATATAAAAATTAAAAAGAAAGACAAAAATCTCACTGCCAAATTTCTCTCATTGTGTTTGTTTAATATAGAGAGGAATTGTAAAGTAATCCAATTTTGGGAGAATAGTATTAAAATAGCCTGAGATGTGTACCAGCCTGCCACTCCTCTCATGCATTCACGCCAGCTAAGTCCACCTATTGGCTGGTAATATCCCCAGATACTCTCAGATACCCTGAGGCTGTGGAAAGAGCTACAGCAATAGCTAAGGAGAAACTGCCCAGACTAGAAGGAATGTCTTATAAGGCCCAACTTATATACCTCCTTACAACGACAGATCACAGCATTAATGAAAGCACAAGCCTTAAGAACCTTTTCAAGCACTCTATGATCAATACCCATCTCTACTTTTTCCCACAGGCTTTCCAGACAATCAAGGCATCAGTGGATAAAAAGAGAAGACCAGCGAATGCACATCTCTACATAGGTATGTCAACAATCAATTACCCGCATACAAAATATACACTTTTGATATTGATCTATAACAAAATAACCCTAATGGGTTTCTTCCTATGAAGCGAGACCTCACCTCTCCTAAGATCAGGCTTCATTAAAAGAAAAGCAAACCAGTCCCAGCTTTACCCTAACATGTTTTAAATCAACTGTATTTATAATTCCGAACCCATTTTATTAGCATGACCTCAATAGACTTGACCTCAGCTTTTTTTAAAAAACACATTCATTACTCTTGGCATGCCAAACACCGACACAGACACCAGGATGAATGGGCTACCATTACCTTTGAACTTGTGAAACACAGCCCACAGCTCTGCAATGTCAGTAGCAAAGGTGATGTCCGTGTCAAGGACGATGACCCGCTCCAGGCTGGCAGGAAGAGTCTTGGTCAGGACGAGCTTCATCAGACCATAAATCCCAGAGTAATGTTTGTTGGGGATCCAGGAAACTTCAGACTAGATAAACAGGGAAGAGAGTGAGTAGGAGAAAGAAAATAGAAAAAAAAAAACCCCCCCCCCCCCAAAAAAAAAAAAACCCACATTAATTCTTTGCTTGAAAATTATAAATAGTGCCTGGGTCATAAAAAGTATCAGATAAAAATCTGTTGAATAAATTAATTGACATTTTTAAAAGATTTGTTCATATGTACTTTACATTTTGGCATGTGGAATTTTCTTGGAAGAAAATGTATCTGAATTAAGGGAGAGGAAAAGAAATAGTTACAAAATAACTTATTACATGTAAGCACTATACTCAGGCTTTTTAAACTAAATTTTTTGTTACTACAAAAATTAAATAGTTCATTGGAGAAAATAAGGACATGTAAAAAGAAAGAATAAAATACAGAAATTGAATCATACTATGTATAAGTTTTGCAAACAATATCTTATTGTTCTTTGGTAGGTATATTCCTTTGAATCACATTCCATTTCCCTGTCCATTAAAGATTACTACTTAATGGTATTCTTAAAGTTTATGTTTATCTATTTTTTAAAGTTGTAATAGAATAGATTAGTATTTCTGCCTTCTATTTGTTTTCAGATAATCACACAAGGAAGATCTGGTCATAATCCACTGAATACTCTTCACCAGATAGCAACAGAGTACACACAGCACAAAAGGATGGACATGAACAACTTGTGGAGGGCAACAGTGTAATCTTCACACTATCTAGCAGAACAATAAATGTCACACAGGGGGATAAAGTCATCAGCAAGGCATGTACCTAGGTGCCACTTGCTAGCCAAAGGAAAGGCTAAAACAAAGCAAAGCAAAACAAAACAAAAAAGCATGCACAACAACAGTGCAGTGAAAGTTGTCAGATGCACAGTGTCATGTATGAAGTTCTTTGGGAGCAGGGGCCCGATCAGATGCTATGGGGGGGTTTCCATGAAAAAGGAAACACAATTCTTATTTTCAAGAAGTTACCATCCGTAGGAGAACTCTTTAATAGGACATGCAATCACTTTATCAAGATTCAAAAAAAAATACTCATGTTTGTCCATATAATTTTATTTTGAGGATTTTGCTTTAAAAAGTCAAATTTAAATATGGAAACCCACAGTTTTATTCCCACATATGTGCATCGCCATGTTATAAAAGTACAAAAGAGCAGCAATCCAAATGCCCCCAAATTGAACAGTTAATTAAAACAAGGTACTTTTTATTTGATAGTGTACTATGCAAAGGTTAAAATCAATGTAGATTAAGATGCGATAAAAAGAAAAACGCATATGATGTTTAAAGGAAAAGATCAAGTTTCAAAGTAGCTTCAATAACTACTATGTGTAATCAAACAATATGAACATGCATCCACTCAAATTTATGCAGAGAAAGAAGGTAATATATCACATTAACAACAATTTTGGGATGATGGGAGTAACTATATATATAAACTAATGTGCACTTTTCAACTTTTTTAGAATGAGCAACTACTACTGCCAGAAAGAAAAACTAAATACCACGTTCTTTTTAAATGATCTGGTTATGGTGGCAAAACAGTGATGCAGGAAGCTAGCTTGGGAAAGCTATGAGAAAGGACTTTCTGTGAAAACTCAAATGACCCACTCCATCTCTCAAACCCAATCCATGTTAAGCTTTCATCTGAGCAACTGATTTGAAAAACGGTGTTTAGCTACCACTTATTTTCATTTCTGCAATGGTCCTTGGCAGAAATTAGTACAATATTGGCGAGGAAAAAAAAAAAAAAAGGATGTAGTCCCTGTCCCCTTGTACCCAGCAGTATGGAGGAGGCAGGGATTCAAATGCAGGATCCAGCCTGCACAAGGTGTTTAATTTTTCTAAGCTTCAATTTCTTTACCTGTGAAATGGAGATGCCACTTATATCACATGGCTGATGTAAAAATTAAAGATTTCAAGGACTCAAATGCCTGGTACACAAAAGACCTCAGCAAAGACAAACTCCCATCCGCTTCTGGCTTCCTCCTTCTCATCCGCAAGTATTTAGAGGCCCTTGGCTCTTTACTGAAGGGGAGGGCCTCTGGGATGTCCTACAGCGTGAAACCTTGGGGTTGGATTCAGAGGCTGGTGTTGCCACTTGCTTGCTGTGTCACCTTGGCCACAGTGCTCAGCTCACCTCAGCTTCAGTTTTCCTCATTTACAAAAGGCAGTGACTTCCAGTGCTTACTTCATTGTATTAGTCCGGGTGTGGGAGGAAACAGATGGCACACTCTAACTGGGTAATCTGAGGAAGTTTTAATAACAAAAGCACTATTTACCAAATGTGCGCAGAGTGTAGGGAAAGAAAGGAGGAGCTGCACAGTACTCCACAGTACTCCGGGGAGGGCAAGAATGCGGAGCTCTTCCACCACCTCAAGGCCAGGTGTTGGAATCCAGAGGGGTTGGCCAAATGACTAAGGCCGCCTGGCAGGAGCAGTGAGCTCAGCAGAGGGACATGCCTACCTGTGGCAATCCCACAGGATGGGAACAGGAGAAAACATCTCAACTCTCCAGCCTGCTGGGGCACAAAGCAGAGCGGAGAAGGGCGAGACAAGGTCTGGGAGGAAAACTGTAACATAACTGACCCAGTCATACAGGTAACACAAAGATGGAAATTAAACGAATGATTGCAAGGCCAGAGCATTACAAATGAAAAATAAATATCTGCAGTGGATGGTTGGCTGGTGTTGGGGATGAATTATGTCCCCCACAAAAGGCATGTTCAGTCCCAATCCCTGGTCCTGTGGGTGTAAGCCCATCTGTAACGAGGACCTCTGAAGATGTGCCCAAACTGAATGAGCATGGGCCTTAATCCTATACAGCTGATGCAAAGGAAATCTGACACAGAAAGAGAAGCCACAGGGAGCAGCCAGAAGGTGGAAATCAGCAGAACCTGGAAGAGAAAGGAGAATTTGCCGCCACAAATGAAAAAGGAAAAGTTAACGAACCCCAAAGATTGCCGGCCAGCCAGAAGACACTGATCCCAGGAAGAAGCAAGCCTTCTAGCCTCTCAAACTGAGTCAATAAACTCCTGTTGTTAAGCCAGCCCATTGTATGGTATTTACTTTAGCAGCCAGGAAACTGAAACAGATGGAGAGATGGCATAGGGAGGGCGAAGGATGTGTCTAAGATCCCACAGCAAGCAAGCTGCAAAGCTATAGCTAGAATCTGCCAGGTAAGGGTTTGCATCCTTTCCCCAAACCGCATTATGCTTCCTTTGGGAGGCAGCTTCCTGAGAAGCCAACACCTCTGAGGCTTGAGGACTAGATGAGTAACTCCCTTCCGTGTGCTTTATAAAGCTCTTCCTCACAAAAGATCTGGCCCTTGGAACTCAGCTCCGGTTCTTTCCCCTGGGAACTGCCTGAGCTGAAGCCTGGCAATCATCGGTCCATGCTGCAGAGCTGTGCTATTTAATCAGACCTTTGATTAACTGATTCATCTATTTTGGTTACCATCAAAGCAGGAGAGCTTGGTGAAGACTGGACACCAGAGCGTTGGGTTAAGCCATCTAATTAGATTGCCCTGATACTCGGCTTTATTTTTAACACACATGCGAGGCACTCGGATGCATTGCAGAATGGTAGGACTACATGAATAAATTGATTTCAGCATGGACCCAGGCCTGGATGTGGCCCCAAGTCCCCAACTTAATACATAATCAATTAAGGCAGAGTGTTCAATCAGAGGTAAAGGAGGCATTCAAACGAGTTTGTATTCAGAAGGACAATCCCAGGAATGGGTAGGATATGAAGGAATCTTTGGGGGAAAGAACATGTGGTAAGGAGGAGATAAATTTACTATAAATATCTTATCGTCTTAGAAGTAGCACGACATATAACATGTCCCACCCCCACCCCCTGCCTTTGTCCAAATTCTGCTCCTCCTTCAAGTCTCAAATTAGCAGTTACCACCTTGCCCCCTGCCCCAGACTGGGTTAGGGCTTTGAAGCAAGCTAGCACTTATCATGCTGTGTTTAATTTTCCATGTGTCTCTTGCCTCCATTTGGCTGGAGTTCCTTGAGGCAGCAGTGATGCCTTTTTTTTTTTTTTTTTAAAGATTTTATTTATTTATTCATTTATCCCCCCCTTGCTGCTTGTGCTCGCTGGGTCAGCTAACCACGCCGTGCGGGCGGGCTTGCCCTCACCAGGAGGCCCCGGGAACTGAACCCGGGGCCTCCCATATGGTAAACGGGAGCCCTACTGATTGAGCCACAGCCGCTTCCCATAGTGATGCCTTTTTTACTGTGGTATCTTCATAGTAGTTACTCAAAAAATGTTTGATGAACGAATGAATGAGCATGTCCTTTGACATTTTCCTCATCTATAAGCAGAAGCATCTGGAATCACTGAAATCGAGGGTCAGTACAGTGCATGGTTTTTAGTACCTGGATTTTAGTGCCAGCTCCACTTCTAATGAGCTGTGTGACCTGAGGCAAGTCGTTTAACCTCTATGAGCTTTGGTTTTCTCACCCACAAAACGGGGGTTTCACGATATTGCTGGGAGTATCGTAAAGCATCTGGCCCAATGCTGTGCACTTAGGAGTCCTTCGCAAAACCCACTTCTCTCCCAGCGAGTGCCTGTCAGCGCCGCAGAGGCTTAGATGATTCACGTGCCCGAGCCTGATGAACAAGGAACTGTGGAAAGTCAGGAATGGAGGTGGTTTTGTCACAGGAAATAAGTCATTCACCACCTTTTTCCATGTCTCTATATAACAGAGGAACAAAATCACAAACTGAGATCTACTGGGAAACTCCCTAAAGCCTCCTTTGGTGGATCTCCAACTCGGACAGCACCGTTTTTGGTTTTAGGAGGAAGAAAAGTGGGTGGGAGTGGTCGCCGGTACAACCATTTTGGGCAGTCTCTCTGCGCAATTCCCAGCGGCACTGCTCTACCTCCACTCCCAACAGACTTCAAGGCAACCAGAATCATTAGCCATGAACGAAGAGAAGACCATGCTCAGAGGAAGGCTGGGGAACCAGGAGAACAGCGGATAAGTCCCGAGTGTCCGAGAGGGATGATAACGCCTGGCAGGGCAATAGCCTAGCACACTCTTCATCGTCATAAACACACCAAAGGGTTCATGTAATTAAAACGATAATAAAATTAAAGTTAGGTTTATTTTAATGGACAGACCATTATCCTTGCAATGGCTGTTAATATTTCTAAGCAGTGTGTTCTAAGCTTTAATTAGCAAAAATGCAATTGTGCCTGGGAGTAGCACCTACTGCACTTACATTAATGAGCAGAAGCAACTCTAGGTTTTAAGGGTTTCCATGTAAAGTGGGGGGGTTGGGGAACGCTCTCAAGGGGAAAATCATCTTCCCAAAGCAGCCAGAGTCACTTGTTAGACCCCAAGGAGAGTTAGGGGAAGCTCACGAGAGCAATTCTAGGGTCCATGGTCCGCAGGAAAGTTACTCGAAAAATCTGACCAGGGTAGTGACAGCATGGAGGCAAAGGGCTGGATACAAGACACATTTCCAAAGGTGACTGATTAAAACAAAAGGGACAGAGGGAAGCTATGTCTCAGCGGTGATGGGCAAGTTTCTGACCCTTGACAGACAGGGGAAGGTCAGGAAAGACTGCCATTTTGTCATAAGATGAATGATGCCCCTCTCTTCTTGAAGATGCTGATTTTCCGGAGACACCGGGATGTCCCAGGAATGATCACAGAACATACTAACCTGTCATTTATTACGGTCTACCGGGCATCAGGCACTGTGGCAAGAGCTCGATAGGTGCTGTCTTGTTTAAACCCTTCCAACAAGCCTGAAGGGCGGGCATTATCTCCAAAGCATGAGCGACGACGACTGACTCCTCCTGCAGTCCTCAGCCCGGAATATTTCAGTCTCAAGTGGTCTGAGTGTTCTCTCTTCTCCCCTCTCACTGTCCCTGGCCAATTTAGATCGTCTCTTCACTCCTCTGAGTCACTATAGCGACATAATCGACCCTGCCTCCATGCAGTCAAATCCTTATTGACCAAGAAGCAGTTTTTCAAGGCAAACAGGTATTTATAAAAACCTTGGAGAGCTGGGCATTCCTGGCTGCTAAACCTCTCTGGGCCTTAGCTTTGTCATTAGTATAATAGGGTTAACAGCAGTATATTTGGCTCCTTCCTAGATATTTACTATATTTGCAGTTTATAAGCCTTCACCCACCATCATGGAGATAGTTATTGCAGAAAATAGAAGTTCTGATCCAAGCCAACATTTTTCTGTGGCTTACAAATCACCTTGACACATTTTTTTTTTTTAAATTAAAAAAGAAGACATCCTAGCTGCAGTGTATTTGAAATGTCATTTGTCTTTCATGTTGCTTCCAGTGGTCATCTTGAGAACCAGCCTGCGTGCTCAGAATGTACTGGATGAGAAATGGAGGGCGAGGAGCCAGGTGGGGCAGGAAATCTGGAAGTTACTTCAAGCACATAAAATAAGCACGAGCTCTGGAGTCCGCAACTGGCCAGATTCCAAATCCTGACTCCACACCTGCTGGGCTGCCAAGTGACTGCACCTTTCCCCATCTCCTCAACTGTAAAATGGAGAAAACAAAATAATACACATTGCATAAGCTTTGGAGAAAGATTAAATAAGGTTAGAGAATGAAGGTGCCTGGCACAGTGCTTGCCACATGGTAAGAGAGCAATATAAAGATATATTTCCATTTTTTAAACAGCTTTATTGAAATATAATTCACATACAATAAAGTCACCCACTTAAAGTGTACAACCCAATGGTTTTTAGTACATCACGGTATGAACTGGACTATAATAAATTTCAAGTATATCAGTGTTTTATCAGTGCCTAGCCGAAGGACAATTAAGAGAAATGGGAGGAAGGGAGGGAGAGTAATCAGATAGGGCAGTCTGGAAGAGATGAGCCTTAAATTTGGTCTTAGAAGGTGAGTTGGAAGGAAATGCTGGGGGGCAGGCATCAAAGCAGCAGCATGGGCACAAGTGAAGGAACAGAGTATGTATAGATAGAGATCCGAGTGTGGGTGTCAAAGAACATCAGTCTGATACATCCAATGGTAAGGGCTGGAGTTGAAAGTGATAGAGAAGGATGTGAAATGCCAGGAAAGGACCCAATGTGTGCCTGTTGGAGAGCAGAGAGTAACATCCTAAGGACTGGAGGTAGACAAAAAAGGGGGTTTAATTAGCAGAGACATGATCTGATTTGCATTTTTGGATTATACTCTGGCAACTTGTGGAGGAAAGATAAACAGAAGGCAGCTGAGAGGCATCAGAACTTTGCAGAATGCCTATTAACCATGCAAATCGGTTAGGTATGGGGCAGGGCCCACCAACCTGTATTTTTCACCAGTACCCAGGTGATTCTAAAGCCGTTGGTCCTCAGATATACTCCAAAATAGAGCTGAGTTAGGACATGCAGAAACAGAAAACACAATATTTCTCGAGGTCTTCTTGGCACAATCATTTCCACTGGATCATCAACTGGCTTACTGTTCAGAAACACCAGGAATTAAACACTGTGCTGGATATATAAGCACAGAAGGCTTTCCTCAAAGATTAAAAAAGAAAGTGTTGATGGAAGACCAGGAGGTCTTTAGATATCACTATACCTCATGGGCAGCTTATGACTGGGAAACTGAGGTTTCCCGGCTGTCCCTCTTTTTAAACTTAGAAATCCTATCTCAATAAAAGCAGCAAAGGGTCAGCCATAGTGGGATTCTAAGTAACCAGTGTCCACACGGAGGCTGCTGCACATCTCACATCTTCCTACAGTACAACGTGGAAGGAACTTCCAAGTAAACAGCCTCACAGCTGGTCTTTACAGGAGACAGCAATTTCCACTAAGCATCAACTAGCGCTTATGCAGAACCTACAATCCTAGCTTACGATAAGATGAGGCTTCGCCTAAAATGACCATCCTCCAGAAATCTACCAAGAAACCGTCTGCCACAAACACGAGTAATTTCAGAATGATGACAAAGGCACAGTAAATCAAGGGAAAGGTGATCAAGGGATCTAAAAACACATTCCTCCTCATATCGGTGGCACAAAAATCCCAAAAGCAATACAACAACCAAAAAACCCTTCTTCTTTCACCACGCGGCATGAAACATCCTCTGTTTAGCTTTGCAAAGCTTGGGGGAAATTGGTCACTGAAGCATTTAGACTGTCTGACCATCCCTCAGTACTTTATGTTATGAAATGGAGCATTTCCAAGCACTGGGAGTTCTGATTTGTGAACTGGACTGTTGGAGTGCTTTAATTTCCTGAAATATAGCTCCCTTCTTAACTAATAGATTTTCCCAACGCACTGAGGAGAAAACTGCATTAGCTCCTGCCTAGCCTGGACTTCCTATTTTTAGAAGCTGCAATTCTTATTACAGTGCACAGTATGTATTTATGTATGTATGCTTAGCACAGTGCCTGACGCATAGAAGGCACTCAGTAACGAGTTTTGAAAAAGCAAAACAATACATTTACAAAAACAATACTTATTAAGAACCATTCCTCATGATGGGGCAATACTGGAAAACATGCTTCATTTGCTCATCATTCATTAATTCATTCAACAAACCCTTCCAAGGCTTCTAAGTTTGTGGCTCTGTGCCAGATGATGGCCTTGAAGGAATCATAGTGCAATTTGGGGAGAGAAAAAAAAAAAAAAAGTAAGTTCAGAAAGCACCATCACGGCATTCAGGAATAGTGGTCTGTCAGGATGAGGGGTGGGGAGGCAGGGCCATGGGATGGGGAACACATCTGGGAGGCTTTGGCGATACTGTTCTGTCGGGTTCTAAGTTATATGGTGCTTCACCAGTGTCTGCCATAATGTGCATGCACACGTGAAAGACACCACAGGTGAGCTAGGGGCCAGACTTGGGACTGGAGGAACCCAGTTTAACTAGCTTAAACGAGCTGAGCCTCTGCTTTCTCATCTGCAAAAGGCAATAATTAGCGCTTTAAGAACTGTTTGTGAGCACCAAATAAAATGGCAAATATAATACAGTGTTTCCTATCTGATCCTGTGCTGTCTAGTAGTTTCAATTTTGACACGTAATAGGATATATACACTCACATGTGTATATATACACATATGTATTATAGAATGTATATTAACATATTAAATAATATTCAGTCTCAAAATGTTACGAATGGAAATAATCATTTTGCTATTAAAGGCAAGGAAAACAAAAAACATCTCTATTTGCTTCCCTGTGACCATAAATTAAGTCTGTAGAATGTTTTCCTAATGGGGGTGAATACTCGTTCTGTGGGGCAAAAAAAATCTTAGCGAATACAATGTTTTGTGGCCCTCCACAGGGTCACAGTACATAAAAAGATATACAGTATATTATGGTATTAAAATTATTGAGAGAGAGGGGGGATGAGGGGCGGAAAAACCCTAAAAAAGCCCTTTGGATGGCTGATAATGAAAAAAGGGTCTTGAAACACTGTTCTATAGGATCATTTAACATCAAACTAGCCACGAAACAGAGAAGCTTGCAAAAATACACAAATGAGTCCCAAACCTGAATCCGGATATCAGCATCTGCTGAGTCGTGCTGTTTTCCCTGCCTTTCCGAATTTAATCAGAAGGCAGCTTAATCAGAAAACACTCCAGTTATGTTTTCTCAAACTCATCTGGAGACTGGGGAGCACTTTTCCTGTTCTCTCCCATTCCTATTTTTCTACTCTTACCATCTCCTTCACAGGGAACCATCTAAAGGGCAGTGACATGAGCTGCAATTAAGAAGGCGCCATGCTGCTGTGCATTAATGAGAAACTTTTCATTTTCAGAGGGCTTTGTAGTACTTTGGAGGTGAAGCCCCTACCCGAGACATTCTCTGCTCCTGGTTTCAAAGACCTATCCTGCAGGTCAACTTAACTCCAAATACACATACATGGGAGGGCAACCCCCAGGCAGGTAAAGAGGGTTAAGGAAGATGAACCAGAAGTGCCACTTAATTAATCTCTAGGTGGTCTGAAGACTGTTTTCCTTTGCAAAACATGGAAGCAAAACTCTTCTGGTATAGTATAAAGATCCAAAGGAAAACCTTGGCAATGAATGTCAGAGTTTTTCTGGCTAAAGGCCAAAATGACCCTCTTCATTGGTCACCCCTGAAAAGACGATGCTTTTACACAGCTCTTGTAATACATCTAACAAATAGTAGCCAAAGGTCGTATTTTAATTCCAAATATTTTAACCTTGACCTTGAGGCTTGTTTCAGACGACCTAGACTGTGGTTATGGCACTCACTCCCCACAACAGGCCCTTACTATTTATATGAATGGTTGTCACGGAAACCAGGTGTTGAGGATAGCTGTCTAACCTGCCCAGAATTAGAATTTATCATGAGAATGCAGAAGGGAAAAAAGAATGTCACCCTTAAAAAGCATTACAGAAAATGGTGCATGGTACAAGATTAATTCCACTGTGCCTGTATTTCCATTTGAGGATTCAGTTACTGGTCAAAGGATTTTCTACTATATCTAATTCTGAAAGTGACTCATTTCTCTAAACATTGTATGTGTCATATTTGATGCTTAAGGAAGTGGTTGTAAATATGAAATGTTCCTATTTCTCAGGAGATAAGTTAAAAGAGAGAGAAATAATATTACATTTATGCTATAACAATATCATATCTGCTGAATGCTTATTATATCACAGGCACTGTACTAAGCAATTAACAAATATCTTTTAATTCACATAACAACCCTATGAAGTAAATAGCAAGGAAATCATATAATTACAAAGTATTATAGGAGTTGGAATTGAAAATCAGATTTGCCTTATTGCAAAATCTTAATCATTTTGGGAACTGGCTCAAATAATGTATTCAAGTGAGCTCTATATATAAAGTCTCCTAGAATTCTTGGGATGGAGCAACTAATTGCGCCTGGTGATAGGAAGAAAAATTTTAAAAAGGCGAAGGTAATTACCATATCAAGCTCATACTTTGAGCACGAATGAACGCTCCAACACAGTTATATTTAATTCAACGACAGAAGAATTATACGCCTCCTCGGTACAAATGTTTCTCTGTTCTCTACAGGACTACAAGTGGCCAGTGACGTTCTATTAAGAAAACTTTTAATAATGACAAAATAAAAGGACGGGAAGCTTGAAAAAAATAAATCCGTAACTCAAAAGCTTATTACGACGCATCCTTAATTTCAATTCCTTACCATCTAAAGCGTGTGCCAGGGCAAATCTCATCTTCTGATGTTCAGCCTTTCAAAGCCAAGTGTTATCTGAAGGGCAAAGGCCAAGTGGAGTCTTGGTGCCCTTTTCCAGGAGCAGTGACGAGGACCAGCTGGAGCCAGGGTTCAACTCTGGATGCACATTAGAATCACTGGCTCCCACTACTGGGTGCCCCCCAGAAGAATGAAACGGGAACATCTAGTGGTAGGGCCTGATATTGTTGTTTTGTTTTAATAAATATCACAAGTGATTCTTTCATGCAATCAAGGGTGGGCCCTGGAATTTTTTTTTGCTTGTGTTGTTTTGTTTTATTAAAGATCACCAAGCGATTCTTAAGTGCAATTAAGCCTGAGGTACATAGTAATGGGGAAATGAACCAAAAGAGCTAACTGGGAAAATCAAGACCCAAATAAATGGCATCACTGTAACTTTAGTTCTTTTGGTTGATTGTATGGACATTGCTGAGCTCCTATTTATATCATTTAAAAATAAAAAAAATTCTCTGTTGTGGGAATATTTAAGCATCCTTGCAGCATGGCCTAATGAAGTGAGCACTGTACTCAGAGCTTAAAACATACGAGTTGGAATCTGTGTGTTTTCCCTTCTCTGAATCTCAGGTTCTGCATCTGTAAAATAGAGACAAAGGCACCTACTTATTTTGTGAGACTGAAAATGAGATAATATTCATGGAAGCATCTAGCAGAGTGCCTGACAGTCTCAGCACTCACAAGCTGCTATTTAATTCTAAATCCAGACGTAAGGAATATTTCATTAAGTGACAAGTAGAATAAAAGTCTGATCACAGAGAGCAAGCTCCAAATACTAGTGCCTCACTGCATCTGTCACCACTTGTGATTTCCTCTTGCTTCTTTATAATGGCTGGTTTGGAAGGTAAGGCTTATATATATAATGTAAAAGCAACAAGCACATTCTGGGACACAATGTATGTTAAGTAATAGCACCATATTAATAATAATAGGGGATGAGAAAGGGGAGTTTCAGCAGTGCTATTATGCCTGTGAATAAGATTGTTGATCACTGCTTGCTATTTTCTCTTCAAACATATTATTTAGCCAGTAGAGAGCAGATTTAAAATCCATTGGGGTTCTTGAATTCAGCCTTGCTGAGTGGTTAAAGCCAACGAAAATATATGTTGGTTGAGTTTTTAGCCAAGGAAGTTGAGTATATAAAAGGATATTTAGCAGGTCAGTTTGTGAAGATGTCAGTCTTTCAAAAATGATAATAGGGATGATGATGATAATAATGTATGTGCAACATTTTATAGTTTAAAATATAGTTTCACATCTATTATTTTGGTTGATTCTTGAAATAGTTTCTATGAATTAAGCAAGTAACAAATTCATATTTCTATCTTACATGTAGGAAGCTAAGGCTTAAAACACCATTGTCCAAAGTTGTCCAGCTAGTGAAAATGGTAGGAGGCTAAATCTCACCTCTTTTGACCTTTAGAAAAATCACTTTTATGAGACCCAGGGCCTTCTGACACCACCACGTACTGCTTTGACTTTCTCATGGGCAGCAAATGGAGCTAACTGATTAAAGGATTGTCTGTTGTTCTTAAGCAAGAAAACTCCAATTTTAGAACCTAGACTTATATGCCCCTTTCCCCAAAATCAAGCTGCTGATATGGTGCAACAAGGGAGGAAAACTTGAAATATTTCCAAGTTTCCTATTTAAAGTCAATCTTTGAATAGAATTGATGCTGGCTTGCTTTCCATGCTTTAATTAGAGAGCATTTGGTATCCCAAAGGAGGCAAGAAAACTGTGACTGGACATCACCCTGGACCACAGGCAAAGAGTCCAGTGCAGGTGACATCTGCATGCTGCTTACACTAATGTGGTTGGCAATAAAAAGACATAAATCTATTTGCTTGTCTCTGATTTTAGTGACCTGAATTTTCCATCCCGTCACCTTTTAAAAAAATCATAGTCAGGGCTTGCCCCAACAGGAGAGTCAACCTTAATTTTGTCAGCTGCTAACACAGTGGTTCTCAACTGGGGATGATTTTAACTCTCAGGGAACATCTAGTAACTCCTGGAGGCATTTTTGTTTGTTACAACAGGGTGGGGGTGTTGATACTGAATTGAGTGAGTGGAGGACAGGACTCTGCCAAACATCCTACAAGGAACAGGACAACCTGCCCCCCACCCCCATCACACACAAAAATTACCTGGCCCAAAATGTCAGTAGTGCCCAGGTTGAGAAACCCTGTTCTAAAGTTCTAGTGAACACTCTGAAAAATGTATGTGAATAAACAGGCAGAATCTGGATTCGATCCTGGCAAGAGAGTGCACAATTCTACTTTGTCTCAGTTTTTGACCTAATGGAAAATGCCGCATTACCCAGAAATAAGAAACTACTTCGCGGGAGGAAGAAAGCAAGGGTTCAGAGTCTTCAGCATCCTTACCCAAAGGAAGAATAAGTGACAGCTCCATAACTCCCACAAATAGGAAAGAATTAAATGAAACGTATAAATGAAAGAATATAAAGTTTGTCCAGTAACTGATTCGGGGGGCCACTGAAGGCAATGAGCTAGCTGAGCCCATGGCTGCCCTTCTCCCGCAGGAAGGACGGCAACTTTCCACCAACCCCTCCTCTACGCAGCAAGTAGGGCTCATCCTAAACTCAAATTTGCACTAGACTAGAGGCCTCAAACTCCAGGTGCTAAACAGCTGGCATTCTGCAGCATTGCCCTCAAAATTCCACTTAAGCTCAGACTCCCTGGCAACTGAGCCCAAAATGTTAACTCCCCCTAGTCAAGAGCATGCTCATCCTTGCCCAAGAGGAAAACAAAGGGAGGGTGCATTCCTTCTCCTGGAGCCTAGCCCCAGGGTGTATCTAGTTGTGCTCTGGCCAAGCACACCTCTTTGCAGGATGCTGAGAGATGGGGGATGCATGCACATGCTGATTTTTCTTCCCTATGTAATTATTTAAGGGGAAGAGTGACAGTAAGTCTGAGCACATCTCCCTTTTGATCAGTCCCAGTAGCAGGGATTAGGCTACCAACTTGCCACCTCTAATTGGTCATCTCCATGACAAATAGAACCCTACTTTTTCCTGCTAAAACCTCCTTCTTCCTCCTCTTCCCCATCTTAGGTGGCCATACTACCCACTCACACACTAGCTTGTTCCAGAATTCTAGGAGGCAGCCTAGAGTCCTCTGTCCCTCTATTGCCATATCCAACATGCAAAATCCTGTAAAGTCAGCTGTTAAAATCAATCTGTTTTTTGACATAGTTACTTGGAGAGAGAGTGAATGCTGTCTACAGAGGTAGCTTTTAAGCAACAACTCAGCACCTTCTCTTTGGGACCTGTCATACTGTAAAATGATAAGACTGAGTAGATGAACCAAGTCCATTCTTTCTTTGTTTTCTACTCATCTATCAAGACATCTTGCTTGCAAGATCCATCTTGTCACTAGGTCACTGGACCTGAGATTCTTAATGTGAGAGTGTTGGACTTAGTTGTTCATCTTAGGAATGCCCTGCATGGCATCTGTTACAACTTATCCAATAAATACGAGAATTCAGGAAGCAATTAAGCCCTCAAACACACCAAACAGGGTCAGACATTAATAATTTTGTGTGTATGGTGTGATCAATTCTTGGTTTTAATGTAAGGCCCTCAATTTATTTTTAAACAGCTTTTTTTGAGGTATAATTTACATCTCCTCTGTTTTTAAATAAGTGTATAATTTGATTTTAGTAAATTTATACAGTTGAGCAACTATAACCACAATGCATTTTAGAATATTTCCATCACCCAAAAAAGTTCTTTTGTGCCAATTTACAATTCTCAACCTGAGCCCTAGACAAACACTGACCTGCTTTCCATCTCTTTAAGTTTGCCTTTTATGGACATTTATTACAACATGAGATCTCTTATGTCTGCTAACATTCAATTAACACAATGTTTTTGAGGTTCATACACGTGTACCACAGGTCATTAGTTGTTTCTTTGTTCATTCGTTCCTTTTAATTGCTGAATAGTATTCTGTTGTATGTTATTATACCATGTTTTGTTTATTCATTCACCCCGTTGATGGACATTTGGATTGTTTCCAGTTTGGGGTTGTAGTTGCACACATATCTCTGTAGGGACATATGTTTTCATTTTTCTTGGGTAGACTCCGAAGTGGAATTGATGGATGATATAGCAATTATGTTCAACTTTCTAAGAAACTGAAGAACTGTTTTTCAGAGTGGTTGTTTCATTTGACATTCATTCCCACCAGCAATATATGAGCAGGGTTCCAGTTTCTCCATATACTCACTGTCTCTTGGTATTGTTTGAATTTCTTAAAAATTTATTATAACCATTCTAGAGCAGTGACTTGTCACTGAGGTTTTAATTTGCATTTTCCTAATGACTAATGATGTTGGACATCTCTTCATATATGTAATAACCATCTTTATATCTTTGGTGAATTTTCGTTTCAAATTTTCACCCACCTTTCAATTGGTTTATCTTTTATTATTGAGTGTAAGAGATTTTTATATATTCTAGCTACAAGACATACTATATGATTTTCAAATATTTTTCCAAGTCTGTGGCTTGTCTTTTCATTCTCTTTCTGTATGTATTTACTTACTTAATTTATTAATAATTTTTTAAGGAGGTAGCGGGGATTGAACCTGGGACCTTGTCACAGGGAAGCAGGCACTCAAACCACTGAGCTACACCCGCTCCCCTTTATTAATAATTTTTTGTTAGAGAAGTTGTAGGTTTACAGAAATATCATGTATAAAATATAAACATACAGATTTCCCATATATCACTCTATTATTAACATCTTGCATTAGTGAAGTAAATTTGTTATAATTGTACTATTAACTACAGTCCATCATTTACAATGGGATTCTCATTGTGTTGTACAGACCTATGTTGTCTTTTTAAAATTTTTATTCTAGTAACATATATATGACCTAAACGTCCCATTTTAACCAAATTCACATATAATTCAGTGCTGTTAATTACTGTCACAATGTTGTGCTCCCATCACCACCGTCCATTACCAAAACATCACAATCAACCCCAAATAAAATTCTGCACAATTGATTTCTATTTCCAATAGAAAATCTGAGCACTGATTTTAAAATAGATTCTCTACACTGTAAAATGAAAGTTTGATTTGGCAAATATAAGGCCAGTTAGGTCCACACTCATCTGCTACTGATTATGCTTCTTTCTCCTTTGTTGTCTCGGGGGCTGGAGGTGCTGATTCACTTCCCCTGCATGGGCATGGTTTCTGATAAAACTCACCATCATTATCTCAGAAACTCCCTTAGTGCTTTTCATGATACCTTGCATAGAGCAGAGATTCAATTTCACTTTGCTTGTTTTTAATTAAAATACGTACATTTTGACTACATGGATACTATAGACTAAAAGGCAAAAATAGTCCAATATTTTATCCTATGGGCATCCTGAGCAGTCCTGTGTGATAGTTGAGTGACTTGGTTTATTTCTTTCCTCTACTATTTTTCATATGTGAAAAAATAGAAGGAAGTGCCAGGCAGATAAAATAAATGCATTTCTTTCTTTTCTGGCAGAAAAAGTACAATAATAAGGGCATCAACTTTTACAGCTAAACTTAGCAGATAATAAGCAGGCAAAGGAGTTTTGCTTGGAGAAAGATATTCTCTTCTTCAGGCAATAGAAGTCTGTCATTAATTTGCATAGAGCCAAATAAAATGCTCTTTTGCTCTCTCTCCACTCTCCCCTCTGGGACCTTGATAATGATGGACTCCTCAGCATGGGAACACTCTCCCTTCCCACCTTCACTTCTGGAAATCATACTAGCCCCCAAGGCCCAGCTCAAAGTCCCATGTCTTCTAGGAGGCCATCCCTGACTATTTCAGCTCTGAACTAATTGGCATTGTGCTGGTCCCTTTTTCATTAGTTTTCCACTCTAAATTCTTGGAGAAGACATTAGCTTTTCTACCTCTGCAAATTCCCCTGGAGTAGCGTACATTCCCCAAATACTTATCTAATGATTGATTTGAACCAAGGTGCAGCTCTGAGCTGGTTTATCCTAATCAGGTGAGAATTATATTCATTAGAATTAGCATTGGGTTTGCCAAGTCAGCTGATCTGCCTGTGATACTTAGCAAATGCAAACACAGTCCATCCACCTTGATCTCCAGGGGCTGGGACCTTTCCTGTGTATGTATTAAATACTTTGGAAAATCTTAGCAATGTTATCCAGCACAAACTTTAAACTATCTAACTCGGAATTCACAGATTAAAAAGAGAAACTGAGGGGGAGCAAACCTTATGCGTATTGATAATCTGTGGTTCTTAAATATGCATTTTCATCTCACAAGGATTCTACAAAGGTAGTGTGGAAGACAAGTGTGCATAACTCTGTTACACACACCTACCCAAAAGACACTCTTTCGATTCTCAAAAACAAAACAAAACACCTTATTTTCCCAGTATCCCCAGGAGATTGCCCAATTCTGGCCAAAGAACCCAAGGGGATATCTGGGGGGTGGGGTTGGGGGAATGAGGAATAGTTTCCCTCTCTAATAAAAGAGAGAGAGGCACAAAAAGGGACTGGCTGGGGCACATAAAGCCCTCTTTTTCCTCTCCACTGTCCTGTGAAGAGCTGACTTCCAGGGATGTTGTCTTTTTCTGTTTACTTGTAAACAAAAATTATCTAGTTGATATGAGAGCACCCAGTTAGACACTAGGAAACTGATCACACAGGTAAGGCAGAGAGCAGTCTTATGCGGCTACACACAAAAAAAGGCGACCTGTCTCCAGCAGATTCCATTACCTGTCTCACGGAGACGTCACAAATATAATCCACGTAGAAAGGATAGACTCAGTAATGCAGAAGTTCCAAAAAAAATTCCCGAGGTACTTTTCCAACCAGGTTCTCACCCATAAACACCTTTTAAAGAGATGCCGGCCATCCCCCAGAGCCACAACTCAACTCGAGCGGGGGCAGGTGCTGTGACCCGTGGACGTGTAATGCAAGCTTTCCCTTCTTGTTATCTTTTTCAGTCATTATTTCCCCCTTCCTTCCTACCCTCTCTCCATTTTCTCTTTCAGCATCAAGGAAAAAGTATTTTAGAAACCGTACTCACCGAAGAGCTTTTGTAATATGCAATAAAAGAGAAACAGACAACCCACCCGAATCCCTATACCAAGAGGTACCAATTAAATTTTGCCATATTTTCTTCCAGTTTTTAAAAAATAATTATAAAAATATAAAGGTGCCTTTAAAAACTTGAGGGATATACCTTTTTTTGTCTTTCTTTAAACTCAGTATTGCAACACAAGTATTTCCTATTTTTATTCAAGTAACATTCAGTTGTGCTATTAAATAAAGATCTAACTCAAAATTGTGATTTTGAAATGTTTCGAGTCCTGTTATGAGGATGTACCGTAATGTATTTACCCTGTCATCACTGTTGGGATTTGGGTTGTGTCTAATTTCTGCATTTGAAAACAAATAATACCATGGTGAAATCCTTTGACTCCATCTTTGATTACTTTTTGAGGATAGAAAATTTTTGGATCACATAGCTTGTACATTTTTTACACTTGATACAGATTTCCAAATGATTAAAAACAAAGGCTACTCTGATATTCTTTACAACACATACTACATGAGAGTTGATCCCAGTGGATACTTACCAATATTGAGTAATAAAATTTTTAAAAACTTTGCCATTTAGATATAAAAATCTTATTCTTCCTATTTCTTTGAATACATGGTGATGTTATATTAATATATACATATGCTTTAATATTTGCATTTCTTCTTTTGTGAATTCCTTCATTCTTATCTTTGGCCCATTTTTCCAACTGGTCTATTTCTTTTTCTTATTGATTTGTAAGAGCTCTTTATATGTAATATGTTATATCTGTTTCACATATATTTCTCCCAGTTTATCACTTGTCATTTAATTTGGTTTCAGTTGCTTATTGACATTAAAGAACTTTCCCCTTATTTTTTTTTCCATTTCAATTAATCATATATACCTTCTTCATCCTTACAAAAGATAAATTTTCATATTTTTCTTCTACTTTTAATGTTTCAGCTTTTAAATATAAGTTTAAATTTACTGAATCTTAAGTATATATTTTATATGTGGTGATGTTCTATTTGATCTTTTCCCAAATGCTTTAATTCTCACAATAATACCTTTTGATGTATAATATATTCTTTTTCTAACAGGCTCTCTACAGGTTTTCCCATGAGGGAGGGCTGATAAATACCCATATATAAAAGATCACTCTTCCCTTTTCATGTTCATAGCAGATAAAAAATAACGGCTTCTTGGACTCTTTCCTGCTGAGGAAAGAAAAGCCTCGGAGTCCTTATCAGGACTTCTTCGTTCAAACATTTACTTAGAGTCAATTATGTACAAGCACTGTGCTAACAGTAGGGATGGAGGAGTAGGACAAGACAGACGCTCTCTCCTTGAGGGACTTCGTACTTTAGTTGGTGAGTCAGGATACAAGGAATACTTACACACTGAAGGTATTTAACAAATAATTGTACAGTAGAGTAGCAAGTGCCATAAGGGTAGCATGATAACCTATAGCAAGGAAATCAAATATTCATAGAATGGTGGGTCAAGAACAGTTTTCATAGCTCTATAGGGCAAACAAGTGGGGAGAAGTGGGGAGGGAAAACTTCTATTTCAGGTAATATGGTAGACTAGAGAATACAAAAACCGCTCTCAGGGTTTTTAAAACCAAAATAAAACACATGCACCCACGCTCACATTGAAAAACTGAGTTGGTATGAAAGCAAAACTTCAAGGAAGCCAAAGTTGGAAAGTTAGAATATTAAGTAATTCCTGAAACCAAGACAGCCCTGAAGGAAGCAGGCCAATTCTGGGGACCTTGAACTTCTGCTTTCACTGTAATGGGGGTGCAGGAGAGCAAAGATAAGCCCCAGGGTCTGACTAAATGAGGAGTCAGAGACAATACACTTGCATAAAGTTTAAAACTCCAAGTACCGAACTCTCAGCATAAAGGTGATCTAGAAATAAACTCACAGCATAGAAAGAGGAGCAAGGAAACACGATGGCCTTGACCTTGATGGGTGGGGGTGATCTCCCCTGAGCATGAAGTAGTACCTTCAAGCTGCACCACAGAGTGCTTTGTAGTTTGAGCTCATGCCACATTTTGTTAGACCTGATGACCCACAAAGAGAAAATTTAATTCAGTGATGGGGGCTTCAGCAACAGGCAGCAGCAAATCCAAATGTTCTTCCAAGTCTTTCAATAAATCACATGGAATCTTACACAGCCTGCTGCTGCAGTAAAAGGTAAAAGCCCATGCTCCAGGGCTGAAAGGCTGAGGTTCTGTTTCCACCACTTTCTAGCTGGATATAATAGTCAAGTCTCAAGTCTCAGGTTCCATATCTGCACAATGGAATCATAACAGTACTGATCTCAAAGGGTTATTGTGAGAATTAAATAATACACATTAAGTGCTTAATATCTCATCTGATACATAAGTACACATTAATGTAAGTGGCTATTGCTATTTTATTACCATTATTCATTATTTTGCTTATTAGGATTTTCTACATGCTTCATAATTAAATTTGCTAGAGATTTTACTTAATCCACTATATCCAAAATATAATCATTTCAACATGTAATCCATATATTAAGACATATTAATGAGACTTTATATTCTTTTTTTCCCAAACTAAGTCTTTGAACTCTGGTGGATTTTACACTTACAGCTCATTTCACTTTGGACTTACACATTTCACTTTTGGACTCTGCATTTCAAATGCTCAGTAGCCACATGTAATTGGCAGCTCCAAACTGGGTCTACAGCACGAGTTTTATTTTTATTTTTTTTTAAAGAGAAGTTGTAGGTTTACAGAAAAATTATGCATAAAATGCAGAGTGTCCATATACCACCCTATTATTAACACCTTATATTAGTGTGGTACGTTAGTTACACTTCATGAAAGAACATTTCTATAATTGTATCATTAACTATAGCCTATCGTTTACAACAGGGCTCACTGTACCACAATCCTATCTTTTGAAAAAACTTTATTCTAGTAACATATATATAATCTAAACTTTCTACTTTTAACCACATTCTAATTTATAATTCAGTGCTGTTAAATACGTTGACAATGTTCTGCTACCATCACCACCATCCATTATCAAAACTTTTCCATTAACCAAATAGAATCTCTCTATGACTTACACATTAACTCCCCATTCCCCACCTCAGCCCTTGGTAACCTGTATTCGAGTTTCTGACTCTATGAATTTTCTTATTCTAATTATTTCATATCAGTGAGATCATACAATATTTATCATTTATGTCTGGCTTATTTCACTCAATATGATGTCTTCAAGTTTCATCCGTGTTGTCACATGTATCAGAATGTCATTCCTCATTATAGCTGAATAATATTCAATTGTAAGTATAGTCCACATTTTATTTATCCATTTCTTTAGTTGATGGACACTTGGGTTGCTTCCATTTTCTGGCAATTGTGAATAATAACGCTATGAAAAATTACTGCTCTGTAATTCAAGGGCAAGTGGTAGAGAGAAACACATTATCTTTGAAGAGCAAAAATCTTCCTACAGCCTTTAACTATAATAATAAATGTTCAAACATACATGGGAACAGCTTTTCAAAACTTAATAATTTCAGTTTTCTGTTTAAAAAAAAAATTTTTTTAAAAAGATTTATTTATTTATTTATCCCCCCCTTGCTGCTTGTGCTCGCTGTGTCCATCTGCTGTGACTTTTTCTGTGTCTGCTTGTCTCCCTTTGTTGCGTCAGCTCACCGCGCCGCATGGGCCGGCTTGCCTTCACCAGGAGGCCCTGGGAACCAAACCCAGGGCCTCCCATATGGTAAACGGGAGCCCAACCAGTCGAGCCACAGCCACTTCCCTATTTTCTTAATTCATGGATTTCTCTTAACTTTATTTCCTCTGCTTTCTTTAGGTCCATGCTGCTGTGCTTAAGTTACTGAACGGAATGTGAGATTATCATCATCCTTTGTATTTTAATAATGAAAGCACTGAAGAATATTAAAACATCTCCAGGGGCAGCTTTGGACACATCCCATAAACTTTAGTATGAAATGTTTCCATTTTTCTGTTTTCAAAATAGGTTATCGTTTTACTTTTTATTTCCTTTTTGATTAAATAAGTAGTTACAAAAATTCTTCACCTTCGCCTAATTTCCAAGTATATGGAATCTCCCATTTAAATTTGTTTCTGATATGTAGTTTTATTGCATTGTGGCCAAGGGTGGGAATTTATCTCATTTTTATGGGGTACTAATTTAGGTTTTACATGCCTTATTAGATCATCAATTTATATAATTATTTCATAAACATTTAAAAACCTATTTTTTTCTGTTTAATGGATATTAAGATAGATATCTATGGATATTGATTATATTTTTAAAATATCTTTGTTATCAGCAATATTATTTGCCTTTTCAGTGGCTAAAATTCTCCCAAAATGCCCTGTAATTTCTATCAATTTTTGCTTTATACATTTGGAATAACTTGACTAATATCCTCCTATGGATAACATGTGTCAATTTGAAATTATAATTTCATCTAATTAAAAATATTTTACTATATTTGAGTTAAGTCTGAAATTAACATACCACACCATTATTTGTCTACCTATGCCTGAGACATCCTATGATAAATTTTATTTTTAAACTTTATAGTTTTATTTTTGGTGTTTTTCTTGAAGATAGTGCGTAGTTGAGATACTGCTGCTTAATCAGAGTTTTTGTGTGGTAATAGGAGATTTTAAAGCATTTATTAAAATAACTGATATATGGCTTTACTTCTGTAATTGTATTTTTACATATTATTTTCAGCTTTATTGAGAAAAATTTATATATAATACAAGTCACCTCCTTTAAAACCATAATTGAATTTAAGAAATATATAGTGTATAACCACCACGACAAAACTTATTAAAAAATAATCCCACCATCCCCCAAAGCTCCCTCATGCCTCTTTGAAGGCAATCCTCCTCCTACCAACCTCCACCCGAGTAACTTGTGATCTGCTTTAGAATGTCACAGGAATGGAATTGTACAGCCGCAGTCTTTTGTCCCTGACTTCTTTCACTTCGCAAAATACTTTTGAGATTATCCACATTGTTGCATGTATCATTAGCTCCTTCTTTTATTATTGCTGAGGAACATTCTATTGAATGGATACACCACGATTTGTTTACTAAATCTCCAGCTAATGGACATTTGAGCCATTTCTTGGTTTTGGCTGTTATGAAGCTACTATGAATATTCATATGTAAGTTTTTGTGTGCACATGTTTTCATTTCCCTTGAGTAAATATCTAGGAATGAAACTGAGGGGCATATTCTAAGTGCATATTAAACTTTTTAAGAAACTATCAAACTATTTTCCAAAGCGGTTGAACTGTTTTAAGCTTCCACCAGCAGTGTATGAAAATTCCAGTAGTTCCTCACCAAAGCACCATACTGCCAATGTTTTCAGTTTAGTCATCGTAGTGGGTATGAAGTTAGCATCTCAGGTTAGCCCTAATTTGCATTTTTATTATGACTAATGTTGTTGAGCATCTTTTAATGGATTTATTGCCATTCCTATATCTCCTTTGGTCATGTATCTCTTACCCATTTTAAAATCTGTTTGTCGTCATTTTATTATAAGAGTTCTATTTATAAATTTCAAATGAAAGTCTTTTTTATCAATATGTTTTGCAAATATTTTCCCCTAGTCTGTGGCTTACTGTTTTATTATTTTATTAGTGTTTTTTGAAGATCAAAAGATTTCAATTTAGATGAAGTTTAATTTAGCAATAGTTTTTTTTTGCTTTAGTTCATGTCTTAAGAAATCATTGCCTAACCTAAGGTAACTAAAGTTTTCTCCTCTGTTTTCTTCCACAAGTTTTATACTTTTAGCTCATACATTTAGGTTACGGTCTACTTCAAGTTTTTTTTTTTTTTCGGTACCAGGATTGAACCCAGAGCCTAGTATGTGGGAAGCCGCGCACAACCACTGAGCCACATCGGCTTTCCTGAGTTGTTTTTTTTCATGTTTTGCTTGTTGTTTGACCTCCCACGTGGGAGGCGGGAGTGCAACGCTTGAGCCACATCCACTCCCCGAATTTATTTTTATATGTTGTACATTTGTATCTAGTGTTACAGAATCATTATTTTTCTTTCCCATTTTCTTTGCTTCCTATCTATTTTATATTGACATTGTTTTATTTGTAATAATCATCCCCAATATCTTAGAAGTTATAATTCCATTTAAAACTTTACCAATAGTAAATTTTAAGCTTTGTAAAAACTACCTTCTTAATCACTGATGATCAAAGTCAAGGGTTAAAAAAATATAACTTAACACAAGAAAGTTAGCTTTTAATCCAACTCACACAGGCTGTTGTAAAATTATTATCAGGTGGACATTTGTATATATGTTAAAAAACAACTTTTGGTATTTTCATTCAGCTGTGTAACTAATGTAAAACAGTATTTACAGATCATTCGATGTGTAATTTCCCTTTAGAGCAACATCTTTTCATTCTTAAATATTCATTTTGATTACTCTTTTGGTTGGCTGGCAAATGACCTAGGGTAGTGTTTAAAGAAATGTACACTAATGTACGATTTCTGAGTTCTTACATATAATTTCTTTTTGGTGTCTTTATACATGAGAGAACTTGGCTGATATTTTCCGGTCTCTATCATAGACATTTTATTTAGACATTTATTATTATAATGAAAAGCTGTGGTAGGTTTTTGTTCTTTGAAGATAACGTATTTCTCGCCACCTCTAGCCCTGGCAGCACAGAGCAGTGTTAAAAGTCATGCTTTAGACCTGGCTTGGAGCCACCAACTACCTGGTGGCTACTGAGCATTTGAAATGCAGCCAGTCCAAAGTGAAATGGGCTGTAAATGAAAAATGTACCGGAGTCCAAAGCTTTAGTATGGAAAAAAGAATGTAAAGTAACATTGCTAAGTTTTAAAATATGGATTAAATAAAATGTATTAGTAAAATTCATTTCACTAGTTTCTTTACTTTCTGAAATGTGACTAATAGAAAATTTTAAATTACATATATGGCCCACATTATATTTCTATCGACTGCACTGCTCATGAGTCAGACTATTTGGATGCATATTTTGGTTCTACAATGCATTAACTGAGTGATTTGAGGAAGTTTCCTTTTATGAGCTTCAGTTTTCTCACCTGGAAATAAGTGAAAATAATTATAGTCACCTCAAGACTTATTGTGGGAACAAAATAGGATTATGCATATAAAACACTTAGCACTCTGCAGGCACATAATCAATTTTTATTAATGAGAGCTATTACTGTTCTTAAAGGAAGGACTTTTTAAAAAAAATCCTTGTAATTCAAAGATTTTTCTAGGCTATACCCATATATGGGCAAACTTATTACTGATTTTACCTGGATTGTAAGGGTCCCTTTTAATATGCATGCAAAGAATTCTTTTCAGCTCTAGGAAATTTTTCTTGGATTTCATGATCTTAAGGATGAACCATCCAACACCCTGGCCTTCAGGAGCCTGGAGTTCCTGATTTTCATTAACTTTATACCACAGCACCCTATCTACTCCATCCAGAGTCACATGCCCCCCCCCCAAAAGTATCTCATTTAAAATACTGAACTCTTACATTTAATTCTCCAAATCTAAGCCTTTTATCCTTTCAAAACATTTGAACAAAGACTCCCATTCCCTCTTCAAAAATATCTTAATCTCATCATAATTTCCAGTTCAGTCAGCCCTTCACTTTTTCATTACCCACCACATACTTCTGAACTTTCTTCCTTCATCCCTCTCTCTCTTCCTTTTTTTGTCCAGCTTACATACCAAAGTCCATCATTATGATTATGCTCTTGAGAATCAATGAAATGGTTTTTTAACTCAAGTTTGATGATAAATAAGATTTGTGGTAAAAGCCAATACACTGCACTGAAAGGCAGAAGCACTAGATTTTAGTATCATAGAATCTGATTACCAGAATGATCTGGCAAATTCTTTTTTAAGGAAATGAAGAAAACACACGTTCTTCCGATAGCATGGAGTTATTGAGAGTATCTAATGAAATAAGAAACATGAATGTGCTTCCTTTGTCATCAAGGAGAATGAAATACAAACAGGAAGATAACTGAGAAGGTATAAAAGTTCAAGATGGGTAAAAAGTTAGTCAGATGACACTTCATTGCTTTAAATGAGTTTACGTCTCTGAGCTCTGGTAGGGCACGGAATATAGGTAGACCTGGAACAATAGTTGTACTCTGAAGAACCAAGGGGAGGATGGAGATGTAGTACAGTGACAAAATGGAGCACATTCAAAGGAAGCAACCAGGACAGAGTCCCGGGCTGGAAACCATTTACTACACAAAAATGTCAGAAGATGTATTTAAGTGACAACTGGACTCCAGACCTTGCCATTTGGGATAAAGAAAATGGTCTAATGATCGGTAAGACGAAGAGAGGACTCAGCAGGTATGCCAGGTCTATAAACAGCTGGGCACTTGACTTTGTCTAGCTCCAAAGAGTAGAACACTTGCATTTGTTGGGGTTCAACGACTGGTATGTTCTGTTGTAAGAGCTGGGCACAGGGATGAAAGTTAAAGACCCTCCCCTCCCGTTTCTCACTGTCCAGTGGGGAAGGCAGATGAGTGAACAGACAATGATATATAGGCCTGCATTTGGTTATTATTAATGCTCAGAGCCAATGGGCGGAATAAAAAAAGTTGAAGATTTCAGTAGAGCATAAAGTGAATATTTCTAATAGAGTTGCTAAATATGGAACAGTTCCTCTGGGAGGTAATGATCTCCTACTTCTGGAAGTATTCAAAAGCAGAAGATTAATGACCACTTGTAAAGAATATTATAGAAGAAAATGGAAGGTTATGCCAGATGACTGTCAAATGCCTTCCTAATTAAGATTCTCAAAAGGGATAGACCCATTCTTTAGGACACTGTTATATAAAGAAACATTTGCCTGGATTTAAAGTGAATTACACAACTGACACAGACAGATTCTTTTCTAATGTAGATTAAGGTTTCTGGTGGTTGTCTACAATTGTCCATGCCCAATATTTAGCAACCAAAGACCAGATGTTTGCAATCAGAAAGGTATGTTTTCAAATGCACTACACTTGTTGATGTTCTTTCCACCATCTCGCCCTTGCCATCTGAGAGAGAAAAGCTCTCTCTGGAAGTAAAATCGGAGGACAAAGGCCAGAGGGGCATTGCTGACCTTACAGAACCAGTCCTCATATACAGAAACCACATGCATAATCGAGGAACCAGTAAGGCAATAAAGAAAAAGGGCAAATGGCAACTTTTCCAGAACTGGAAATAAAATTTAACTTCAGCCAACTCTCCTACAAAGAGTCAGTCCAAAATAGATAGATAGAAGGAACAGGAGCATAAATCCATCAACTATTCTAGAAAAACAAGCCAAAATGTATACCTCAAATGAGAGATCAAGAGTCATTTGTTCCTTTGTTCTAAGAAACGAGACAGGGTTGACATGGTAGATTTGAGGGAAAAAAAAGAGATTTAAGAGGTTTATTATATTCAGCCTACATGTAAGGCTTCCATGTTAGGGGAGGTAAAGGAAATAGAATTTGTTGAGTGCCTACTAGATGCCAAGTGCTGTGCTTTAGACTACAACACATCATTTAACTGTACTTAATATTCACCAATAAGAGGAGCTAGAGCCACCAATTTTGATATACTATTAGCTCTGCATGTTGCTCTGGGTATTACGTGTTATTAGTGAAACCAGATAAGGCAATTCAGGCCACACAAACTTCACTTCACTTCTTGGTCCTCTCCAGGGCATCTGAGAGCAGACCACGCCGTCTCTACAACACGGGTCCCAGCTCTCCTGTCTTTCCTATGCAGGCTGAGTCTAACTGGAACTGCTCCAGCCCCACAGGGGTATTTGGTCACAGCACTTGAAGCTCAACCATTGCTGTGTGATCTCTTTGAACTATATCCCAAGCCTGGCAATCAGAAAAACTAGACCCACTTTTGGAAAGAGGAATATGTTGGAGTGAAGGACTCTGAGGTCCAGACTCTTCTGAAAATCGTATCTGACATCTTGGGCAATTTGCTTGCCCCTCTGACCTCATCCAGGAAATTTTTTTTTTTTAAAAAGGATGAGTATTAGGCTTCCTTTCAACCCTGAGACACTATGATTTCATGTTCTTGTCAGTCCCATCTAGCAGAAAATGTCTATCCTTTAGGAAGCACGTCTTCCTAGGAAACAGACAGTGTAGGCAGTAGTTTAGCCACTTCCCTAGTGAGAGGAACAATAGAAGTTTGCCTCCCAAAGGACTGCAGGGTGCTAAAAGACGGCAGTTATCTAAAGAGAGCCTCAGTGATACTCCATAGAGACCAGCACAAAGGCAATTAAGCATGGGTAGGAAGCCAATTTTTAGAGTCAACCATCAATATTTTCTGTAATCAGAGGCCAGAATTCCACTTCAAGATCTTTCTGATGTTGGTAATGAGCATGCATCAGAGCTAAAAGAAAAGGGGATAAATTAGGGCCCCCGGCTACAGGTGAATCATGAAACAGTCACTGCCCCAGCCACTTCCCTCTGCGAGCTCAGAATCGGTCTCGCCCCAGTGGTGGCATGGGGGTGAGTTTCTGGGCAAACGGGGGCAAGATCAAAGGCTGGCAGACATGCAGGGCTTTGTTTGAAACTTGGCAAGAAATGTTTTGCTGCTCTAAAGCACACTGCCTAGAGTGAAGGCTGTTTAGTTCAGAACACAGCTGTGGGTGTGAGGGGTGAGGGACAAGCTTCCCCAGGCTCAGCAGCCGAGCCAGGCTGGTGGCTGTCATCTCCTGTCGGAAGCTCCGTTCCCAGCAGGCCTCTAAAGGGAGGGGTTATGCTTAACACATCTGCTCTTCAGGAACAGCCAGCAAAGGAACACCACCGAGAGCGCAGAGGGCCCTTGTCTAGACACAATCACAGTATCTTAGCCGAAAAACAGGCCCCAAAGAGAGAAAGGCAAGAGAGGAGGAAAAGCACGGGCTGTAGAGTAGGACCATCTTGGGTTTCGATCCTGGCTCTCCACCAACTACCAGTGAGATTTGGAGTTAAGTTATTTAACCTCCCAGAACCTCAGTTTCCTTATCTGTCCAAGGGGGATCACAGTAAGACCTATTTCACAGAAGCATTGTGAGAGTTCCATGAGAGAACCACGTAATCGTTAAAATCAAAATAAGTATTCCATAAATAAGAGATTTTAGACTATAATCTACGGGGTCCGAAGTCACAGAAGAGGAATTCTGAGTTCCGCTCTAACTCCTCACGGGCTCCTTCATTCCCCAGTGGCTGCAGCCCATGTCTTCCTCGCGTCCCATCTGTGTATACTAAATCATACGAGATCTCCTACCATTTCATTTGGAAAGGGAAAAGGCAAATTTCAGCCTTGGCATTTATTAGCTGCCTGATCTTAGGCAAATACTCTTCAACTCTGTGCTTCAATTTATGAATTATCTGTGAAACAGAGGTAATAAAACCTCTTCCCACCCAACAGTTACCATGAGAGGTGAATGGCAGCACGTCGCCATCTACAGAGCTCTACACGATAACAAGTTCTCCTCCTCTTCTGCGGATAGGAGCTGTGTGCCTTGACAGGAGTTCAGGGTACAACGACATGCTGAGGCCTGGCAGCCTGTTGATATGGGGACTCGGAGGCTGGAAATGAATGGGCCCATGTAAATATCAGGAAAACCGATGAGCGTTTCACAGGCCACAGAGATCAGCAGGCTGAATGATCACTATTTGCAAATCCACACTAATTGGTCATTACAGAGAGAAATGTACCAGTCCATGGCGAATTTCCCACAGTTCCTTTTTAATCATGCACCAATCCCTCATCAATTTCCTTCTGCCTAAGCCTCCATTCTCCAGCACTAGCAGATATAATAAGGAGCCCAGAGGAACATTTCTGAGAAATGCCATTTCCAACAGCTGCACACAGCGATTTCTCAGAGCCGTATCGGGGGAGGCTATCGGGCTGGCCCCGGCTGACACACTTCCTGAACACAACTACAGAACACAGTGCAACCCCATTTTCTCTCGGTCCTCCTGTAACCTCATCTACCGCACGGCGTTTTAAAGCGTTCCCCTCCTGGTGTACTTGTCATGGAAAGACCCTTGATCGTCTGCCAGGGTTGCTCCTGGGACTTTAGGTGGGCTGGTGCAGATGAAGCAACCTTACGTCACTGCAGGGCCCCTCGCAAACAAAGGCCTGGATGCCCACCCTCACCCAGCTTCGGGAACATGGTGACCCTCAGCGATGACAAAGAAGCCCTTTCCTGTTGGCTTTATTCCTCTTAGGCACCCAGTGCTGGACTGATCATGTCTTGTTCACTCAGCACACATTTTCACAGGCCAGGTGCTAAGGATAGAGTGGTAACCAAAAACAGACCTGGCCCCTACCCTTCTGGAGCTGACTGTCTGGAGGAGCGACTTGTCACACAAAGGAACGAACAACTGCAGTATGTGGCATGTGTAATGAAGAAATGGCCATGATCCGATGAGAGCTGTAACAAAGGAGCCCATATGAGACCATGAGCGCGGGCAGTGCTTCCCTAAGTCAATGCAGCTTAGGCAGAAGGACTTGAAGTTCATCAGCAAGGAGGAAAAGGAAAGAAGCTGGGGCAAGAGTTTAACACAGGGGTTCTTAGCCTGTCTTGTTCCATGGACCCGTGTGCCAGTCAGGTGAGAATGACTACTACTGTTAATTTATTTACTGCATACACTCACAAGTGAAGGAAATGCTAGACTTCAGTTAGAGGTCAGAGAAAATAAAGATAGTAAGTTGATTTTTTTCAGTTCAAGCTCACGGAACCCCTGAAATCTTTGCACAGACCCCTTGGGGGTCCATGGACTCCCGTTTGAGAACCCCTGGGCTTAACAGGTAGAAGTAACCTGTGTGAAGACATCTGATGGAGGGAAGGCACAGAGCACACGTGAAGAACTGGCGAATGAGCAAGGGGCAAAGTGACACAAAGTCTAGCTGGAAGGAAGCAGGACCAGGCTGTGTCGGGAAGTGAGACTCTTAAGAGTAATGGAAAACCATTGAAGGTTTTACACCGAGGAAACAGCATAACATGATGGGGCATGTTTTTTGGAAAATCGACTGCAGTGGGTTGAATCATGGCCCCAAAAGATGTCCATGCCCTAATCCCCCGGACCTGTGAATATGACCTCATTTGGAAAAAGAGTCTTTGCAGAAGTAATATATTTTAGGCTCTCAAGGTGAGATCACCCTGGATTAACCAGCTGGGCCCTCAATCCATGACCAGTATCCTTACAAGAAAAGGAGAAGACACAGACACGCAGGGGGAAAGGCCACATAAAGACAGAGGCAGGGATTAGAGTGATGCAGCCCCAAGCCAAGGAATGCCTGAGCCACCAGGGGAAGAGGCCAGGGAGGCTCCCATCTCCCCCGAGCCTTCGGAGGGAGCGCAGCCTGCAGACATCTGGATTTGGCCAGACAATGAATCTCTGTTGTGTTAAGCCACCCAGTTTGTGGTCACTTGTTACAGCAGCTCTAAGAAACTGACTCTTGCTAATAACAGACTAGAAAGGAGGTAGGCCTAGCAGAAAGGGGGGGGGCTAGTCTGGAAAAAATTGCCATTGTGCTGGGAAAAGATCAGGGAAGCTTGGACTAGGGTGGTGGCAGGAAGATGGAGATCGGCGAGGCCACAGCACGTTTAGAAAAGGGGTAAGGGAACGGGACATACCAATGACGAACTCTCGGGTTCTGATGTGCAGCAAAGTAAGGGGTGGTGTTATAAGCCAGGAGAGGATCACACTGGGTGAGGGGGCTGGTCCATGGCTTTGGGTTTGTTGAGCTCGATTATGTAAAACTTACTACTTCTGTTATCATCATTATTATTGCTAGTATGGAAAACTTGTGTTTTGCAAAATGCATTCAGAGTCATTGTCCTTACTGGAGTCTGACAATCACCTTATGGAATACAGGACTATGAGAGGCAGGTGTTTAATAGGTAGGGACCTTAATTTCAGGTGTTAAGGACCTTGTACGGGGGTAGGCAGTGGTGGAGATAGGGCTGGATGGCAGGACTGTGGAGACAGAATTGCTTCCGGCACATTGGAGTGTATTTTTTAAAAAAATATTTTTAAGCCCTGAAGTCTTCAATCCAAATGGACAAAAATCCAATACAGAAAACAATGAACAAGGGGTCAGCCTGGATTAAAATGGGCACAAGGGTTGGGGAGGGGGCAGAGCTGTGTGGTGTTTTCTCTCTCCCTCACTCCTTTCATGCAAGGCCAGAGGCACCACATGGAAGTTGTGGGGCTCCCAGGATCAATTACAGCCCATGGCCTTCACTCATCAACCTCCCAACTACAACGGATTTCCTAACAGGGCACACACACAGCAATAGCTTTTTTAAAAGATTTATTTTATTTATTTCTCACAGAAACAGAACCCAGGACCTCCCATGTGGGAGGGAGGGGCCCAAATTGCTTGAGCCACATCTGCTCTCTGCTTGTTGTGTCTCTTGTTGTGTTTTCCTCATTGAGTCATCTCACTGAGTCATCTTGTTGCATCAGCTTGCCTCGCCAGCCCGTTTCATCAGCTCGGTGTCTTGCTTGTCATCTTTAGGAGGCACTGGGAAGCGAATCTGGGACCTCCCACGTGGTAGGTGGGCGCCCAACTGCTTGAGCCGCATCCACTTCCCTCAATAGCATTTTAAATGCCCTGTTGCCTTGGCTGGAAGGGGGAATGGAGCACTTTCACGAACCTGCTGCCTTTCAGGCACTACAGGACAATTCCTTTCCTAAAGCCACAGACACTGCCCTAACCCATTTGACAACTGAAAGAGCCAAGGCTCAGAAACAAAGTCAGACAGTTCTTCAGTGGCAACCAGGATTTGAACCTGGGATTTTTTCAACCACATTGTGTTTCCTGTGTTTCAATTTTACAATAAAAAAAATAGAGTGTATGGACTTGAAAGGGACACAGCACAGGGCTGCCAAAAGAGGGGAGACTGATGCGGGGCGGGGGGCGGGTAGGGGATTAGAAGCATCCTTCTGTACCAGAGGCTGCCCTCCTCTCCCACTGATTTTCCCATGGTGTTGGCGCTAAGACCCTGGGAGACAGAGTGGCTTACTTTCACCTTAATTATCGCAGCAATTTGCTAAATTTTGTTTTTCCCTTTTTAAGAGTGTTAATCAATTTTAGCTCAGAATAGATTGGAATGGCACGCAAATTACCACGACAATCCCCAAATGCTAAATTCTGAACATCCGATCAACCGCAGAGCCTGAAATATGTGAAAATCAAAAACTCCGGCCGGCATCTCTGTGATCTATTTAAAATGTTGTGGCTCTGAAATGAAAAGATAATGGCTTTAAGAGGTTTGGAATAAGCAATTTGCCAGAATCAGCCTCATGCTTAGGTGTTCAGTCCTTCCCAAGGTGAATGGAGACAGACAATCAAGGTATTTCTGAAAGTTACATGTTCGACTAATAATAGCAATTTGTTAAACCCACAAGCATTAGAGAATACCTACTATGCACCAGAAATGCAGGGAAAAAATAGGACATGTTCCCCATCCCGTCTTAAAAAGGTTCTATATTACAGCAGAAGACAGATAAGTGAATAGAAAACTACCCACTGCCTGCAGAAGGCAGGGAAGATTCTCAGAGGTGGCGGCGATGCAGATAAGACATGAAGGATGAGCAGGATTGGGACAAGATAGGTGGGAAGGGCATATCAGATAGAAGGGACAACAAAAGCAAAGGCTCAAGTATAGGAGAGAAGGCAGAGAGAACCAGGTGTAGTTCCCTAGAGCTAATAGAGTAAATTTGTAGGAAGGCTAAGAAATGAGAGTGGGGCAGAATCGAGGTCCAGAATATTCAGGACTCCTTAAGTCGACAAAGTGGCACTACTACAGAAGGCTTTTAAGCAAGGGAATGGCACAATCAAATGGGTCTCTGGCCCAACATAATCCTTAATATTTATTCAGTTCAGTCTTATTAAAAGATATTTACATATATGTTTGCATTTGAGCTTCCTAATTATCTTGTGGGGATGGAATTGTCATCACTTTTTTACAGATGAGAAAACTGAGGCCAGAGGAGGCAGATGATTTGCTTTGTATCTCATGACCAGTAAATAACAATATACAAATTCAAACCCAGTTCCAACAGACCCTGGGTAAGAGAACTTTCTGTTTTTGGTATGGAGCAAGCCAATGGTTTCTAACCTCTACAGAAGTGCCTGATGGCCAGAAAAGCCCAGATGAAAGTAATTCTGTGTTTACTTTAATGGTTTCAATAATCAAATCAGATCCAGGTGGCAAACTACCTCACTAATATCAGCTTTTCCTCACTTTTATTATATCTACAGCGTTTATTCATTCAACCTCAGCATACTGGCCCTTACTAGGGCAGTGCCTGAAATACAAAACAGAATCACACAGTGTTAAAAATAGCAAAGCTTCTGGAACCAAATCGAAATGGGTTCAAACCCCAGTGCTGGCAATCACTGGACATTTTTAGTAAAGCTGAGGTTTCTGCCACAACTATGGTCTCCTCAACCACAAGCAAAGAAGAGCTGCCAGGATGAGGAGGCCAGGAGGCGCCTCTCGGCCCCCGTACCTTGAGCTCGTCTGCATTGTAGAAGTCCACATGCACGGCAGGCACCATCCAGGTCTGGAAGAGTGTGGCCAGAATCTGCTCGGCGATGGTGTCGGCAATGAGGTGGAAGTGAAGGGGGTTCCGCCTGTGGGAAGCGAGAGCAAGGAGAGTCAGAAGGGGAGGTAAGGCTTATCCGTTTTGGCGGCAAAAACACAAGAGATTCTTACCAATTTGTAACGTGTGGACAGTCTCTCAGCAATTGTGAAAAAAATCAGGCACTTTACCAAACCAGTGCTTACTGATGAGAATGTCAGGGCTGTAAAGGGGAGAAGGTATCTCACCCAACCTCAGTACTTTCCAGAGGTGACAGCCTAGCACCAGAAAGGGGAAAATACCTGTGATACCCAAATCCACACCAACCACCATCCCTGTGATTAGGACGTGTGTGTTTCAAAAACGTAAAGTAGAGCTCTCAAACTGACCAAACCCTTTACATCTATCACCTGGGCATGGCAGCATTAATGCAGAACTGTATCAACAGAGGGCAAAGGCTTCAGTCTGTCTGCGTGCAGCTGGCAAGATGCATCTCATACAGCACAGTGCCAAGTGCTGTTTTCTGTTTGTGCTTCTCCAAAGGAAAACTAGGCATTAGAGAATCAGTCATCGGGGGACCCATTACTGAGTATCAGCCTATCCTCACTTTTAAGGTCATTCAACCTCAGCCAGCCAGACAATATTGGGGCAGCACCCAAAATACAAAACAGAATTATACAGTGTTAAAGAGCGAAGTGTCCGGACTCAAAGTGAAATGGATTCAAATCCTAGTTCGGACATTTATTCATGTGGACCTTGAACATGTCACAAACCCTCTGCACTGTTAATTTTGTAAACTAGGGCTACTCTGTAGATTAAATGAGATAAGTGTCATGTATAATGATAACATCAACAATAAATATAGATGGGATAATAAAAGCAGTTATGCCTTATTGAGGGATTCCCAGGCACAACGCAGTATTTCAGTCAAGAAGAACTAATATCATAAATGCTATTAAAAATAACAACAATATAAACTGTAGCACCATGAATGACTTATTAGAAATAAGGCTTTGTGGGAAATCCAAAGATGAGAATGACCTGATTTCTGACTTTAAGAAGCTCATACTATTCAGAGAGACCGATGATTCACAATGAAATACAATTCACAATTAAATATAGTAACAACTATAAAATAACACAAAGTTCGATGGGAGTAAAGAAAAAATACAGGTTTAATTCTGATTGGGTCAGAGGTGGGGGAATCAGTGCCCTAAAGGATAAAGAGACTTTGACAGGAGGTAAAGGGAGACAGGACGCCACCCCAGGAGCACAGCAGAACCCTGGCTGCATTAATGACTTCCTCTCTCTAGGCAACTTTTCCTCATCTTCAAAACATAAGCACTAATAGTACATATTATATTGGGTAACTTTGAGGTTTAAGTGGGTAAGATATATCAAGTGTCTGGAACATGCTAAGAGTTCAATACATGCTATTATCAGTATTAACTTAGGATACTACTATTTTCTCTACTCTTTTGCATCACCTTTCAAACAAAGTATTTTAAATGACCTCCTCCATCCATGGACCCCCACATACACCAAAAAAGAAGAGTGTGATGAATAAAGATCCAACTAAGAGCTATTAAGCCCTAAGAACACGTAAGGCAGGGTAGGGAATCCAAGTTGCTGTGCGTCCTCTTTACTGAAGAGGAAGAGAGCAAACAACTATATAAAAGTTTAAGGCACACAACTGCATAGGCTGGGAAGGACACAACTCCCAGGGAGCCACTCCTACCGACTGGGTGCCGCCAGAGCTGGGTGGTGCAACATGTGCACAGCCATACATGATGGCTCTCCTGAGAGGAGCACAAAAGCTGCAGCAGTGTGAGGGCAGAAGAGACCACTTACTGCCTGAGGAGAATCTGAGAAGTTTCCACAGAATCCATGACAAGTGAACTGGACCTCTGGATGGGTGAAGATGGAAGGTGGAAGAAGGCATTCTACATGGTGGTGTATCAGACTAAGCAATGGGACAGAGATGGGAGTGTGGGACACATCTAAGAAAGAACAACAGTCTTATTTGGGTGGATCATAAGAAAACAACATTTATTGGACACCTACCATATGCCAGGAATGGGGATGGGGGACAAAAAGAAAAAAGAGTCAGAGGACACGGCTTTAACAGCAGGCTGAGCTGAGAACTGCAGATTTTATTGTCTAAGAGAAAGAGCCAGGCAAGATTTAGAGGTTCAGGAGGCACCAGATCAAAGTGGTAATTCCGGAAGGCCAATCTGGTTTCAGAGCAGAAGGAGGACAGGCGTGGGATAAGGCAGGAGGATGCTACATGCCTTCCTGTAAGGCTTTCCCCTCCTCTGTCCTTCTTCCTCTGGTGTATTTGAATGTCTCTCTGGAAGGGACAGTAAACAGAGAAAGAAGCTTGCTTCACCTTTAGATCAGTGATTGGTGTTTGCATTATCAAAGGGTGGTTAGTTTGACTCACTGCCTTCCCTCACTAGAAGAATGCAGTGTCCATTTGTTTGTCCTTGGAAGTTTGTGGACACTCTCAGTCATCACATGCAGGCTAACCAGCAGCTCCCGTCTTGCTCCTGTGAGGCGTAACGCCTGGGAGAGGCGCCACTAAGGCTCCACTTTTGAAACCATCACGAGAATTTGGTATCATCTTGAGAATGTGGTTCCTATAAACTGTACCTCTCAGCATCCTTCTTTAAGGTCCACCAAACCACGGTAAAAGCACCCAAAAACATTACCCAGACTGTTCCTGGAGCCTCAGTATAAGCCAGAATCTTCTCCTAAGCTTTACACTTGTAAATCCAACACTAATTCCCACGGTTCTACCTTAATATCCCACTGGTCCCTTGACATCAAGAAGGCCACAACAGCCGCTTTCCTAACACCTCCAAGTTGCTAATTATTAATGGAGTGTTTGTTCAGTGTCTGCCTTTCCTCTTGAATGCAAACTCCATTGGGACAGAGACTTGGCCTGTCATTCACTGCTGCATCCCAAGCATTCTGTATATGCTAGAACAATGCCTGGCATATTAAATAAGTCACATTTGTTCTGAATGATAACACTAATGAATAACTAAACCATTTTCAAGACAGAAATCATCTTGCCCTCTCCTGGCTCCTTACATATTCTCTTTCCTCCATTCCCTACATGGGTTAAAGATGCACCATTCAGTACTAGAGGTGCCAGAACCGTGTGCATCGCCTGGGCCCCTGACCCTTTGCAACCACCCCCAAATCTTGAGAGGCAAGTTAGCCTAATGGCTAGGAACTGGGAGTCTGGAGCCAAACTGCCGACCTTCTCATCTAGGCTCTGTCACAGATTAGTGACTGTGGGGGGGGAAGTTTCTTCATCTCTGAGCCCCAGTTTCTGAATCTGTAAAATGGGGATGATAATAATTGTTCCTACCTCTTAGATATTGTCAGAATGATTGAGTTAAAACCTCTGAAGCACTTAAAACACTGTCTGGGAGGTAGTAAAGACTTAGTAAATGCTGGCTATTCTTATGCTGTCCAGCCTCCAGTGACATCTCTTGGATAAATTCACCTCTCCTTCCTGTCTGAGCTTGCTCCCTCCAATATATCCTCCAGCCTGTAGTTCCTGTGATCTCTCCAAAGTGATGACACAATCCTCTGCTCACTGTAAGGTGTACAAGGTCCAGCATCCCCCATGGAGCTACCAGGATCTTCAATTCTCTCTCCAAACTCACGTCTTCCCACTCCCTCCTCAAACCCTGCAATCCAGCCATTCTCTTCCCCAGACCTTCACATGCCCAGCCCCTGCTCATCTTCCAGGAATAAATGCAAGTGCTACCTCCTCAGGGAGGTCTTCCATGATCACCCCATCCAAAGTGGCCTTGTCTCCCTTCCCAATCACTCTTTACCCCGTTGCTCTGTTTGGCTTCTTCCAAGCACTTATTAGTAATGAAAATCACCTAATTCATCTGTGGGCCCATTAGTTAAATGCCCATATGTTTCCCACTCTTCACTAGAATGTGAGCAGACTAGGGAAGAGTTTCTCTACCTTCTTGTTTAATGTTATATTCCAGTGCTTGGAAAGTGCCTGGTCATGGGTTGCAGCTCCAGGGATTAGCCATGCTTTCTTGGAGGCTTGTGATCATGCCGTTGCCTCTTTCCGAACCAGCTACACACTGCCTCACTAATTGCTTCTAGCCTTTAGCTCTCAATTTAGATACCCTGATGGTGAAGAAGCTGTCTCACTGGGTCAGATGCCCTTCTTAAATCCTCCCAGAGAATTCTGAGCTCAGCCCTTAACCTGCAACTGCAACGGTCTGCTGACTTTTCACTTGTCTGTGCCCTGCTAGATGAAGCTGTGGCACTGGGAGCTGTATTTTGTTAATAATCTTACTCCCAGCTCTCTGCACAGTCCCGTGTGTATATGTGTGTGTGTATAAGACCGCCCAGTGACTTTTCACTGAGAGAATGAACAAATGAATAATTATCCACAGAAATCCAATGCCTTCACACTTTGATACAATTATCTGGGAGCTATAGAGACCCTTAAAATTCTTTAATGGCCTATTGCAAAGCCTGGTCATTTTCCTGAATATTTGTTCTCCCCTTTTTCTTTAGTACTAGAAATACAAATTTTTAGTTAAGAATGTGAGGATCCAGAATAGAGACCAACATTTCCTAGCCTCCTTTCCAAATGGGTGACCACATTCTGGCCAATACCAAATGCCGGTGAGTATGCAGAGCAAAAGGAACTCTCATTCATTGCTTCTGGGACTGCAAAAGGGTACATCCACTTTGGATAAGAGTTTGGCAGCTTGTTACAAAGCTAAACATAGCTTACCATACAATTCCACAATTGCACTCCTAGGTATTCAAACAGATTTGAAAACTTATGTCCATACAAAAACCTGCACCCAAATATTTATAGCATCAACTTTTTTCATAATTGTCAAGCTAGAAGTAACCAAAAAATCCCTCAATGGGTGAATGGATAAGCAATATGTAGTACACCCACAAAATGGAGCATTATTCAATGATAAAAAGAAATGAGCTGTCAAGCTGTGAAAAGACTTGGACGAACTTTAAGTGCATCCTGCTAAATGAAAGAAGCCAATCTGAAAAAGCTACATACTGTATGATTACAATTACATGACATTCTGGAAAGGCAAAACTATAGTGACAGTAAAATGATTAATGGTTGCTAGGGATTCGGGGTTCAGATTGAATAGGTGATGCACAGGGGATTTTTAAGGGTGGTGGAACTATTCTGTATGATATAGTAATGGTGGATACGTGACATTAGGCATTGTCAAAACCCCATAAAACTTTACAGCAGAAAGGAATGAACCTTAATGTATGCAAATAAAAAATAACTTGAGATATGACAGGGCTGGGATGGGGTGTAGGATCCCCTGATGAATGCAGAGTAAGACAAAAGAATCTAAATGTACTGCAAATGTACAAATCAAGCTCATGGAAGAGGGTGGGATAAAAACGGAGCTTACCTAAGTAACTTTGGAAATTAGTGGAGTCTGTAAGACTGAAGGCAAAAGAAATTATGCACAGCATTGTACTCTATGAAGTGGCATCCCCCAGAAGTATGGCTCAGCAGTTCTGATATACGTATATACATACATACACATGCACATACACAAATACATACACATATCACATACACATACATATACGGTGTGGTAGTTTGAAGTTGTATGTACTCCAGAAAAACATGTTCTTAAAAATCTAATCCATTCCTGGACCCTTTATGTGGTTTCTTCATTTAAGGTGTGGGCCCAGCCCAATCAGGATGGATTTCAATCCTATTACTGGAGTTCTTGATTAGTGGAATGAAATTCAGACAGAAACAGAGAAAACCACGAAGCAAGAAGCTGAAATTCAGTGGAACCCCGAAGAGAATGGAGAGGCCAAGAGAGGTCACCATGTGCCAAGGACCAGAACATAAGTCATCGGGAAGAAAGCGTCACTGCGACGACTCTTTGATTTGGACTGTTTCCCAGCCTCAACCCAAGAGCTAATAAATTCCCATTGTTTAATCTGACCCATTTCATGATGTTTGACTGAGCAGCCTAGGAAACTAAAACATATTTGTACAGAGAGTGGGACGTCCAGCTTCCGAGCAGCGACATTTGGGCCGTGCGTGGTAAGAGAATGAATCCAAAATGGGTGATACTGAGAAGGGCAAGATTTTTGTTCAGAAGTGTGTCCAGTGCCACACCGTGGAAAAGGGAGGCAAGCACAAGACTGAGGCAAGCACGAGACTGGGCCAAATCTGCAAGGTCTGTCTGGGCGGAAGACAGGTCAGGTCTCTGGATTCTCTTACACAGACGCCAACAAGAACAAACTTGTCACTTGGGGAGAGGAGACACGGCTGGAGTATTTGGAGAATCCAAAGAAGTACATCTTTGGGACAAAAATGACGTTTGCTGGCATTAAGAAGAAAGCAGACTTGATAGCTTATCTCAAAAAAGCTACTAATGAGTAATAGTTGGTTACTGCATTATTTATTACAAAACAGAAATGTCTTGTTGCTTTTTTACATGTACCATATTTAAATTGATCTCATACACAGAATTCAGATCATGAATGGAAGATAGGATGTATTTGTTGGACAGTCCTGAGTTAAATAAGATTGGCTTATAATTAAATGAATATGATCGAGCTTCTTGAATGTTGATAGTAATTCTGTTTCAGCAAGTGCTAACACTGTTTCCCCCTTCTAAAGATATAATTGGACTTGAAGCTAGGTTGAATTAGTCATGTTCAACTTTTCACAAAGATGGTGAATGCCAACTCACAACCTATAGATTATATTTAGATTTATATTACAGGTTTTATGAATCTATTTAAATACTAGGGAAATCCCTTCATTCTCATAGAACAGAGCAAGACTCACTGTGTTCCAATTGTTTAAAGACAGGAGCTGAAAATAAGGTAGCTATGTACACTTTACCTTTTTGGTCTTAACTGTGTCAATCTAATTAAAATTCCTTGTATCTGAAATGTTGCCTTTCAATTAAGAAAAGGCATTTTGCTGTGGTTTATATATAATACCAAATAAAGAATGCTGAATACTTCTCAACAAAAAGTATTTGAACACTGGAATTGAATTAGGTAAATGTATCTAAGGAGTGTGGGCTGTGAAAAGTAGTCTCCTTCCAAAGGGTACGTATGGAAAGGGGAGAAACCTGACAGCCACCACCTTGGCCAGGTAATGGAGATTGGTACCAACTGTGACAAGTCGTGCTGACAGCATGTATCCTTGATATGAGGTGCTGAGGATGCCACTTTATTTATGTCTGTGGTCTTCCTCCCCAAAACCTGTAACTCTACTCTAACGATAAGAAGGGTCATCAAAAGCAAGGAAATTCTGAGAAACTGTCACAGCCAAGAGGCACCTAAGGAAACATGATGACTAAATGTAATCTGATATCCTGGATGGGATCCTGGAACAGAAAAAGGACATTAGGTAGAAACTGAGGAAATCTGAATGGAATATGGATTTTACCTCATAATAATGTGTCAAAATTAGTTCATTAGTTCTGATGAATGTATCATATTAATGTAAGATGTTCATGGAGGAAACTGGGTGTGGAGTATATAGGAACTCTGTACTATCTTCCTAATTTTTCTGTAAATTTAAAACTATTCTAAAATAACGAGTTTTTAAAAGGAAAATAAATTAAAGAAAAATATGAAAACAATGTCTCACCAAATAGAGAAAATAAATAAAGGCACACAAATTATAACAAAGATACAAATAAAAGTTCTGGAGTTGAAAAGTATAGGAACTAAAATGAAACCTTCACTAGAGGGGCTGCACAGCAGGTGTGATCTGGCAGAAGAAAGAATAACCAAATAGGCCAATTGGTATTATCCAGCCTGAGGAACAGAAAGAAAAAAAAAAAAAGAAAGAAATGAAGGAAATTAAACAGCCACAGAGACCTATGGATACCGTCAAGCATAACAATAACAATATACTTATAATGGGAGAGAAGAGAGAAAGGGGTAGAAAGAATATTTGAAGAAATAATGGCCAAAATCTTCCTAAATTTGATGAAAAACATTGATCTAGAGGTCCAAAAAGCTCAAGGAACTCCATGTAGTCCACACCTACAGACATATCATAGTCAAACTACCCAAAGACAGAATCCTAAAAGCAACCAAAAGAAAAACCTGTACAAGAATCTAAAAATAAGATTAATATCTGTTCTCATTAAAGAGAACATAAAGTATTCATTAAGATTGTAATAGTCCCCAAAGTGATCAATGCAATCCCTATCAAAATCACAGCTGGTTTTCTTACAGAAATTGAAAAGCTGATCCTAAATTCATCTGGAAATGCAAGGTACACAGAATAGCCAAAACCATCATGAGAAAATTCTATGGTAAAGCGACAAACAATCCAATTAAAAATGGGCAAAGTACCTGAATAGACATTTCTCCACAGAAGATACACAAGTGGCTAATAAGCAGATGAAAAGATGCTCAACATTAGATATCAGGTAAATGCAAATCAAAACCACAATGAGATACTACTGTATACCCTCTATGATGTCTATAATCAAAATAGTAGACAACAAGTGCTGGTAAGGGTGTGAATACATTGGAATACTCATTCTCTGCTATGGGATTATAAAATGTTGGCGCCACTTTGGAAAACAGTCTGGCAGCTCCTCAAAAGGTTAAATTTAGAGTAACTATATCAGGGGTTCTTAACAAGGGATCAATGAGCTTGAATTTAAATTGAAAAAGCAAAACAAAACATTCTTGTGGGGACGTGTTGGTGCAGGTGTGATACATTTATTAAATAATACACAGCATAAAAATAATAATAATAATAATAATAATACACAGCATAGTGTGGACTTAGTAAGGGGTCCGTGGTTTTCACCTGACTGGCAAAGGGGTCCGTGGAACAAAAGAGGTTATGAACCCCTGTACTATACGACCCAGTAATTCCATTCCTAGATGGAAATTAAAACATTCACACAAAAACTAGCATAGGAATACTTATCACAGCACTATGTATAAGCACCCCAAAGTGGAAACAACTCATTATACTCATATAATGCATTATTATTCAGCCATAAAAAGAAATGAAGTACTGATGCATGCTATAACATAGCATAGTTGAGTCATTAAAACATTAAGACCACATATTGTATGATTCCATTTCTAGAAATGTCCAGAATAGGCAAATCTGTAGAGTCAGAAAGTAGATTAGAGGTTGCCTGGGGGGTGGGAGTGGGGTGGTGAGTGTTAATGGGCGTAAGGTTACTTCCTGGGGTGAGGAAAATATGCTAGAATGAGGTAAGTGTGATGATTGCACAACTCTGTGAATATACTTAAAATCACTTACTCGTGTGCCTTAAAAGGGTGAATTTTAGGGTATGTAAATTAGATCTCATTAAAACCATTATTTAAAAAAATAGAAGAGCACATTCCAGTTCTTTGCATCTCACTTACTCATCTGCCTAAAAGCTGATCTATGGATCTGGAAGAGGAAAGCAGCCTGCTCTGCTCAGCTGTTTCTGGGTTGTCTCCTTAGAAGGCTGTGCCAGGCAATCAATGGTTGCCCACGTGGAGGAGGCCTGCAGTTGCCCAGGCCTGCCTCTGACTGGGGGTCAGTCCAAGTCACGGGGTGCTAAGAGCGCCTGCCAGAGGCTGCAGCTCAAAGAACATTTTACCATCAGGAGAAACAGCAAAAGAAAGGTGATAGTTCATTCTCCATATTTCATTCTTCCGAGTCTTAGTTCTCATTTGGTTCCTAATTCAGGAGGGTAAAAAATAGTTTTATTGAAAGGGCCTGCAAATTTCAATATCAGGCAAAGCCTGAGTCCCTGGGTCGTTTTTTTCTTTTTGTTTAAAGGGAAATGAGCCCAAGTCACACGGATGTTAAGAGCATATTTATACCAAAGTGCATTTATCGGCTAAAGATAGTAAGTTATTCAGAAGAATCAGAAAAGGACTAATTTTCTCAATATACGATTCAAAGTTATCCAATTTACATCTGTGTAACATCTAAAGCAATCTTTCATACTGGCCACCAGTAGCACATGTATTTTGGCAGCAGGGCTTTAGGCCCATGAGAAGAGCTTTGGCGTGGACGGGCTAGCCTGGGTCTTACTAGCCAGTGGGTGCCACAGTGCTTGACCGGGTTACCAGCAACACAGGTACTGCTGCAGACCCAAGGGGGGTCGTAGAGGCCGAGCAGACCGCACACTACACCAAAGAAGGAGGCGAGCGTGCGCTCCACTCAGCAGAGCCTGCAGACTTTGCTCTTAATGAGCAATGCTCCTGCTGCCTGTGGTTTCCTTAACTGCTCCCCTGTTCCAGGTTGGGATGCAATAAATATGGTAATACAAAGAGCAAAGAAGATTAAACCACTGCTCTCTTCCTTCCGTTCCCTTCTTATATGCCACAGACCCATCAAGCCAGTCCTGGGTGTGTTTTTATGAAAATACACAGTGACATGTGAGCTGAAATAATCTTTAATGATTAAGTTTACAACGGAATGGCAATTTTGAGAAAATAATCTGTGATATCAACAAGGATGCTCAGTGAATCTATTACACTTAGTAATTTAAAAAAGATCTCATTCCAGAAAAATACAGTGGCCAGACTGAGAGTTTTTCAGTGTGAGTTCTTGGTTTGAGGGAGGCCAAGGGGCTTTGGAAATATGGAAATATTTAGGGACAAGAATAGCTTGGGAGAAGAACTGCACCATTTCCTAGAAAATCAGCGGCGGCAAGATGGAATCCCAGCACCAACTCTTACTCACCTTTGACCTCAAACAAGCTATTTGTTCTCTGCAAACCTTAGGTTCCTCACACGTTTCTAAGGACAATGGCATGTAATGTAACAGGGTGGGATGAGGTTCAGATGTGGTGAAGCTTAGCATCGGAGCCGCACCGGCTGATTCTGGTTTCACGTTTCACAATAACGTGCATGGCCACAGAGCATAAATCTCTCTGTTCAAACATATTACCTTAGGCTATTTTCTAGGATATTAAAATCTTTAAAACTTTTGCCCTCTTCACACTTTTACTCTACACTCAGCACTCCAAAAATACATAGGAAGGGGGATGATGATGATTATGGAGATGATGACTGTGTTGTCACTTGCAATGATGATTTAAAATAAAAATAAAAATGATGATACTAAAAGCAGTAACTTTCTATTGCTTCATAGTGGTTAAGGACTCTGAAGCCAGATTAACTGGATTCAAACCCGGCTCTGCCCATCCTCTGTGTGTGACCATGAGCCATGTTTACACCTCTTACATGTTAAGCTCTTTCTTTTCAGTTTCATCATCTGTAAAATGGGGATAAGAGTGCCTACCTCATGGAGGTGTTACAGCATTAATATATGAAAAGCTCAGAATAGAGCCTTGGCAAGGAGTGAGAGCTATATTAGTATTTGTTAAGTAAATAAATTACAAGAATGTAATACATAGAGTATCTCTTTTGGTACTTAAAATAGTGTTCTATGGCAGCCTGGGGTACAAACCAAAGCCCCAAGCAGTAGAGTGATCTGCCTGGGCCACCAAGCTCATACATGCCAAGAACAGAAGAGGAACCTAAGTCTGCTTGCTTTATTCAAATTCTACGTTCCTAACCTCATAATCTAGAAAGTTCTTCTATAATAGGTATAAGCCTGAATAAGCAGTAAGGCAATAACAGGGAGATACTGGTCACACATGTGCTGTTTTATCCTCCATGTTCTTCAGTAGCACAAAAAAAAAAAAAAAAAAAAAAAAAAAAAAAAAAAAAAAAAGGAAAAACCATCTGACATGTAAAGTAAGGGAAAACAACCCAGTTTCTTCCTGCAAACAGGGCTGTAGCATCTAAGAGTCAGTAGATCATCCTAACCAACAAATATTAAATTTTTACAAGCTGGTTTACCTTTCTGCCCAGGAGGCAAACACTTACTTACTAAATAAATATATTTTCCTCTGCTCACTAAGACCATGATTTTTTTGTTTGTTTGTTTTGAAGAGCAGCTGTATTTCTCAGTTTATTTGCAGTTGGGATTGGCTGTGCAGACAACCTCCAATTTTTCTATGGAAAGCCTTCTACCTAGGTGACATGGCCACCTACTGTGCTGTGTTTACACTAGGTAAACCTTTTCTACTAGGTAAACATTTATTCTGCATATAATTTTTTCCAAGTAAGTCATTACTCTTCTTCTTTCATTATAGGGGCTGTAAAATGAGATGAACAAAAATATATGTAACAGAGAAAACAAAAACAAGATTCACCTTTATTTCTCCCACCCCAACACAATACACATAAATTCCATTTTTATCTATCTTCTGCCCCTCTTTCACCATACTGTATTTTAGCCGTGTATCTGTATGCAGGGGAGCATCTGTATACATGTTCGTGTTTTTATAATGGAATCCATACTACATATTTTTTTTTTCATTGTGTCACTTATTTTACATAAGCATTGGTCCATATTATGAAAACTTTTTAAAAACCGAGTATATGATTTATTATAAAAAAGGATGTCCCATTATTTGTACTGTTTTTAAGTGTTATCCAAATATTTATGATTATAAACAATATTTCTTTCATGAAAACTTTTTCTTAGCTAGGATTATATTTTAGATAAGAATCCCTAAAGTCATCATATAGGGACAAGGTCTTTGGCACATATTAGGGAATTTCTTTCCAAAAGATTACAGCAATTTTCAGTGCTGGCATTCTTGTGTAAGAGTGCCCACATTGCAATTTTACTATTTTTTATTTTATTTTATTTATTTATTTATTTATTTTAATTAATTTATTTTTTTTATTATGGGTAAAAATCAAAATTCTCACAATACATACAAACATTTGCAAAATGATATATAAATATATATGCATATATGTGTATTTGCTTACAAAAATGTTGTTTATATATATATACACACACATATATTTTAAGAGGTGCTTAGATTACCCAAAATATTACATGGAACCCATTGGGATTCCCACGTTGCCCACCTCCCACACCTCCCATCACATCCCACACAAACATCTCCCACAGTGTGGCCCACCACCCTCAATGAACTTACACATCCTGGAGCCTTGACACCAACCATAGACCACAGTTCACACTGTAGACCACACTCTCTCCCACTCAGTTCTGAGTGGTGTGTGCTGATTTAAAATGGCCTACATTCGTTGCCACAACAGTACTCAGGACAACCTCCAACTCCCAAAGAAGCCACTGTATTTCAACTGCTCGTCCCCTCCCTACCCCAAAAGAGTCAAGTGGCCACTGGCTCCACCTCATTGTTATAATTTCTTCCATTGCTAGAATCACCATATGTGAACAAGAGAATACCATCAAGTCCACTCTAGTCCATAGTTCTTCCCCCAATCC